>OX104122.1:15180734-15635905 GCA_944474755.1 Limnoperna fortunei
TTTTATATAATATAATGACAGATTATAGAATAAAAGTATGCAAGTAATGTACTTACATTAAACAATAACTACATCACGTGGATCACCACTCGTTACTTGTAGGGAATAATAGAACTATCGCGAATCAAAGGCTAAAATCAATCTTAATCTTTCGATTATCTGTAAAGTTTACCTGGAAAAGGGATAAATGGGATATCTTCAGTGGGCGTTGAAAATGCGCGTATTAGGGGAGGTTTATCAGTAGGATATGTGGTTTCGTCAACCGTCTTTGATTTCGACAGTTTGCTTCGCTGTGCCAGTTCTGGAAGTAGAATGTCCGCTAGATGCTGTTGGCCAGTCTCTATTAACGCCTGATGGAAAAAATCGAAAGCACGTTGGCCTCTCCTGGGAAGAATATCTAGAAGTTTTCTTGCCTGTGGTTCTTTGCCATGTTCCCCCTGTAAGAATGAAAACTCAATGTATAATAATTAAAATTTGAAGATAAAGTTTTTATAAGGAATAAAAAATGACATAATGTGGAGCGACAGCCGCTTGAATGGGTCAGTGCCGGTCCTCCATAATATTCACAAACTTGTGTACAGGGGAGTTAATTGTATTCAGACAGTAGAAACCGTCATACGGTGGAATATGACATAACGTTAAGTAAGAAAACATACAATAACAATTTTGTCTGCCATGTTGAAAAGTAAAATAGTAAGTCAGCAACTTAAAAACGTAAATTACAGCTATTTGTCGTAATACCAATCATTAAACTGTCCACGTGTTTAGTGTTTAGTGTTTCAGTCATCTTCATAATATATTGTACTTCAAATTGTAAATTCGGGCATTGAGTTGTCGTGCGTTTTCTAGAGAAACCCATTGAAAATTACAGAACCCTTGACAACAGTTTACATTACTGATTGTTTGTGAGAATATGACGAGTAATAAGCATTAACAATGTCTTAATTAACCCCAAAATCAGACTAACCTTATCTGTGAAAGGACAAAACCTCGCAACAAACAATAAAACAGAAACCAAAGGTGATAAACCAAGCACAAAACGTCACAACTCAAGTAATTACTAGAACAAATCAAAGTGCAGACTGCACCGAAGGAAAGGTTGCTTCGCAATTATGAAATGAGATTCCTGCCTCATGTAAAACAAACCAATGTGAAATAAATCTGGTAAATTTAGAAACATATTAGATATAATTTTATAAGACAAGAAAAAACTTTGCAATCCTCATAATTGATAGCCCCAGCTCCCCTATGTTTTGAATGGCAATGTCCAGGGCTTTGCTGTTGGAAACTCCAAAAATCGTTCTGCTCAAACTGTAAATAATCAGGTGCACAATTCCACCATATGACAAAGGATTCTGCAAAAGTTTCATCAAATCCCACTCAGTGGTGCAAGAAGTTGTGGATAAGAGATAGGTATCCCCTACATCAAAGAATGGCAAGTCAATGTTTGCTATGGAAAATCCTAAATATCATTCCAATCAAAATATAAAATATCAGGTGTACAATAGCACTATGTGACAAAGAGTCCATCAAAATCCATTCAGTGCAACAATACAATTTAAGATGCTTCTATCATAAATTTTATAAATATATTAATAAATAAGGCAAAATTGCTGCTGCCCATTTCAGACATAAAAATCGCACCCGTTATATGGTTGGAATATAACTTGCATCAAATACATGCACATATATGTAAATGTCTCCCTATAAATGTAAGTGATGGTATAAGCTTCTAAAATATTCAAAACTAAAATAATTTATTTCTGTAATACTCCAGGGCTTCAGTTGCCGAGTGGATAAGGTAGTATTCATCTACTATTGATCGAATGCCTGTCAGCACTTGTTTGAATCTTACTGCTGCCAGTATGTGCTCAACTTCAATCTTGATTGACAATTATTAAAAGACTCCTACAATCTGGCTTTCTCCTTCAATAAAAACAGGACGCCCAAAAATAGTTGAAAAATTACTGAAAGTTGTATTAAACAATTACAACACAGGGATCTGTGCATGACGATTTACATGTGCTTTCGAGTGATACTGGGTCGATTTTTTTTATATCGAGTCCCACACACTATAACTAGATCGACCCAGTATTATTCAAAAGCGCATGTAAATCAATTTTTATAAATCCACCGGATTCAAACAAACAAAAACGACTGTAAGAGGCAACATATGTCTTTATAATCAGAATGCATGTCAACTAGTTCGTTTTAAATTTAAACAGTGTGTTAATAGCTTATACTAAAAGACACAATCAAATGGAGTGCTTTTCTGCTTGCATTTTTAAAAATTTATATTCAATATGCGATATTGTAACTTTTTATTACAAAAATCCAATAAAAAAAATTCCACTGTACATACTATGCTTATTGTTTACATGTCATTGACCTTTGCTACGCAATCTGACACTTTTTGTTTTTAACAAGTGTCTTACGACATTTGCAAAAGATCGCCAGCTTTCGTGACGTTCTATGGCATTCGCGCCTAAACCGCAAACGACACTACCCCAAGGTTTTCAAATGGACAACAATCGCTTGCTCCAAGTTACACCCATTCTAATTTTGGTCAAAATTAACCTTGGAAAATCGCTCTATCAAATTAAAAAACAGCATTTCAAAACGCTGAACAAATGTTAAAAAATAATTGCTGATTTCAATTTGCACCTTTTTGGATGTACATAAGAAACATAAGACCGACCATACGCGCTAAGAGGTTTTATTTGCCACTCAAAAAACTTCTGCTAAAACACACTGACTTGATCACATCTTCCTTTGTTTTAAGGAACACATAAAATGAAGAAAAAATATTGTTTTGGCTTTCGTTTAATTAGATACTTAAGGATAAAAATGCAACATCGTCTGCAACGATGGCAATTTCGTGAGGTAAACATGCACGGAAAATTGGTACGTTTTTTGGCTTGTTACGATGGGTGGTGACCAATTTCGACTCGTGTAACGAGAAATATTAATGGTTCAGCATGAATTACCAATTATAAAAATTCATCAAAAGGACCGGAAACAAATTGTGTCAGCTTTTAATATGGAATAATGTAGCGACATGGTGAGTGCAATTGATCACCGATAATCCATTTACTGTTCTTGTGTCACAAACACCAAAATATCTTTTTCAATACATTTTTATAAGTTAGAAATTGTTATATTTTTAAATATACTTGTTTTTTATTTACGAAACTTCTACATGCCATTCTCCCAACCTTCAAAACTTTTATAGATGGCGCCGCTCTGCAAATCTGTACATCGACAAAGCACACACTTTTGTGTTGAATTTCATTTTATTAAACACGTAAAAAATACAATGCAAAACCGTATGAAACGACGACCATATGATCCAACAAAATAATCATTATATCACTTCAATCATATTAACGTCGTCAAATATTATTAGACTGGTGCCACTGTCAGTACTACATTTGTCGGTTCAGTGAACAGCTATCGCGAGGATTGCCAAATATCGCGTTGATTTCCGAAACCAAAAAAGTGTAACGAGTCTGTCTCTCGCGGATGAACATGGAATATTAGTTTAAATCGTAATATTAGTTATCAATTATACAGTAAATGAGACATAATACGAAAGGACATGTATAGTAAAGTTGTTCAAGATAAATCTGGTGCACCGATTCATGTAATTGATAGATTCCTCAAATGTGACCTATATTTTATGAGCGTAAGGTTTGATTACACGCCGGTCGCAGTAGTTTCTATGTATTAGAGCGTTAGCAAGGGGAAAGTTTGCTACGCAACCTTCCCAAAAAAACAGAACAGCAAAGGGACATGAACAAAACACAAACCCCCACAACTTAAGTAAACACTAGAACAGCAAAGGACTAATAATAACAAAAAAACTAAATGGCCGGGAGCAGTCACATAACACATAATGCAGTGTGGGACCCCTCCCCTTTACTAGTATTATGATTAAATTACAAAACAGACATGTTTACATTTCACAGCAATAAAAAATAATACTATCATACAGAACTAGCAAAGACCTAGATGCCATATCTTTTTATGTTTTGACTTTTACGTGCTGTGACTTATATGTCCGAATAATATTTGTTTGTTTAAAAAAATAAATATAAGAGAGCTACAGAATTTATTTTGAATATTTACACTCTTAGTCATTTTTCCTACCTCCCCACTTCCTCCCTTTTTATCTACTTACCAAAATCTCACTGACCATTCCCTCCGTCAGAACTCCATAGGAAAATAGTCTGTCACATAATTCAATAATAGATGACAGATCCTGTATCAGAATGACACGACCTTTACGGATAATTTCTCTGTGTCGGTCTTCCATCGCAAGTTTCCTGATATGTTATATAAATATTAAAAATAAGTAATATATATTATTTCAATGGACAAGAGGGGCAGTTCTATTTTCTACCAGGTAAAACTACAATTTTTTCTTTGATTATTTCTTTTACATTTAAGAACTATTTGCACAATTTTCTATATTGCTTCGGGAATTCAGACGTCTAGCTCGATATAACTTTTGAAAAATTTTTTGTTATGCCTGAAATACATAAGTTTATCAAACAAGCAATTAAAACTTTGTATCTTTACTAGGTGGCTCTTTGGTTTCGGTAGTTTGTCATCTACCATTGCTGACGTCAACACTGAGATTGCGGGTTAGAGTTTAACTGAAAGCAGGGTATCCTCGACTCCAATCTTAACTGACATGTTTTGCTACTAAAGGTCGAGGGTATTTACCAAGAACTGCGGTTTTTTCAATCAATAAAACTTGGACGTCACGAACAAATAGCGGAAAAAAACTAAAAGTGGCATTAAACCATATTCAAACAACAAAAACCGTAAGAGTACTTTTTGAAAGGTAGACATAGTTTGCGAAAGTACCATAACATTTGGTAGCCCCTTCGTCGAACGTGAAATACGAACAGAGAAAAATCTTTTGAGTATGTATATATATATATACAATAAACAGTGGCTGGAGTCACCGGTTATGAATGACGAAAATTCCTTCCGCTTGGACATAATCGAACGCTTAAGTACGCTTGATACGAGCAGCATGCTTACTTTACGGTTTCTGGAGCTTAAGAGGCTTATCGAAAATTATCATAAGACCTTAAGATATTTCGCGCCCATAGTTTATCATCAAAAAAATATCAAAAAGTTGACTTACCGCGGTATACAACTGTATCACTCAGAATGAAATAACAAATGCGTGTCCGTCAAATCGTAGTACTTGTAAATATTAACCTACAACGAGTTAACATACTGCGTTCAAAGGTAACTCTGCGTCATCATCAAAACAACGATCGACGTGTAAAGTAGGTGTGAATTAGAAATGTCAGATAACACTAGGTGTGGCTTAAGACTGTCGGCAATTTGTCTAAAGTTTCTATGCCAGACAAATATGGATGATTTATTATTCCCTTGTAGAGCAATTATTTGCCCTTTTCCTTGCTTGAATTTTAATAATTTCTCATAAAAACACGTATAAAGTTTTAAGGAACT
Source organism: Limnoperna fortunei (assembly GCA_944474755.1). Lineage (NCBI taxonomy): Eukaryota > Metazoa > Mollusca > Bivalvia > Mytilida > Modiolidae > Limnoperna > Limnoperna fortunei. The sequence continues at coordinate 15,186,228 of OX104122.1, forward strand.
AGTAATGCTTGTTTGAATTTTCTCACGTGTACTTAATTATATCCTATATTTTTAACAATGCTCTTTTTTCTACTGCAAAATAAACGGACATAATGGTAGACATGTATCGATGTTTATTGTTTACTAGTCTAAAACATCAAAATGGTTAAAAGTATATCATCAATTTACTTAAATCCCTTTGAGAATCAAAAGAAAGGCCAGAAAACACAAAACCATTAAAATTTCTACGTTTCAAAATTACAGCTTCAAAAACGTTTACTTATAGCTAAATTTGTAAACAGCAACATGCATCCATTTTGTCAGAATTATATATTACCAAAAATAGGTCACGTGTTACCTGGTAACCTCCTAAAAATACATGTCAATAAGAGTGGCTTTATAAACACTGACTCATGAGGATATTACTGCAGTAAAGAAAAACATCTATTTGCCCCTTCTTAATTGTCTTCAAAATAACTCCATTAAAATAAAAAATGTTCAAATTAAAATTTTTTGAACTTCTTTGACCCTAAACCACGCGACCCGTTAACATGGTAATCAAAAATTTCAAACTTTTTATTAAAGCTCATCACCTTATCTTTAGTATGTTGTGTAACATATATATAAAGATCCAACAAAATAAAATGGCGATTATAACATACATAATATTAGAAAAAAAACTGTTTAAAAATCGTGAAAGGGAAAGAGTTTAAACTTAAATTTAACTTGTTCACATGAAAATAATAATATCCTTTTTAGATTCTCAGATATTATCCTAAAAATAAGTTAATTATGACTACATATTAAAGACAAAATAATTCGTTCAACCGGTCAATCATTAGTTGTACAGGTAACAGCAAGGAAACAATAGACAGGTAATACAGGTCCCAGAAAGGAAACAATAGACAGGTAATACAGGTCACAGCAAGGAAACAATAGACAGGTAATACAGGTTCCAGAAAGGAAACAATAGACAGGTAATACAGGTCCCGGCAAGGAAACAATAGAAGGTAATACAAGTCCAAGCAAGGAAACAATAAACAGGTAATACAGGTCACAGCAAGGAAACAATAGACAGGTAATACAGGTCACAGCAAGGAAACAATAAACAGGTAATACAGGTCACAGCAAGGAAACAATAGACAGGTAATACAGGTCACAGCAAGGAAACAATAGACAGGTAATACAGGTTCCAGAAAGGAAACAATAGACAGGTAATACAGGTCCCGGCAAGGAAACAATAGACAGGTAATACAGGTCACAGCAAGGAAACAATAAAAGGTAATACAGGTCCCGGCAAGGAAACAATAGAAGGTAATACAGGTCCAAGCAAGGAAACAATAGACAGGTAATACAGGTCACAGAAAGGAAACAATAGACAGGTAATACAGGTCCCGGCAAGGAAACAATAGACAGGTAATACAGGTCCCGGCAAGGAAACAATAGACAGGTAATACAGGTCCCGGCAAGGAAACAATAGACAGGTAATACAGGTCCCGGCAAGGAAACAATAGACAGGTAATACAGGTCCCAGAAAGGAAACAATAGACAGGTAATACAGGTCACAGCAAGGAAAAAATAGACAGGTAATACAGGTTCCAGAAAGGAAACAATAGACAGGTAATACAGGTCCCGGCAAGGAAACAATAGAAGGTAATACAGGTCCAAGCAAGGAAACAATAAACAGGTAATACAGGTCACAGCAAGGAAACAATAGACAGGTAATACAGGTTCCAGAAAGGAAACAATAGACAGGTAATACAGGTCCCGGCAAGGAAACAATAGACAGGTAATACAGGTCCAAGCAAGGAAACAATAAACAGGTAATACAGGTCCCGGCAAGGAAACAATAGACAGGTAATACAGGTCCAAGCAAGGAAACAATAAACAGGTAATACAGGTCACAGAAAGGAAACAATAGACAGGTAATACAGGTCACAGAAAGGAAACAATAGACAGGTAATACAGGTCCCGGCAAGGAAACAATAGACAGGTAATACAGGTCCCGGCAAGGAAACAATAGACAGGTAATACAGGTCCAAGCAAGGAAACAATAAACAGGTAATACAGGTCACAGAAAGGAAACAATAGACAGGTAATACAGGTCTCAGAAAGGAAACAATAGACAGGTAATACAGGTCCCGGCAAGGAAACAATAGAAGGTAATACAGGTCACAGCAAGGAAACAATAGACAGGTAATACAGGTCACAGCAAGGAAACAATAGACAGGTAATACAGTTCCAAGCAAGGAAACAATAGACAGGTAATACAGGTCACAGAAAGGAAACAATAGACAGGTAATACAGTTCCAAGCAAGGAAACATTAAACAGGTAATACAGGTCACAGCAAGGAAACAATAGACAGGTAATACAGGTCCAAGCAAGGAAACAATAAACAGGTAATACAGGTCACAGCAAGGAAACAATAGACAGGTAATACAGGTCCCAGAAAGGAAACAATAGACAGGTAATACAGGTTCCAGAAAGGAAACAATAGACAGGTAATACAGGTCCCGGCAAGGAAACAATAGACAGGTAATACAGGTCCCGGCAAGGAAACAATAGACAGGTAATACAGGTCCCAGAAAGGAAACAATAGAAGGTAATACAGGTCACAGCAAGGAAACAATAGACAGGTAATACAGGTCCAAGCAAGGAAACAATAAACAGGTAATACAGGTCACAGCAAGGAAACAATAGACAGGTAATACAGGTCCAAGCAAGGAAACAATAAACAGGTAATACAGGTCACAGAAAGGAAACAATAGACAGGTAATACAGGTTCCAGAAAGGAAACAATAGACAGGTAATACAGGTCCCGGCAAGGAAACAATAGACAGGTAATACAGGTCCCGGCAAGGAAACAATAGACAGGTAATACAGGTCACAGCAAGGAAACAATAGACAGGTAATACAGGTCACAGCAAGGAAACAATAAAAGGTAATACAGGTCACAGCAAGGAAACAATAAACAGGTAATACAGGTCACAGCAAGGAAACAATAGACAGGTAATACAGGTCCCAGAAAGGAAACAATAGACAGGTAATACAGGTTCCAGAAAGGAAACAATAAAAGGTAATACAGGTCACAGCAAGGAAACAATAGACAGGTAATACAGGTCCCAGAAAGTAAACAATAGACAGGTAATACAGGTCCCGGCAAGGAAACAATAAACAGGTAATACAGGTCACAGCAAGGAAACAATAGACAGGTAATACAGGTCCCGGCAAGGAAACAATAGACAGGTAATACAGGTCCCGGCAAGGAAACAATAGACAGGTAATACAGGTCCCAGAAAGGAAACAATAGACAGGTAATACAGGTCACAGCAAGGAAACAATAAACAGGTAATACAGGTCCCGGCAAGGAAACAATAGACAGGTAATACAGGTCCCAGAAAGGAAACAATAGACAGGTAATACAGGTCACAGCAAGGAAACAATAAACAGGTAATACAGGTCCCGGCAAGGAAACAATAAACAGGTAATACAGGTCCCGGCAAGGAAACAATAGACAGGTAATACAGGTCCCGGCAAGGAAACAATAAACAGGTAATACAGGTCCTAGCAAGGAAACAACAGACAGGTAATACAGGTCCAAGCAAGGAAACAATAGACAGGTAATACAGGTCCCGGCAAGGAAACAATAGACAGGTAATACAGGTCCAAGCAAGGAAACAATAGACAGGTAATACAGGTCCAAGCAAGGAAACAATAGACAGGTAATACAGGTCCCGGCAAGGAAACAATAGACAGGTAATACAGGTCCCGGCAAGGAAACAATAGACAGGTACAACGATAGCATACACAAATAAAATACACATAATAATATAATACAAACAAAGGAAGTCGTGTTAATGCCGACAAATTACTGGAAAAGTAACTTTAAATATAAAAACACAACCAGTCTTACTGATATACAATATCTATTGAGGACTGACTATTCAAACGAGTATATTGTGCAGCAAATTTCACATAGAGTAAGAACTAAAAAAAATCTACACTACCTATTGGTGTGGCCATCTTTTAATGGGTTAATTGGTTATTTTCTGATTAAGAGGGTCTTAATTTGCAAAAAAGATATGTGCAGTCTACCGGGACATAATTCATAACATGCCTGAGGGGCAGGCAATTATAACCTGCTTGGATGCAATTTGTGTAAACTTTAAATTTAAAATTGAACCGTTAAAATTAAATTTGTCAACAGTGTAAATATTCATAATTTTAAACAAAACATGTACACCAATTGTGACTGCAATAATTATTTTTGGCGTATCTGTTTTGGGTTGTACCCCTTTGTCCATAAATAATATACAGAAAAAGAAGAATTTAAGTAAAAATGTCTACTTAAAAATAGCACCTCATTATATGGGTCATGATTATTTATGACAAAACTCAATGTGATTCTGTCTGCTAATTAAACAGGCTGAACCAAGTGATAATTTACTTTTCATGGTTTTTATTCAAGGAAATATTTAGAAATAATATTTTATTTAACACTCACTAGTATGTGCATATGCATGACAATGCATGTATTAGATATATAAATCTTTTCTTGAACTCCTTAGAAACACCAAAACAGGAAATTACAAATATCAGGGCTATATTTTATAACATGCATAATTATGACAAAATTATGGCTGTTTTAATTTTACCGTCTAAATTTGTGTCACGTTCAAATGAATTGAAAACAATTGAAACAGATCTCTCCTTTAAATCTGTTACTGATCGACCCATAACCTGTTTAGATATTAAAGAAGTTCTATATAAGTTAAAAAAAGGTAAATCATCAGGTCCTGATAAAGTTCTGTATGAAGTTATAAAAAATAGTAGCTCCATCACACTGAAGTTATATGCTAAACTTTTTAATTTAATACTTAAATCTGGTTACTATCCATGTTCTTGGAACAAATCTTTTACTATTCTAATTCATAAATCAGGAGATAGAAACATCCCTTCCAACTATAGAGGTATCTCTTTAATTAACTGTCTTTCCAAGGTATTTAGCAGTGTTTTAAATAATAGACTTTCATACTTTATGAAAGATAAACTATCAAATTCTCAATTTGGATTCAGAGCAAACCACAGAACTAGTGACAGTTTGTTTATTTTAAAAACCCTCATAAGTAAATATATCCATAAACATAACCAAAAGTTATATGCTTGCTTTGTAGATCTAAAAGGGGCTTTCGACTCGGTATGGAGAGATGGACTCCTGTATAAAATGGCTAAATTAGGAGTAGGTAGACTCTTCTATAAAGTAATTAAAAATCAATTTTCAAACACAGAATCTTCATTAAAATTTGGAGACTTGTCTACTCATTTCTTTGAATTACAAAGAGGGGTTCGACAAGGTGACACTATAAGTCCTCTGTTGTTCAATATTTACATAAATGATCTAAATGAAGCTTTATCGGAAGACATATGTGACCCTCTAAAAATAGTAGAGACAAAACTAAGTAGTTTATTTTTTGCGGACGACATTATTTTGTTGTCAGAATCCCAAGAAGGACTCCAAAATAATTTAAATATATTATCAAACTATTGTGATAAATGGCAGTTAACAGTTAACACCAACAAAACTAAATCTATTATATTCCAAAAAAGAAAACTCAAATTAGAACAGCCTTTCCTCAAATTCAAAAACAAATTGATTGACAATATTGCAGAGTACAAGTTTCTTGGCTCCATCATCAGCTGCAATGGAAATTTAACTTCCAGTATCGTTGACTTAGCAAAAAAGCAAAAAAGGCACTATTTTCACTGCTTTCAAGATTTTCTTCAATTGGAAATGTCCCAGTTCAAGTTGCCCTGAACATGTTTGATGCACTAATAAGGCCAATTTTATCATACAATGTTGAGATTTGCATGATGGATCAATATATTTCATTCTTTAATGCAAAGAAACGTAGTAGAAATAACAATGTTGTCATTGATCCATTTAACTTCATAGATAAAACTCCTTTTGAAAAAATACATTTGTCATTCTGCAAATATATACTTGGGGTAAAAAAGACTGCTTCAAACTTAGCTTCCCGTTTAGAGCTTGGTAGGGTCCCTATAGAAAAATACATAAAAACTCAATCTATATTGTATTTTGCTAGGCTAAGTACATGTGAAATTAACCCTTTGATAAAAGAAAGTTTTGAACTAAATAAATTTTTAGATTCTGAGAATATATACTCTTGGGTAACTTATATAAAAGATGTAATTGACGACATAGATCTTAACTCGGATAGACTTAACTTGGACACAACTTATAAAAAATTAAAAGTAATAAAACCATATATTAAAGATAAATTGTTTAAGTTTTATATGAACATGTATGCTGACAAAGTTTCAAATTTAAAAGATCAAAATAAAATCTTTCTTTATAAATTTTTGAAAAACAACTTAGGAAAAGAATTTTATTTGTCCGATTCTAACTATGAAAATCGCAAATTCATCTCAAAATTTCGAATAGCCGACCACAGTCTTGAAATAGAACGTGGAAGATATAGAAAAGTCCCTCGTGAACAACGTCTTTGCTCCTTCTGTAATCTAAATGAAGTGGACGATGAGGTTCACTTCTTTTTAAAATGTGATCACAATAAACTGTTTCGGTCCAACCTCTTATATGACTTCAATATATCTAATGTTAATCCATATCTCGATTCACTTAAAACAATTTTAAACCCGGAAAATTTTCGACAAATTCAGAGTCTTGGCTCTTTCATTAAACAGTCTCTGGAACTGAGGACAGGGGTCTCGTAGACTTGTATATTTTGTCGATTTTTCTAATTGCAATTTAGTTGTTTGTTACTTCTGTTTAATGTCACTGATCAATGTAGTATTGATTTACATGACAATAAAGACATTAATAATAATAAAATGTAATAGATAACAAATATATCATAGATTTGAATAACAGTTTAAATGTAATGATTGACATAAAACATTACTATAAAGATAATAAGTAACAAAGTCCGGATAATTGTCAAACGTCTAGCATGTCTACAGGAAACTACGATGCTCCTTCTGCATTCAACAGTAAATGTGCATAATACTGCACATAATTCTACAGTACGTATACATCTCTATAAATCGGAATACGAAATCATTAGAAGCATTAAATTATAAACAACACCGCCTACAATTTATTAATGCTTACCAAAGTTTGTTGTGACCGTCTTGAATAGAAAGGGGAATTATCGCTGGACTAAATAGGGAAAAACCCGATAATTTAAAAATAGATACTGTATGGCGTAGTTATTGTTATTACACACTGTGCTTGATTTATTTTATATTGTATATTATGGGAATTTCTCCATATAACCTTTTTTATTATATTGTTTGTAAGAAGCTATATTTAGTAAACATCCCGTAGAAAATGGTCTAAATTTACTTATTAATAAACAAAATGTTCAAATATGTGTGTGTATATATATGTATATTTATTACAGGTTAGCAAACACGTGTTTGTTTATAAACAAACTCACCTTGTTGTTTATTTACTAATAAACAGGTTCTTATATATTTAGAAATGCATGGATTGGTCGAAAAAGAGATTATGTTATTAATGCACTGTGAGGAAATGGCACGGGTATGTGAAGGCATTTTCAGCGCGAAAAAGATTTCGTGGTAAAGCTAGAATGATTTTATAGTCATTCGAAGCTCGTTTTCTGTGCAGCTTAGTTCGATGAAGTTTTTCATGAGATATATTTTTTTTATTTATTGAAAGACTATCGTTACTAAAAGTAATGGAAAATGTAGATTTTATGTTTATATGATGTTCACATTGTTTTATTTTTCCATTTTTAGAATGTACTGTACATTATTGCCTCGGCAGCGGTCAGTCTTATAATTTGTGATGGACTTTACATTAAAGTTATTTATACATGTATATATAATACACAATATTGAAGCTATTTATATGCTGGCGATATTTGCTGCACATATGCTGGCGAGCTGTTCCTATAAACATGTGTTTGTTTTTATTTAATTAATACTTTATGTTCGGTTGAGTACAAACGAATTAGAACATAAATATTGCCCCTTTCGAATTATGACAGATGAAAACATGAATGCTTTGCGTACATATATATATATATATATATATATACGTATGCCCTTACATATGGTCAGGCTTTAATACTCTACGATATCGTGAAACAAACAAATCAATCAATCAATCAATCAATACGGCGTGAAGTGTTTTATACAGTAGTACTAAATCTGGAAGTAAAATAGTTTTTAACAGTGGGTTGAAAATACATAATTTCGGATGGTTATAAGAGGTAAGTAATTCCAGGGATTCCTTCATTACAGTTCGTGGAAGACTGACGAGATGCTGGCTAAAGAACTCGATCAGAATATTATCAGAGCATATGGATAGAATGATTTTCTGTCTAGAATGTTTTGCATGACGTTGACAAGTTAAGCATATATACTGAACGGAAACCTCGTAGAAAGTTTAGGAAACAACGACTGCAGTAACAAAGGCAGGCAAACCATACAATACTACGGTATCTTTTTTTTCACCTGCATTTATGTCAGTACAGTTTCAACTGAAGTCAGTTGACATTATCAGTTTGAATAAAACCACCTTGTATTAATTGCTCAAATTTTATTAATGCGTCATATCAGTGAATAGAAATTGAACAACGATAAATCAGGCTGATTTGGTGCGAAATAATCATATGGAACCAGGAATAATGGGGGATACATCTATTAAACATGAAAATGTGTATTGACGGCACTGAAGTTCCTCTTGGAAAATATCGGTGAACAAACCACTATTTTCTAAGTTCACTTAAACGTAAAATATTAGCACAGTCCTGCATAATTTTACAGTGAAGTGATGTCATCATGTTGTAACAGTGTACAAAGTTTTATGAAGATGTGAAATCATCTTAATTAAAAATATCCTCCACTCAGAGCAGAAGTAAATCTTGAACAGGTAGGGTGGAACTGACGAACAAACGAACAGACCGAAAATTATATGTCCCCCAACTACTGTTGGCGGACATATAATTCGGATTACTCGCAACTGTAACACGTCACGTGTTTCCCTTTACTCTTCTTCTTCTTCTTCTTCTTCTTTATATTTATATTTAGTCTTTTATATTTCTATTGTATTTTCGTATATTTTTGGGTTTAAAGTCAATGTATTTTCAAAATTGTTCAATAGCTTGTCATAATAATGTATTTGTAATGATTATATTTTATGTTACTTGAATTTTTGATACCTTGTACAACTGTGATTTATTGTTTTATTTAATAAAGGGTATTGAAAATTCAATTCTTCTTCTTCTTCTTCTTCTTCTTGAGGTATACAGTATACCATTAGCACTGATGATTACATACTGTCGCATGCACGGACTGCTAATTAAATATATTTACATAAATTTTAAAGAAAAATAATTGATCAAATTGATTAAAATTTGTAAAAAAAAGAAAAGAACAATAAACAAATTTGAAGACGGGATTAAAACTATTTACAGGTAGCTAACTATTGACTGGTGGAGTGTACAGAGAACAGCAGGAGTCAGCTGTTCTCTGAAGCTGTCACTTAATTGGCTAATTTCATATGGCTTATAAATGACTTAAAATTTGCTATATATATACCCGAAATGAAAGCAAGACTGCTCATTAAAAAATTTTCATTTTCGAAGATATTGTACACACAGACGTGAAGTTATTTGTATTTCATTCCAGGTAAACCTATACGGTGTGGGGTAGTTGTGATTCGTAATTGGTTGAGACAATTTATTTTCTGTTACTTGGGATTTTCGGCCCCTGTTCTGATTAATTTGTGAAATTTTGAGTTGTGTTGGTGTTGGTGTTGTTTTGTTTGTTTGTTTTTTTTTTTTTTTTTTGTTGTTGTAGTTTTTTTTTTGTTTATTTGTGATGTATAGAAAGTATATAGCTTTTATATTTTATTTTATTTTCCCTGTGCAGCAAGGAAAACGATAAAAGTGTTCTATATATTTTGTCACTTTATTATATCTGTGTTGGAATAGGAAGTATGATTTTTGTTTTAAAAATAGGAAATTGTATTTTTAACAAATGATTTTTATCTTATTTGGTGATTTGTATATAAAAAAAAGAATATATTAAACATTTAAAAATATATTTATTACAAAATATGTCATATATTTTTATATTGTTACAATAAAAATAAATTACCAGCAATATGATAGAAATAAGCACAAGTATAGTTCATAGCACTAAATAGAACAAAGGTTAAACTAGATGAAGTAGTCAATCACACTGGTGAGTCCTTCTTTGAATTTGAATATTTAAATTAAAACTATAAAAAATTTATTCTTGATAAAGCTGATATTTTTTTCAAACAAAAATTAAAATCATATTTTACCAAAAAGAAATTAAACTAAACTTTAAGATTATTCTTCTGAAGTTATTTACCATGTTATTCATTCAAACAAACTTTTATTTTTTTTCAATATAATTTTTTCAGCTATTACACTTTAAAATAAATCTGCTCTTTATTAAATAAAGAAAAAACCTTCATTTTGATATGTAAAATATCAATGAATTCTAATGGTATAAAATACAGGTGAAAAATCAGACTATATTGTCATATGGTTTTGTCGTTTTAGAAATATAGATGATTGCAACGGCCAGAGCAGTGTTATTTTGTGTACATTATGTTTAAAGGGGCTCGGTAGTCGATAGTTAAGGTAGTTCGTCTACTATTGATCACGTGGTCTGTCAACACTGAGATTGCGGGTTCGATTCTCACTGCAGGCAGGGTGTACTCGACTCCAATCTTAATTGACAAGGATTGCCAGTTTCCCTACCGCAGGTCGGGTTTTTTTCTCTGGATACTCCGGCTTCTTCCCCCAATAAAAACTAGACGACATGATATAGCTAACAAATTGCTGAAAGTGGTGTTAAAACACCAACAAACAAACACACATTTATTTATTGTTGATTGTAATAATACAATTGTTAGCTGCACTGGCGAGCTGTTCAGTATTATACACGTGTTGTGCGTTTATTGATAAATACTTCATGTGGGTTTAAAGGAATGAATAAGAACATAAAGAATTTTAACATGACATTAGTTTAGATGTAAATCCGGTTCAAATCTTACATGGGCGTGACTGTTCCAAGACTTAGTTTATTAATTTTGTTGTTCTGTCTTTAAAAGTTTATTATTGATGTGCATTGTTTATTTCCATTTTATCTGGGATAATTGGTGCTAAATTATTGATGAACTGCACGATTACTGTTAAAATGTTCACCCACGTATATACATAAAATACTGATAGTCATTTGTTAAAATAAATTCTTGCTTAATCATTTTGGTATAAAAGGGTTATTGTGAAGATTTCAACCACCTACACAGGGGGCATTTTCGTTCCCTTGCAGGTCACGGGACCAATAGGAAGCAGGCAAGTTATTAATAGATAACGAATTAAGATGGTTTCTTACGTGGTTTATATCACCCGTAGGAATACACCCTCCTTTAGTGTTTCGGTTTATATTACACGTAGATATACGCCACCCCCTTAGTTTTTGGTTTACATCACATTTGTAGGAATACGCCATTCCTTTAGTTTTTGCTTTAATATCACATTCGTAGGAATACGTCGCCCCTTTAGTTTTTGGTTTATATCACATTCGTAGGAATACGCCACCCTTTAGTTTTTGGTTTTTATCACACGTAGGAATACGCACCACTTTAGTTTTTGGTTCATATCACGCGTAGGAATACGCCACCCCTTTAGTTTTATCTTTTTATATTATCCTACATTTTGTTGACGTTAATAAGCAAACAAGTAATCTTGGAGCTCCTAAAAGGGAGAACGGAAAGTGTCATGGAGCAGGAATTTTGTGTTAATCCCCTTTAGTTGGGGTCACGAATGAATAAAAAAAGTTTCTTTGATTAGTACTTTCATTTCCTTTTTCTTCGTGTTCGTTCACATGTTTTGTTTTTTATTGTGTTTATATTGAAACAAGGACTCGATTTTCAGCGTTTATATTGAAGTCTTCAATAGACAGATTTAGGACACTACTCAGTCTTACGCGACTTCTTGGCGCGAGATAATGTAGAACAGGGACAGTCCATGTTGGGTATAATGATAAGTTTTTTAATCATCAGTAATAAGTACACTGTACTTGATTTATTTTGATATAATATTTTACAATTATGTCAATTAACAACAGGTGGCGCCACGCTGTCATTTTTATTGTAATGATGCTCTTTCATGTTCGTTTATTTCATACAGAACGACTTCCTGTTCATCTGTTTCTTTTTCTGTGCTGTGTCGAATTCCGTAAGTGAAGTATACAACCACACCTGAAAATTAATATAAATATTTGAGATCATATACAACTATTAGCGACATCACATGACTTGTGTGACGTATTTTTGTCAGCCATACATTGGATTTTCCACTCAATAGAAAACATAGTGACGATTTACAAAAACGCCGATATCTTGTTAAATAAAATATATATGTTTTGCACATTGTTCCTGGTTCTACAGTCTCTTATCTTTCGAATGATATGCATTCAGTTTAAATTACTTACAAAATACTTCCCATTTTGTTTAAAAAAGCCTTATTTTTTGCCTTCAGGTTACATTGTTTCAATGCAAAATTGTCAAATATGCTCCACTTCTGACTAATGTTAGCTGCACTGACGAGCTGTTCCAGTATACATCTGGTATAAACTATGTTTTGCACAAATACACATAAAGTAGACACAGTTAAGTTTTTAATTTTTACATTTTTAACACTTTAATTGCTGATCTTCATACTTCCCATTTCATTTTAAATTCGCTCATTTTACCACTTTTAACATGGTGGATACAACGGAGTTCAGACAGTGGACATTGTTATGGTCTAATTATAACACAGAAATTTGTAACATTTTTAAATAAGAAGTAAGGATTTTAACAAGTAAACAAACAAACAAAAAAGAAAATTAAGAATTTTTGACTTACAAAATGGTGTCATTAGATAGAGTACTATTAGATTTACATTTGAGTGCAATTGCTTTGTCTTTTCTTGAATTGAAAATGTGGTAATGGACTTTGAGATAAACATTTATAAAGTATTTCTATACAAGATAATTTTAAAAAAATCATTTTTTGTCGCAATTTTCTCAGCCCTAAAGGTAACCAGAATGCGCGTTTTAAGGAATAAGCTTTTCAATAAACACCATGAATACAATTAAGTTTATGACAGTACACTCTTTTTCAGGAAGACACAGCATGGGTTAAAATTCAATACTTTAAAGGTGTTCTAAATAACAAATATATCACAAACGTTTATTAGGTAACCATATTTCATTGATAATTTTACGTGATTTATTATATTATACAATATTGTAATAGTTTTTGAGAATAAAAAATAATGATGCAACGGGGAAAAACAATAAACGAGAACTTAAATGATAAAAATAAAAGTACATATTAAAAAATGGAAAAAAAATTTCTAATATTAATAATATGATAAAAAAACCATACAAGTGTTATTAATAAAAGGAGTTTGATATATTCTAAAATTCTGCTGTTAATGAAAGTTTAGAAAGTTTTTACAAGTTTGATACACAACAATCGTTCATTGAAACCTAATCGAACCTAATTATGACAGTAATAGTTGCATATGTAAAATGTAATCAAAAATACCAATTAAATAAAATTAACTAAAATTTTAGTTAATAAAATTAACTAAAATTTTAGTTAATAAAATTAAACGTAACTACGCCAGATGCGCGTTTCATCTAATCAATGACCCTCAAACTCCCCAAAATATATAAAATCAAAATGATTGAGATGTTGTAGATCTTAATCATCAAAACTCCAAATCGTAATACCATTTCCAGAAAAGGCTATCCCTACCTTGCACATTATAATTGAAACCTTGTAATTGAAATCGTTTTCGAAGTTTAAGGGCAGTAAATTTGTTTGGGTGATTGGGCTAGTGTGATTAACAGTCCACTAGCAGAAGCCTTGAATCAGTCAGGGGTTTTTAGATGTTTTAAAGGAGTGAATGGCGACGCCAAGGTAACAATATTCCAGCTTAATCATAATATACAAATCATTGTAAATTTCAACTTCTAAACAAATTAGTTCTCTATATATGTATCGCTTAGTTGTGGGTTTGCACCCAGAGGTTCACTACTGGTGCAGTTGATTTACGGTCTTATTCAATGAAGTGTACATTTTCATAGATGTTCACAAATGCAATCTCCATGCAAAGGATCCTGTGTATAATTCGTCAACCACAGTCACCTCTGTCCCACACAAGGATGTAACCATGAGACATATCTCTCATGGAGTTAAAGCCTCGCGTACAGACACAGTACTTTTATGTAAAACATTATCAAAGTGTTTACGTAGCTATATAAAAATAAATTAGATCTCGTGTATTGTTTCACAAACACCAGTTTTTCTTTACAAACATTACAGGCGGAAGACAAATGTAGTTCCGAAGTGCATGAATGTTGACGTGTAGCTGGGGTTATATCTAGGAACCAGTTACGTTCTCTGCGCCAGAGCGTGTCTCAAATTGTGCAGTTAATTTCTAGTCTTATTCAATAAAGCGTGCATTCTCCAAAATCCTTAATGGCGACCACTTAATAAAATTTGACTTGCATGATAAAGCTAAAAGATTGCTACAAGCTGAAAGTAAAAGTTCAATTTATATATGTTTTATTATTTTTGATGTTTTTATAATAAATATCCATTTATTTACGGTAGCTATAATCCTTGTCGAAAGTTTAAATTGAAACACCAACTAAACATTTGCGAAATATCAAACAAGTTTCGCAGTCTCAAACCATATGGACTTATTTCGTTATATCCCATTTGATTTTTATTTAGATTTATTGTAATTGACATTTGCAATAACCAGGATTACCTCTGCGATGTCTGTAAGTCTGATGTTTTTCTGATTGACGATTTTTTTTCATACTCTAGCCTTATACTTATTTATATTTCACTTAAATAATAAGGTATTAATCGAAGATGAAAAGTAATAGCTACTCTCAACTGTCTGCGTTTCGTTGGGGCATATTTGACAAATACAACTGAAAGCCATAACAAAAATGTTTTAAATAAATAAATAAATAAATAAATAAATAAATAAATAAATAAATAAATAAATAAATAAATAAATAAATAAATAAATAAATAAATAAATAAACACATTATTTATTCTTACCTATAAAAAGCCATATACTAAATCTGAGCCAGGCTTTGTACGATAATGATGACATCATCAACATGTTGATAAATATCGACAATAGCGGAATAAATGGCACATACGGCGTTTTGAAATACAAGATAGTTTGATTCTGTGGCTGTTTTACTATTACTATTGTACATATAATCAAAATAATCACTGATATCAGCAAACAGACGATCGCCCACCACGTGCCGTTCTGTACAGAATCATTTGCAAACGTCACAACAAATGAAAATATTGTTGTTGCTATAATAAAAACAATAAGTGCTACTGATGACGTCATCGACGTTGAACTTGTTGGTTCAGTTGCTACCTCAATTGGAATAGGAAACAAACTACTTTGACTTCCGGATGGTGTGTCGTTTACCACACTTTCCATTTTCTGATACGTACTATCCCGAGGTTTCCCGGATAAAATTAACTTTTTAGCTGGGTCACGTGACAACGTTTGGAAGAATCCATTTTTGCTATTTTCATTTAAACCTTTACACATATCATTATTATTACTCAGTGAAGTTGTTAGAAAAGGAGCATATACAAATTCTGTACACTGGATAAATTTCTCATCATTTATATCTTCATATTCCTGATACAGCCCGACATTAGCAGGCTGGTAGCGAGTATTTATCACACAAACAGCAATACACGTGTGTGCAATGAGAGTCCCGAGAGCTAGAATTTGTATCAGCAGATTTAACGTCATAAACATTGATAATAAACAGGTTAAAAATAACGGTAAAATTGTTAATTTGAATAATCCGATATTTTTAGGAGTAGGTAAGCAGCACGGATACAACAATCGGTCCATCTTCATCGAAAACAAAAGTCTCGGTATACCCTGAAAACAGCTAATAACAGCAGCAGTTAGTCCAATTAATCCTCCAATCGAAAATACCAAAAAAGAACCATGGACTCCTTTGTCGTGGTATGCATGTGGTATACTGGAAACATCCTGTAAGTTGTACCATGGGAATGACAACGTCAGAGCAGACGTCACACAAATAATCAAAACGAAAGACAGTATATTTGTAGTGATAACAACACTGGGTACTATTTTTAGAGGTTCCCTTGTTTCTTCGCTTGCAGAACATATGCTATCTATTCCATTAAAAATGCAGAAAAGCGTAGCTGCACCTCCCATTATCTGAAAATAAAAAGGAAAAGAAACCTTATAAGTATCGTGGTCTAAGGTGTTTTCTATTGATTTTGTTAACTAACTTGGTACGCTGGTTGATAAACAAACAAATTAATTCGTTTATACTTTTATAAGCTACCAAAAACCATTTGTTTATTATTTTTTTTTAAATCTCGCTACGTTTTATTGTACCATACACAATTCATTGGACATAGTGTAAAAATTGAATATGAGGCTCTATATAAGGTGAAATACATCATTTATTCTAACATTAGAGAAAGATATGCATTGAATATTATTGGCGCATGCCTTTGTAATAAGGTAGTATTATACCCTTCAATTAATATTAACCATTTGAATAGTATAATATTGTCTGTATTTCATACGTTGTATAGCGTCTGACAAACAAGGAAAAAAATATGCGGTTAACGAGGTAAATTGTAAATAATACGATTAAGAGCATTTTAAATTCTGAGTATGTTAATGGCCATTTGATGCTTGATCAAATTCTTTCATGATTTTTTATATAGACCCTCAATTTCCAAATGGTAAATCTTGATGTCACGTAATGACACTAAGCAAAATGTGGCACATGGCCACCAGAAATTGCATACCACAAATCAATTAAAGTTTAGAGTAAATAATATTGAGAATGATGAAATCTGTAGCAAAACGCGAAAGAGCGTGATGAAAATGGCTGAATGGCACAGAATAAAAGAAAAGTGTAGTTTTTAGAAGTCATTTCTTTCAAGTGTTGTTTTAGTTAAGTTGGTGTATTTTAATTGGCTTTATTTCACATCAGTAAAATTGTGTTAGTTTTTATTTAATTAAACAAGGTCAGCTAATATTAATTAAGCTGCTGTAATTAAACACGAAGGCAAAATCACGTCGTGGTAATGCCCTCTCATGTAACAAAGGCAAAATCACGTCGTGGTAATGCCCTCTCATGTAACAAAGGCAAAATCACGTCGTGGTAATGCCCTCTCATGTAACAATCAACACAAACTGCTTATTTTTGTATAGATAAATATATCTACATGTACAATTTAAATCAAGAAAAAATATAAAGGTTAGAAAACGAACTGTATATAAATGCTGAGGAATGATATATCACGTGGCTTTCATTCAAATCTTACAGCAAACAGCTATAAATAAAACAATAAAAACAGTCAAAAACACACCGTTTCTTAATTCTCCAATTAAAAGAAATATAACAGTTGCTAACATAAATGCATTGTCATGCTACTTGACATCACTCGGGACAGTGGTATTTCCTTCAGCATCGATAATGCACTCGCCTTTGACTCGGTCATTATCAATGCTTCATGCAATACCATCATCCTTTGTGAAGTTAAGATTACACAATCCATTCTACATAAGCTATTATTGTATAATTAACGCCATTTTAAGCAATTTTTCAGACATCTCATTTTCGTCCATTGTATTCATAGAGGATATTGGAGTACCCCGTGAGAACGCCCATCGTTTCTTAGGAAAACTGGCAAGGTTCAAGGCGTAACGTAGGCTCGAACCCACAACCCCAGCCTTATATTAAAGATGATCAAATTATGTCAATGAAGCTAGCAGACTACATACATTTGATAATACTCTTCTATCGACATTCAACAGTCTCGATTTTGCCAATGTGATTGACTTGCAGAATGTACTGGAAATCATGAAGGCAATAGAGAAATAGAGATTGATTATGACAGTTAAGTTACCGACTGAGGTTAATATGATCAGAGCATGAGATATTGATCTATTAATTTTACTTATGTTTCTTACTCTTTGTCTATATGATTAAATTATATTTATCGCAAATCGATGTTGATAACAAATGATGGAATATACAATACAGATAAAAAAAATAGATATAAATAGGACCATTTTACTTAATTTGTTTTAGATTTGTAAACTTCGGATACAAAAAGGTTCAAAGTAAAATCATCATCCGGATTTCATTGTGCAATAAACCTGTTTAGAACTACAAAGTAAAAACTGACTTAAGTATTTTATATCACTATTCTTCTTGTATATTATGAATATCCTTATTTGGTTCAGACGCACAGATAAAAACGAGAAGTCTTTGTTATTGTATTTTAATCCTTCAGGTTTTACACCGGTTGAATACGTAAGGTCTTTCTTCCATCTTTTGATTGCTTAAAGGTACTTTCAATTTGATCTATTCATTTAATGCCTTTGATGAGATTGGCAGAAAAAGTAGGACAATCAAAGACAGATTAACTGCTGAAACGGATGTCAAACAGGGGGGGAATACATACTTGCCGAAAGGAAAGATCCGGCTCATTTTTTCAAAATTTGTCAAAGAAATCCCCGTATATTTATTCAAATGTTCCTGATAATTGTAATTTCCAGCGTCACAAAAGTGGCGATTAGCTAAAATTAACTTTTTGCCGTTCGATTGTATACAAATAACTCAACACGGACTGATTAGGTGTAATCCGTATCCGGTTTGGGGGTACGACCAAACCCGTATTGGTGTAATGTAATCAGCGCTAACCTTCTCTGGTTGGAGGATACGACTTAACCCGGACTGATTCGGTGTATTATATAGCTAGATTAATGTTACTTCTTTTTTTATCTTGGCGGAGCTACAAAGAGGTCCAATTTCTCGTAATGGAGAAGCCCAGGAGTGATTCGAACACCCAAGTGTTTTATGCACATTAATTATCAGCTATTAAAATTGTTTCCCTCGTCACGGTCGTGTGCAACATACTTTTTTGTCTTTGCCGTTTAACTGATATTTCTACAACAGCTTATTCATAAGTTTAACACTTTATTGTTAGTCATGGCATTGTTGACAAAATTTGAATTTCGTAAGTGCATAATTTCGAAATAGATTTGGTGAAAACAATCTCATTCCGGATCATTTTGGTTATATTTATTGTACTATCCCGTTTAGTAGCGGAAATGTATATATAAACCCAAAGGGTGTTTTTGCTCCTGTTGTCAAAATCATCAATGTTACCGTTGGGATTCGAACTCACAACCTCTGGGTTTAAGTCAGCGCTCAAACCGATTGAGATAAAGAACTCCCTTACGCAACCGATTAAGGCTACATTTATCCATGCTATTACACTACAGTCTCCATAAGGGTAATTGGATCTCTGTTGCTCAGCCAAGATAAAAAAAAAGGAGCTACATTATTGTAGCTAGACGTTTTAGTATCAGCACAAACGTGGGTATGACTTCACACGGATTGATTCGGTGTAAAAAAAAAGCACCAACGTTCTTAGGTTTGTGTGTACTTCTAAACCAGGATTGGTTCGGTGTAATAGAATCATCGCCAACCTTCTCTGTTTTAGGGTTCTCTTTTACAAGGGCATCCTCGCTTGTGTAGAATTTATAAATACACAACAAACGTTCGTCAGATAGAAACCCAAAAATCGGAGCTTCTTTGTTTAAAAAGAACACTGTATGCGCAAGTTTCTAATCAGTATGATTTAAAGGTGGCCATGCATTTACCGTCCTGTCAAACAGAATTAAGAAATAATTCACGGAGGCTGTGGTTTATCATTGTTTTACTACGGGGTGACCATTTATGTCGTATTATTTTATCCCGAGCGATAGCGAGGGATAAAATAACGACATAAATGATCATCCCGTGGTAAAACAATGATAAATCACAGCCTCCGTGAATTATTTCTATTCTAATAAGACAATTAGAGTACATTTATAATATTTTCGTACCTATAGAAAACATCATTTCCGCCATAAACTGGCTGTTCCGTCAATGTAACGCAAAATATATTGCAACGGAAAATTATAGCGCGTGTTGCTATTTATAAGATTTATACGTCATATGCAATAGCTTCCGGTGGGAGTTACGGTTTTGTAATTGGAACAGCCATTTAAAACACGCCCTTCTGTTGCTCATAGATAAATCATTTTTTACCACAGTTGTGGTCTCAAAGCCTTTAAAGCACGTCATATTAGAATATCCAATTCCGGAACTGAGCAATAACCTCATTTCAATAGATTAAACAGTGAGAGGGATAAGGAACCCTATAACTATAACAGGGAGATGAATTATGAACCCTATAATGCGAGAGGGTATAGAAACCTTAAAACAGGGAGATGGTTTATGATCCCAATGACATGGAGATGGTTTAGGAACAATATGACATGGGAGAGGGTTTAGGAACCCTATAACAGGGATAGGGTTTAGGAACCGTTTTATCGATTCTATACCTTCACATTCATTTAATGACTATTCAAGTCCTTTCGTGTATGTGTTTTTCGTTATTGTAAATAATAATTCCGCATTAATTTGTATTTGTTTCGTTGAAGAATAGACCTGATTATTTTTATTTTTATTTATTACTTGCTATTTTCTGCGATGCTATAATGGTTAACTAACATGTTTCTATTATGATCTCAAAAAAAAAATTAAAAAGGAACATGTGTTGGATGACAACGGACTTGATTGACCTCTTGTGTTGATCTTAGAAATAAACTTGTAACACGGTATCGTGAACCACTGCAACCTCCTTAATTAAATCTAACAATAACAAGAAAATGCTGAACACGACATTTCTGTTCAATCTAATAAAACAGAATCGTCGTCTAAAAGAAACATTGATTATAAGCCACGTCTTAGAATTAAAATATTTTTAAATTTTAGACTTGATTAAATGCCTATAATCGGCTCATATCTAAATAAAAATAGCACACAGAGGCCACATCAGTGGATTGTCTCGATTTCAGTTTAACTGCGTGATAATATTCGATTATTGATTCTATGAGTGCATATCCCATAAGATTGTATATTGCAGAGCTATGTTGAGGCCACATGATCTATTGTATTTGCTGGGACCATACTTGGACGGTTCCCAGTGCTCGACCCACAGAGCAGCCCAGTGCGCCCCCGTGTGGCGGATAGGGAAGACCCCCTCTTTGGGGGGGGGGGGGTGTTGTCCGGTCATTATACGGAAATCCTGGCCGTGGACCACAGTGGGTAACGTGTTTCGAGAGTGCCACGCTTCTTGCACGATAAAGATCCCTTTTGTAGATTTCGAAAAAGAGTAGGCTCATTTTAGCCGCTACAAAAGGCTAAATTCTCCGACCCTACCCAATACTCCGTACTTCTCCATTGGCAGTCTAAATTTTGTTCCCTGTGTCCCATCACACCCCTTTTTCAATTGATGTATTGTTTGTTAACTTGTTCCCGTCCTGAATATAGCTGAAATACTGCTCGCAAACATCCAATCGATCAATCTATGGTATCATTTGTGTGAAAACTTCTGATCTTTTAACTTTTCCGCCGTTTCAATCCCCAATAAAAGAATTTCACTTCGAAAGACACTTGTTTACTTGTCTCACTTGTGACTTGTCTAATTTCTGTAATTTAATTAACTGAAATTGAGGGAATACTACAAATGCTTTTGTTTATCGTCATGTTTTTGGACGCAAATGTACGCACAAACAATTTGATAGTTTTTTCCTTACAAACTAAATAGGCATTTTAAAAGAAATACGTACACGTTAGATCACTTGTACCGAACAGAAACAAAGTAGCTCGTCATCGTTTAGGATTCTACTGTTACAATTAAGAGGGTCTTGGTGGCCGAGGGGGAAGGTCGTTTCGTCATGCATCTGATAAATTATTGATCTTATAAGACATCAATAATTATTTCACAAATTACGATCATTTTACAGTTCGAAAATATGTCAGACGTTTGATTCAGTATCCTTTCATCCTATTCTATCCGCTGATATTAAGGCCGGATTTTTCACAGACCGCCACACAATAAAATATTCATATCTTTGTAAGAATTCATTTCTGTTGTTTATGGGACATTACATTTTATGTTTGGCATCTTAACTCATTTTCTGGGATTTGTTACAAATTCCTTATATTTGGTCATTTGCCAAGAACGTATCCATTGATAGATTGATTTAATGTCGGCTTCTGTCAGGTTGAAGTCGTCATTAAAATGATTAATCTTACACAATTTCCATGTTTAACTATCTTTTGCTTAATGAGCATACTGTATATATTATTAGTTGCATAATTTGTATAAATTTTTTTATGAAATACAACTACTCCATAACCACCACATTTAGTCTACAACAGAAATTGAAATAAAATGTTAAACGCAGAAGTAAAATAACTAAGCCAAATAAAATTAACAAAAATGCTAGGGCTTTAAGAGGCAAGGGCGCTCGGAAAGGTTCACACTTCAACACATTCTACCTAAGTATTTAATATACAACGATCTTAGAAAAGTAATATTGAACAAAGGCTATCGGGAACCAGTATTCGCTTACCTGAATTATAAGCCTCAATTGTGCAAAACTGAATATGTTTTAAGTCAGAACAATGCTGCTCGGGAGTAATGTCGTATTAGTTTATAAGACAAAGACTTAAATCGAGCATGTCACAGAAGTATTAAGCTGCCTGGTTTTGTTTTAATGTCGGTACAGAAATACAGTCGTATTCGACTAAAGGGTTGACCCAGTAGTTGAAGGACAGAAATGTTTTTGTCGAAACCTGTCTAATTTGTTTGGTAATGTCGATAAAATCCTATTTGCATATCTGGCAAACCAACAAAAGTCAGACATTCACAGAACGGCTATGTCTTTGATAGTACTTGTTTTGTTTAACATATTTACTAAGGCAAATTAATATTTCAGGAAAAAACTCAATTTTATATTATTCTGTTACTATGTACATGACCGCTTCAAAGATTTCTAAGAAGGCTAGGGCACATTATTACATTATTTGGAATGGCTTAGCATTGAACATTAGAATTTTCCGATGGATTGTTCAAGAAATAGATTTAAAAAGCACAGTAACATTTTTACTTACACCATTTTCGGATATTCAATTTCAAGCACTTGGCAAATCTTTGAGTAAAAGACAATTTTAAGGACAAAATTACCCTCTTGTTCAAACCTGGATTTGCATTATTTCGCCTACACTCAATAAATTTTACATTTACCATTATAATTATAAAAAAACTAGTGAGAATTAAATGTACTTGTATAGTGCACTACATGTACTGTAAAGTGGACTACATGTACTGTAAAGTGGACTACATGTACTGTAAAGTGGACTACATGTACTGTGAAGTGTACTACATGTACTGTAAAGTGTACTACATGTACTGTAAAGTGGACTACATGTACTGTAAAGTGTACTTCATGTACAGTAAAGTGTACTACATGTACTGTAAAGTGTAGTACATGTACTGTAAAGTGTACTACATGTACTGTAAAGTGTACTACATGTACTGTAAAGTGGACTACATGTACTGTGAAGTGTACTACATGTACTGTAAAGTGTACTACATGTACAGTAAAGTGGACTACATGTACTGTAAAGTGTACTTCATGTACAGTAAAGTGTACTACATGTACTGTAAAGTGGACTACATGTACTGTAAAGTGTACTACATGTACTGTAAAGTGGACTACATGTACTGTAAAGTGTACTACATGTACTGTAAAGTGGTGGACTACATGTACTGTAAAGTGTACTACATGTACTGTAAAGTGGACTACATGTACTGTAAAGTGTACTAAATGTACTGTAAAGTGTACTACATGTACTGTAAAGTGGACTACATGTACTGTAAAGTGGACTACATGTACTGTAAAGTGTACTACATGTACTGTAAAGTGTACTACATGTACTGTAAAGTGGACTACATGTACTGTAAAGTGGACTACATGTACTGCAAAGTGGATTACAGGTACTGTAAACTGGACTACATGTACTGTAAAGTGGACTACATGTACTGTAAAGTGTACTACATGTACTGTAAAGTGGACTACATGTACTGTAAAGTGGACTACATGTACTGTAAACTGTACTACATGTACTGTAAACTGGACTTCATGTACTGTAAAGTGGACTACATGTACTGTAAACTGTACTACATGTACTGTAAAGTGGACTACATGTACTGTATAGTGGACTACATGTACTGTGAAGTGTACTACATGTACTGTAAAGTGTACTACATGTACAGTAAAGTGGACTACATGTACTGTAAAGTGGACTACATGTACTGTAAAGTGTACTACATGTACTTAAAGTGGACTACATGTACTGTAAAGTGTACTACATGTACTGTAAAGTGGACAACATGTACTGTAAAGTGGACTACATGTACTGTAAACTGTACTACATGTACTGTAAAGTGGACTACATGTACTGTAAAGTGGACTACATGTACTGCAAAGTGGACTACAGGTACTGTAAAGTGGACTACATGTACTGTAAAGTGTACTACATGTACTGTAAAGTGGACTACATGTACTGTAAAGTGGACTACATGTACTGTAAAGTGTACTACATGTACTAAAAAGTGGACTACATGTACTGTAAAGTGGACTACATGTACTGTAAATTGTACTACATGTACTGTAAAGTGTACTACATTGTGACGACCATAGAACTTATGAAGTGACAACATTAACCTAGGTACAACAAACCCTTCTTCGGGTAGAGTAGTAGAGACCAATAGTTATCGGTCTAAAAAATCTGAATACCGATCAAATTATCTAGCATAACGTATAAGTTGTGAAACGTGCACATCATTCACCGGAGCTGCTGGAATGTTGCTATCGATGAACTGGAAGTTGACAATTGGAAAGTTGAAGTCATATCGTTTGTCGTAGAGTCTTGTTTGTAGTTTTTCCGTGTCTATTTCTAGAAAGTATTTCCAAGTACGAGCCCGAGCTAGCTGTATTGGTGGTATCCTTAATTCCAAGCTTGCTTGGATAGATTGAATGGAAATATTCACTGGATATAACATTGTGCAAGACAAAACAGTATCAATATACCGGAGTTTAAAATTAAAGGTCTAGGTCAGTGTCTTTTCTTTCTTCTTGAGACGGCCTTTTAGGAACCCAGCCACATACGAGTACAAAAAATTCGGCGAGGTGGGTAGCACAATAAGAACCCATTTGAATACCAACAGTCTGGAACATGACAAATATGTCATCGAATAGAAAATCTAACATTTGACAGACTTTGGTCTTAGTATTTTAACTTGTTTGATTTAGATTCATTGATGACGACGTTTGTATGCATCAACCAGGTACATTTGTATTTATATCTTCTCAAACCGTTTTTCTTGAAAAGCAGCGTTAAATAAGATCGTTAAGCCTAGTTTAAGCTGTATATGTGGGATGGCCGTATAGAGTGTCGAATAAAGGGGTTTTAATGCTGTCATATTGGGGAAGACCTCAGAGTGTCTATCAAGTCTTTACAACTTAGGCCACTACTGGAGTAGTACGTGTGGTTGTATTTTTGAACCCCTGTTTTTATTGCTGTTAAACTGTACTACATAAGCTGTCAACATCTACAAAATGCTAAAAAGTATAAATCAAGAACAAAGACACAAGGACAAGCGCTAATAGACAGACATTGCGTGTGTAGCAAACAATATCGGTCCTCTTACACCCACGCAAAAAAGGTAATTAATTGAAAAACGGAAGAAGTAATCAATCAGTTTCATTATTATTTCATATTAATTACTTGATAATAAAAATCTTCATGTTTTAATTGCACTGCAATTACCCTTACTCAATATTATGCAATATTTATTATTAAAAGAATGATACGATTATAACATGCGCAATATGACGTCAGAACCTGCAACGTAAGTAATTAAATGTTCTGTTTTTATATCAGGAAAATATCAAAGACATTGCTTCTGCAAAAGGTTTTAAAAAATGGCAAATAATGTACAGTCACGATTCCTAATTAAGTTGAATTGCAAGAAAGTTTATATGACGTTTGGGAGTTTAAATAATTTAAACTTTATTTATCAAACTTGAGTTACACGAAGCAGAAATGGTATTCTATCTTATGCTATGTTTAGATATCGATTAGACAAAAAAGCTATACATTTAACAGACGTATTACAATATACATTGGCTGACAACAACAATATGTATAACCTTCGGACCGAGAAGTTCCGGAAGGATTGTACAACACGGACATTGTACAATTACTACAAACTACTGAATCCCAATATGTAAAAGATAAGTTTTGTTACATTTTTTTTTTTTGGGGGGGGGGGGGGGGTTGGCCATGTATAGAAAACGTTCTGTTTTTATATTATGTATTCAGTTTGCTCAATAAATAATTTATGCTGAACATTTGACACATGGATTTAATGGAAAATGAAACAATTTTAAAAAGATGAAAAATCAGCTTATTTCCTGACATAAAAAATCACCGTGCATAAATGTAGAATTGCTATTAAAAGATATAGAAAGCTTACTGCCATCCTTAGTCGTACATTCATGGTTACATGTAACGGTCTTTAGTCGAGTTAATTCTCGTGATAAATTATTTTAAAAAAATCCAAATATAAAATTGTTCTTTTTTCTCGTGTACATTTAATATGTTATGAACGATGTTTTATATGACAGGTGTTCTATCTATCTTGATGTGTGATACAAACATTATATATAAGATACGACCTTCCTTCGATAGTGAGGTGATACAATCATTATGTGTATGATATATTTAGTATAAAATATGGATGTTCTGCATATGGTGGTACAGACCAGGCTTTTGTCCGTTGTATCAAGGTAAAAACCCGTTTTTTTTGTGAATCACATTGAAATAAAACACTGCTGTAGTATGTTATATTACTCTTCTACTGATTCGACAAAAAACTCCAAACACGTGTAAAAAGAAAACAAAAAAAGAGCAAGATTAAAAATGAGATTAATCTATCATTTAATAAAAATATTTCAGTTTAATATCAATAAGCGTATGAGGAAATATGTTGTATAATGAATAATTATAACATGGTGATCTATGTTTTTATCGCATCAACCAAAAATAAGATTAT
This sequence comes from Limnoperna fortunei, assembly GCA_944474755.1. Classification (NCBI taxonomy): domain Eukaryota; kingdom Metazoa; phylum Mollusca; class Bivalvia; order Mytilida; family Modiolidae; genus Limnoperna; species Limnoperna fortunei. Next base: position 15,213,387 of record OX104122.1, read on the forward strand.
TGACTAAGGACGAAGTCCGAGGTCAGTATTCTTATTTTTGGTTGGTGCGACTTTTCAAATTTTTTTCAAAATGCTAACATTTCCTAATTTTTAAGTCAGCAGAGTCATTTTTGAAATTTTTAATATGATATGAAAAGATTTACGGGCGTCATAGTTGAGCTGTATTTGGTGCATCAATATTCTCCAAAGTCTTAGCAAGATCCTTACCCTCCAATGTTGCGAACAGTGAGCCCGCAAACCGCGAAAGCAATTTATGGAATAAATATGTTTACAATAATATTTGTATCATGATTAACGAGTTTGTCATGTGGTACATAATAATCCAATCACGGAAAGCTAATTACAATGACAAATAATAACGGAATTCATCTACAATATTCGAACATCGTCATATTGGAATGGAATATTAATTTTTGTTGTCGAGCAGTCATATTGTTTGTTCATGCATCACTCATATAGCAATGTCTGGTTGATTAATGACAAAGAAGTTCTATTAGCATCTATTTGTCTTGAACAATTGAACAAATCTTAACAACGTCAGATGCTGACAGAGTTTGGTCTACATGGGATAAAGACATCAATTTACGTAAACAGGCGGATGAATCTATCAGTCAAACTTTTTCGTAGCCATCAGCTAATATTTAAACATAAATGATTTTATGTCAGCGGTTGTTTGGTCTTGATGAATGATTTCGCTAGCTCATTTACCACTGTAATTGTTTAAATAGATGACAAATAATAGCTTTAAACAATTATTTGTCTTACACGAATGAGTTGTTGGTGTTTTTCAATTAGAAGACATTGTCTGATGTCAGCAGACGACTCGACGTGAGAGGCTAGAGCATTAAATAATTGAATCATTTGTAGACTGTCATACCAGACCGTCGTCGAGGTAGTGTAAATATTCCAATATAGTAGACAAATTATTGGTCAATTAGCCTCAATGTTTTATTCTAGATGTTAGCACTGCACTAGACATTCATGAACTTTATCATTTTTTGCAAACAATTTAAAAAAAATCATTATATAACCACTGAACTGTATAACTTCCGGCTTATGATGGAAAAACGGGGAGACAAAGCTGTGTAGTATTTGTTTTCAAAATATTTTTTTTTGGAAATTATGGCATTTGTTTAAAAATAACAGCCTAGTTAAAACGGAGATTGCTTGTTCAGGGTTTAAACGATTCATGCTTGTCCGTAAAATTTTAATATTTATTATTATTATTATTAATAGTATTATTATTATTATTATTATTATTATTAATTTGTCATCAGCAACAAATGAAATAATTGTATATGCCTAAAATTTCATATTTGGTCAACCCTATTTCAAAGTCTGCTTTTTAAATAAGTAACTGCATGTATGTTTAATTATTGTAGTCATTAGATTCGTCTACGAAAATGTTTTAGTAGCATTCCTTTTTATAAAGGTAATAACAAAATTTCGAACACCGGGGAAACAGTCAAAAATGACAATCCTCAAATAAATGTCCAAGAAACCGGCAAACTCGAGAACCAACATCCAAAAATACAGCAATGCTCCTGACTTAATACAGGCATTTCAGACGAAATTGTGATTAAACTGGGATTTATTGCATTCCAACCCACACCCTCGGGCCACTACTGTAGTAAGTGTAATAATGACAGGTTGGTAAAATCAAAACTAAAGTCGTTTCTCTTTTGTCGTAAATTATTGTACTGAAATGAACATTGGCGTCATTTTTGATATTTAAATCTAAAATTATGTAGATGAAGCTGTTTATTTGGTTTCTTTAATTTCCCGTTCCAATGGATACATTAACGGAAGCCACTCAGCAAATTCTCAATTCAGGATTGTGATTTTAAATATTTATGTCTTTCGTCTGTGTGTTTGATATCCGCGGTTTTTTTATGTCTCATCATTGTTAAGATCAAATCTTTTATGATAGTAATTATTTATAACGCTATAATGTGTAAAACTGACGTAAGCAGCACATCACGGATCAAAACAAGTACATAAAATAGGATACAAATCAAACACAATTTAAATAATCACATACAAGACAATTCAGCGACAATAATGCAAAACAAGTGTTGATTGTAATTTCAAGCAAGTCACAATAAGTCCACCATCTGGAAAAATACAAAAGTCTACAAAATAATTAGTTTTTGCGTTCAGATTACCCATTTACCCAGATAACCTATTGCAAGGCAATCCAACAATGTTGCATTTTGGCTTATTGCCAAAAATTGACCAGTTGTTGAATACCTCTGCCATCATGTTCAGGATACCAATTTAACCCTGATAAACAATGGTCAAGACAATTCGACGAACACGATTTTTTAACAATTTTTTCTGAGAGCGTACATTTGTTAAAAATCAGAAACACAATGACAAACAAACAAAAACATTAAATAAATAACTGTAAGAACAATAAAAATGAAAACTCATGAAACAAATATAGACACACCCCTGAAAATATGTTGGTTAGAAAACGAAGTGTCTACAAATCTCGATCTTTATACAAAACAAACAGACAATAAGAGTTATATCTGACTTCATTGTGACAATTAAGTGTACATAGTAACAGATTGATTACAATATTTTAGTTTATTGTAATTTTACACATGAATTTTAATTTGAAACCTAGTTGCGGAATTCATGTTTCAACTGCATACACACCAAAAAAAACTATACGTCTGTTCGAAATTGTTACCAAATGGTTACAAAAACTGGTGTTTCTACCAAAAAATGTCAACTTTCCTGCTGTTTTACGCGTGTCGTCTCAATAATAATACACTCACATTCATAATCCTTTCGGAACCTTTCAAAACTTGAAATGTGCTTATAACGACATTTCCGTAGCTAACTAAACGATCTGACAACTGTTCTTACATAGTACTTTCCCGGGCAAGCTTAGTACCGAAACTGTGTGCGAGGGCACCAAATCTCCCCCAGACAGCATGACAACGATTTCTGGGAGAGAACTATAACATACTTCTAGAAAATATTTGTTCTTTGTGATTTCACAAATAAATTTCCAGTCCGGCTGTGCAAAAAAAAAACGTTAATTAGTAATTTTGAAATATTAAATTATTTCTTTAAAAGAAGTTCTTCAAAAGACTTAAGTGAGTACAATATTTACGCAAAGGATTTTTGGTATCCTACGTCAACCACAATCACCTCTGCCACACATTGGTTGACGCCATGAGAGAAATCTCCCACGGCGGATAAGCTTCGCGTACAATCGCAGTAATTTTAATGTAAAACTGTAGTAAAAGTGTACAAACAGACTAGATTAAAAAATTAATACTAAACGTCACGGGCAGACGATTGGCAGAAGTTATATCTGGGAACCAGTTATGTTCTTAGTGCCGGAATGTGAAGTGAGTATTGATGACGAAGGCATAACTGAATCTTAAACAGAACAACGCTTTAATAAATAGCACTTTAACTTACTTCAGACTATATCAAGGGTTAAAAGAAAAACTAGAATTGTTTGTATTCTTACAATTATTCCTCAAAACTGCATAACGGTTATTAAAAAATAACTTGAACGTTCTATAAATACTACTTCCGCTATATAAGACCACAGGCAGTACTAATTACCTTTTCAATGAAGATATTTAGCCGTATGAAAGTAGTTAAAATTTCTATTGATTAGGGAATATAGCATCTGGAGGGCCAATATCAGAGAATAATGACTCTTCACTAGTACTATGTAACATCTTGACGTGTATAATTAAGGCAATATTAACTTAAGAGTGCAGTAATTAGCTAAACGACTGGTTTTTTAACGTAATTGATTTCCAACCAATCCCGTCTTTAACGAAAGATATCATTTTAAGGACATAATAATTGGTAGACTATCATGTATATATCAAACACCTTTTCTCTCTTGTATATTTGTTAATGTATCAATTCTTTTTTTCCATATAAAACTAAAAGTTTTAATATTCAAATCGGAATTTTGAAATTTTAGAATTAAGATATAAAAACGTCCATTTTATGCATATTTAACACGAATAAACAATAATTACTACCTACACTGAAGAAAGTGTAAAAATAAACCTTTTCTTTATATAAACAAGCAAAATGTCACACGTTGAAAAATTATATCTGTACACTATGTAACCTTTTGGAGTATAATACTCAAAATTTTGTTAACAAAGTTTATTTCTTATAAAATCCATCTGGAAAAATACAAAAGTACAATGTAGCTATGACGAAGTGCAGCAGCTCGGCGTTTTTCTCAAATGGCGTGGCGAAATAAAAAATGGGTATAGTATCGACAATGTGCTTTGTTTTGAATGGGGTACCGTTTTTATTTTGGTATAGAAATTTGAAGAACGGAGTGAAAAACCAGGCAGGAAACAGAAAATCCTTGTAAATTAATGTTGGAATAGAACACACCGAAGTCAAACTCGTATTCAGTGTTGACACGCTGGTGATCACCAGTACATAAACCACTCGGTGATGACTTACACAATTTGACTCTAATAGGTATAATTTCATAATGCTACCATCTCTACATTATTGGCTTATTACAGGTGGTCCAAACAGGTAAAACAATAATGACTTAAAATCAACTACATGTAAGTATAGTACTGTTAATTATACTGAAATGATTTAGAAACTAAACTATTTGTAAAAGCTGCTTTTAAAATAAGACTTTAAAGTAAATAATTTAAAAGACATATATGTAAATATATATTTATGGTTCAAAAACTTTACTTTCCATTCGTTGAATTTGATTTGATTTTAAACTGGAAGATACATGTATTATACAAGTTGTGTCAGTGGTAGAGCTAGAAAAGGAGTGGAAGCTTCCGAAAAAGCCAGAGAGGAGCCAAATGGTTAAAGAGTTCGGCTGTAACATGACCCGATGAGATCCGAATAAGATGAAGAATTTAACACCCCTATATGTATTTCGGCTGGATATGCAGCATATTATCTATTCTCAGGCTGGTAGACATAAAAACTTGGGGGCCTCGGTGGCCGAGTGGTCAAGGTAGTTCGTCTACTATTGATCACGTGGTCTGTCAACACTGAGATTGCGGGTCCGATTCTCACTGCAGGCAGGGTGTACTCGACTCCAATCTTAATTGACAAGGATTGCCAGTTTTCCTACCGCAGGTCGGGGGTTTTCTGCGGGTACTCCGGCTTCCTCCACCAATAAAAACTGGACGCCATGATATAGCTGAAAAATTGCTGAAAGTGGCGTTAAACACCATCAAACAAACAAACAAACAAACATAAAAACTTTATGTTTGCTTTCTGCGTTAAATGCCTGTCAAGACATAAACACGTAAAAGGTAATAGAGGTTAGCTCCTGCATGTTAAAAGATAACGTCTTAATAATCAGATAAGTAACTGTTTCGAGCCTTAACTTTTGCACTGTACGTTGGCTTCAAGATGGTTTAATACATGCACTTCTGACTACTTTTACGAATTTTGACGGACATGAAGGAACCAACTGGTGAGCGTGAAATGGAAAGTGTTTTAAATACGCGGACAATATTGGTAAACCAGACATAAAACTATTACAGCTTTCCCTGGTACCAGGAAGCTTGTTTATAGCGTGATGTCTCGTTTCCATGGACAGCGACTCCCGTTTGTGTCGAGACACTCCTGTTTCTGGGGTACAAGTATTCTCATATATACGAAGAAATGCACTGATGCACAGTTTCGTTCGCCGTGTTACTTTTTTCTGATACGATGTTTTAGACACAATAAATGTTTTCTCATAAAACTGTCGAAGGGAAAAGAAATCGTAACCTAGTTTCAGGAAAAAATCACAGTTATCGTTTGGTGGTTAAAATCAGTGGTTGATTTATTCTTAAGTAATCAATTGTCGAACGACATTTCATTGATTCTGACCCATAGTCCTGTCTTTACGATAAATTAGGCGTACTTTTATTATCGATCATTCGGAAGTTCTCTCTAAATCTGTTATTATGAAGGCACTTTGCTGTAGAGATAAATTGGCGCTAATCAATTACTTCCCTTGCTAATACCGAAATAATGACAGAAAGATAATGCACTGCTATTACTTATCTCTATAATATTACCCATAAATCATTAGTAAATTACGAAGTGTTACAACTAATGTATTATTATTTACGATATTTGAACGTTACATTTCCTAAAATGGCTAAGTCTAATTTATTGTATTTCCCGTGATTAATTCAACAGAGTTGGCATATGCTAAGTATCGCAAATTGCACAATATCAAGGTAATTAGTCTGGGTGAAAAGGGTGCTTAAAGTGACCAACAATTTTTGCATAGTACGACCAACTAGTGGCTACTTTTAATTTTTTATGTGTGGAGGATTTATCAAGTTAAATCATCAAGGTCGATGTACAGAGAACGCTATAGACTGAAAATAAACGTCACTAAAGATACCATGAACGACAGACGCACGTTTTGTTTATCTAACACTCTTCCGTGGCGCTCAAACCAAAAATATCAATTTCTATTGATTATCATTATGCAGCAGTACGAATACATTAATACACTTTATTTTGCTTAAAAAAACAACAAACTAGATATTTTGGGTTTTAGTAGTGCATAGATCAGTACGCGCATGCACTATATGACAAAACGTTAATAGAAGGCATTTACTTTTTATTAAACATGTCCCAGTTTATGACATTCATGCTTTATCGTCAAATTTATGTGTTGTATATGGAATCTTTGCTGCAAAATGAATTGTTTGTAGATTTGGTAGAAAAGCTTTTCTATGTTTGAAGATAAAGACTGATAATGTGATTCGCTTTCATATGAAAATTTCACCGTCTTATCTAAACAACAAAACGTAGCACAGGATTTATTGTTTGTTACACGTTACGCCTACCCTCGAGATTTTTCTAATTGTATACAAATAAATTGAAATCAAAGTGCATATAAGGCAGAACTTTTTGTTAGGGCGGAGACAATTAGACAGTGTAATTTGTGACGTGATAAAAAGTAAAGCTCTACAACGTCTTTATCATTTATATTAGAATAATTTTGGTTTGATCACTACTGTTACTTCTAGACGAAACGTGTGTAAATTTTGAAACCTTGGTATCCTATATGACATTTATTTACTGTAAAAGTATCGTGAGTTTCATTAAGAGGCAACATGATTTCAAAACCCACAAGAATAAAGAATAAACATAGGTTTGATATTAACATACCCCAGTAAAGCCGTACGGGAAAAATCCTGGTGGATCTGTCCAATTCTCGTGCCGAACGTGAAAGAACCCAACACAAATGATACAGAATATGACTAGTATATTCACGATAGTCAGTATAAAGGTGAACAATGTTGATACCTGAAAAAGGGCAATAACTCTAAAAATGACATGCTTTAGATACACTTGAAGGAAAATAAGAAATACAGAACACAACGTGTTTATATTAATATTACTATTGTTGTTTTGATTGTTTAATGTTTGTTTGTTTGTATGAATAACATTCAACTTCACTTTCAGCAATTTTCAGATTTATCGCGGTTGTCACTTTTTATTGGCGAAGAAACTGGAATTCTCTGTAAACTACAGACCTTTGGCAGACAAACAGTCAATCTATATCAATTAATAATACTGTTTATAACATCTTAAAATGCGAAAATTTATTAAGTGTTCATACATTATAAATACCTTAAAGTTACAGAGAAACAATAGTCCGGTCAACAGTATGACTCCACACGACACAAAGTCTGGACAGTCGGACAGGTCATTGTCACTGGACCAATGTAGTAGCTTGTGAATATGACTGCAGGAAACAAGTAAAAGAGTTCCAGAAATAAAATACAAATAAAATGTCTGTTATGTTGTAACAAAAGTTTGTTAAATCTACGTGATACAATAATTTATATTTTATGTTAAAATATATTGATCTGATGACGGTAAAATGCCATATTTGGGTAATTTTCTCGATACTTACAATGCCATGCCTTGAACCTAAACATGAATGGTCAACGCTTCAGAGACTGAGATCCCCAATAAATACGGTATCAATCGTGTAACTTATATGTGCGCTTAACAGTAACTTACCTAGGTTCATATACTTTGTTAATGAAAAAGAAAAAATACATTAATTACTCCAGGTTTTAAGAGAGGCTTGTGGTACTCATTTTTATGTATTTTAAACCGCCACACAAGAGGCTGGGTTTTATGTGAAACCCTCCGTTTGGATATGAATGTCCATCTTTACGTCTGTCCCCTCCCCGGCGATTTCGAGATGATAACTTGAATAAGCGTCGACGTATTTTGTGTAAATTTTGCACAGCTGTTAATTACTATAAAAGAAGATCAAGTTTCATTTTCAGCACAATCCAATTTATAGTTTTCGACTGAGGTCAATTAAACGTTTGTTTTGGTGAACAGTTTGCGTTTTCCAGATGATAACTTGAAAACAGATTTTGTAAAACTTTGGACAAATTTTAAGTACTTTGAAATGAAGATAAAGTTTAATATTTTAGCAGAATCCTATTTATAATTTTTAAGTTAATTAAAACATTTGTTTAGAGGTCGCAGGTAAAGGTACAAAATGTCTTCTGAGATGAACTGTTATCATGCTCAGCTGTTCTTGTAGGCTGATTTGTACTTCAGTACAATATAACGCGGCAGGGTATCATATAATATGCCATTAAATGTACTATTTTTGTGTTGTTCGTCACTTTGTTTTGTTGGTGTACCTCTTTTGTCTAACAATGGTTTTGTTTTTATTGACTTGTCGTATTGGAGTACTCTTCGGTACATTCGCTTCCTTATTTTACGAATGAAAAATATAAAACATCGTATGTGTGTCTACCACATTGTTTAAAAATAACAAAAAACAAAATACAGAAGGATTCGAGTTCATAAATTTTTCGTATGTTTTCTTGCTCATGAGACTCAAAATCCAAGAATATTGTTTGGTGTATAAATTAGTCGCAAGTGTCCTAGCCTATGGGCCCGTGTATTAACTACTATGCATACCTGTGCATTGTGCCATTTAAAAGACCATCTAGATGCTGACTCCAAGCCTTCGCTGCAGTGGCTGTTAGAATTATGTTTTCGAGAATCATACTCCAACCAACAACATACGCCGATAACTCACCCAGAGACGCATATACAAACACGTAGGAAGACCCTGCCTGTGGCAATCGGGTTGAAAATTCGGAATAACATAGTCCTGAAATAAATGAAATATTAATTAAACTGACTGACTTTAAACTAATTTCAGGAAAAAAGGTAATAAAGGTAAGAGTTAAACCATTGTTCAACATTAATATCATCGTTTTATTAATTCATTTAAAACAAAATTAAATTTAGTTTGTAATTCATTTCAATAGTTCATAGCCCACGCCTATGAACATAAAACAGACAAAAGAGGAACAAATCTGCGGGTTTTTCATTAAAAACTTTAACTTATTAGGATATATTGTTTGTTTATGTTGATATTCTTTCAACGAACCTGAACATAGAAAAGTACGGAGTTATCCACTTTCCACCGAAGACTGCGTCTATAGTTTTTTGTTTATTTTCAATCTAATTAATGACAACTTCATAGTTCATTAGTTTGAAAGATTTCAACAAAACAATGTTATTGGGTAAAATCCCCAGTAAAGAATATATGTTTTTACGACTGCCACATTCTGTCTTTCAAATGAAAGAGATTTTTCTTCAATAGAAATAAGTTGATTTTAAAAGAGATACAATAACGAGTAGAGCAAAGAATTTTTTTGTCTAATAATACTTATCTGATTTCTGTTGTAATTAAATTATATTTAAGAAATATCTGCACGCAAAGCAATAATTAGTAGTAGTATGCATGCAGGCAGAAACATCGTCGTTCTTAAACAGATAAGATGTTTTTAATGTGTCTGGCTTAAATGCTATATGTTAACAAAATTATGGTCTCAAAATTTATGGCTGATGGCTTTCAACATGGCTTATTTTTAAATCCTGCCTAAGACACATTGAGAAAAGTAATTGCTTTTCTGTTATTAAAAGGACATTAGTGCACTAATTTTGGTGTCATTTCAGTAAACAATTGTCTTTTCAAAGCGTATTTGTGTTGGAAATACATTAAACAAAGACGATAAAATGTGTTCTGAACACTAGACATAAATCATAGTACATCAAGGTCAAAGGGAACGTTTTTCAATTTGTAACCAAAATATTTTAGCGAAATATCTGTTTCATGATTAAAACTTGGCAACGATACATATATTTTATTGCCCACACAACAAGTTTCGAACTATAATTTCTTTAATCTAAAGATAAAATATTTATTTTATGACACATTTTGTTTTGTTTTGAAAAGTTGAAAAGTCACTTTGAAATGATACACATTACAACATGATATGCCTGATTGGTAGATTCGTATAGATTTGCTTATAACGACTATTATGAAATATAAAACTTGTGAATAAAATAATAGTATATGTGATATAAACGCCAACGCCAACGTTAAAATTATATAATATAAATAGAATATTATATCTACTTACGCATTCGGTCATAAATCACGTTTATAACGTTTCCTTACCGAACATTGCAATCTTACAATATTAGATCTCGGATTTCCCATGAAACTGGCAGTTACTTTTGGTTTTGCTCGTACGGCTTAATCATAGGACATATTACATAATTTGTAATTAAACGTGCATTTTTGCAAAAGCTAAAGCACTTATAAAACTTAAAGTATTCCTTATCTGTCAAACTCATAAATTTGTATTGGGAATTTTGGGGAAAAATAACAAATTAATCCTTTTTCATTACCCATCGTGTCCCGCCGTTGATGTGTTCTCAATAATGAATATAGTTAGAGAAAATTATCTCCTTCAAATAGAGTTATTACATGCGCTATCACCACTGCGATAAAAGGATTCAACAGCGCTTTAAAATTCAAAATTACAGTAATGCTATTTAATTTAACGTTACAACATGTCATATTACTCTGATAGAAAACAAACTGCAGGATATTCCGTGCTATCATGTTAGGTAATAGCTTTACTCCCAAGATGGTGAAGCAATATTTCAAACAAGTTTGATTAGAATTTTCTAAAGAAAATTGATAAAATTAGACTGATAAAATTTTAATCGGATGTTATTTATGTAGTACTTTTTACAAGAATAGTATTACAATCAACTTTAAGAAAGAGGTTTTTGCGTGACAACGCGAAGCTATTTCCTCCCATTTGAGATAATTAATTTGGTTTTCGTAAAAGCGTAATTGCGGTTTATATGGCATCTAGATCATCAAAATATCAACTCTAGCGGTATCTTACATCTAGTCCCAGAGTAAAAAGTTTTCAAAGATACCAAGGTGATACAATTTACTTTGCCAGACGCACGTTTCGTATAACCAAGGTTAATCAGTGGCGCTCAAAACCCTAAATAATTAAGATCCAAATAATTAAGATGCTGTGGAGGTTTTGTCATTAAAATTTCAAATCTGACTATGGCAATCTACAAATATATGAGTCGATGATGACACACTGTGTCCCTTGATATATATCGACTAAATTGTACATAATTATAATGAAATTAGGCAGAAAGATTAAATGTATGACATTAATTGATAGAAAGTACTATTTATCACTCTACATTATTAAATTCAAGTATAAGATAAATAATGATTTAATAGTTTGTTTTTATTCTTTGATAAATTTTTTAGCTGTATTATTGCATCAATTTTTCTATTGGGAGAGGAAGCCTGAGTACTAGTGAAATAAAAACTCCAACCTTCGTTAGGCAACACTGTTTAATGACTGTTAGACACTTTTCAAATTCAGAATCGAACTTGCAAATTCTGTTTTAATACGCCGTGAACAAAAGAAGATTACCGACTGCATTATTCACTTAGCCACCAAGTAATTTTAAAAGTTAAAGATATTTCAAGTGTTACAATACCAGATGAATACAGGCAACATTTGAATGATACAGATAACTTAAAATTTAAATAACTTAAAATTTAAATAAGCATACCCGATTCTATGAACGGAAATATTAGAGTGCAAACAATTCAAGCTGCCATATCTATTTATAGTACTTATGCTTTTAATGCAGCAAATGCAGAGTAATATATCATCAATTTTTCAAACGAAAGCAGGGTCCAGATGGGTTTCCACCAATTAACTGATTTGTTATACCCATTTCATTTCTTACAAATTCATTTCAGTGTAATATTATCGTCCTTGAATTAATTGATTCTGATGCAAATTTCTGTGAAAGAGTGGAATCAAGGACCGCTAGGTATTTCTTAATATTTATTACTTTAAAACACATCGCAACCAGAAATTTGACCAGGTACTTTATAAGTTGTTTTTAAAATTAAAATGGCCATACTAAACTTGTGTTTCAAAAGTAAGAATGATTTTATGATTCTATTAAGTGTATGTTCAAAGGTTGTGTGATAACAAAATACTTAATGGCAATGCTAAGTGTTACAAATTGCCTCAAGTTACCTGGAAGTTATTGTATGATCGATTTTTCCGTTTGTAAAGCACTTGAATTTCAAAGTACATGTCTATCTGAAATTATAAGGCTTCAATATCTGGCTTTGTTAATAATTATTGCATAACATTAGTTAGTTATTGAATGTTATTGTTTTCAAAATGGATTGTTACCTCGTTGCACTAAGGTTTATCATAAATTTTTACTTTAACATTTCTAAGTTTTTAGTGTGGTTTGTATAACTTTTAAATGATTAAAAATCATTACATTGTGTCGCTAACATAGACAATCGTTTTATGACTGAATCTTGCGTATTTTATCACATTGTTACGTAAGAAATTGGGAAATTGAAAAATATTTTATATGGGAATATGTATCTTAAATCACACAATGCAAAAATTTTAAAAAGAGAGACGTATTTTCAAACTAAAATATATTTTCGCTTAACATCACAGTCATAGTAAACATAATAAAATCAGTATTATTAAATTTAGATTATACAATTTACTACGTGACACACGCATTTTATTTCATTACGAATTTTCTATGTCGCTCATTACAAAAAATAGTTATAGGACACAATGTTAAAATGTTTATTACCGAAACTACAAACAGTTACGCAAAATTTCGTTCAATTTTGAAATAGAAAACATAACAATTCGATCAGTTTTATTACCTTACGGATGTTACGCTTATATTAAGAAATATTGTTCTTGTAGCATCATATTATACACTCCGAAGAACAATATTTGTAAATATGTATTTGGAATTACATTTTTATAATATACATTTTAAACTATATCAGTCTTATTTTTTTTATGAATATCATCCTTACAGTATACCGCCATGTTATGTTCACGCTTTTCTGATTGCTTGCAGATTGCTATACTCGGAATCTTCTACAGCAGAAAGTGCGCATTGCAAAATCGGACACAAAGCGTTTTTTCCTCATCGAAAATGCTTTTAGTTACAGATATGCTTTGATAAAGATAGGCCAGCAAAGATGTAGGAAAATTACGCATGTCTATTTTATAAAGTATACCAAATCATTTTGGTAGTATTTTATTTATAATTCTAATATGACGTCTTACTTTAGATATGTAAACAAAGCGTGTTAAAATTCCAATAAGTTTAGTTCGTATATGCGTAAGCTGTGTTTTCTGTAAATGTGAAAACTGACTTAAAAATGCAGTTTTTTATGTACGTATATTCAATAAATTGATGAGAATATATGTTTATGTGAATTTTATTTGCTTTAACATGCTGTTTTGGGATATATCTTATAAGTTTCAAAAAACAGCATTACCATTGACAGTGTCCTGTTAAAGCCGCTTCGAAATTTTAAAACAACAATTGTTAGACATATTAGAATCGAAATAGATTATTGCAGTTGGGCACTATGCGAATTAGATCATGGTCAGACCATATATTTTTCCTCGTTTTATTCCCCGCTATCGCTCAGTATAAAATATTGACAAATATAAGGTCTGTTCATGTTCTAATTCGCATAGAGCCCGCTCGCAATAATCTATTTCTTAATTATATTTTTATAACGGAATTCTGTTTAGATTTAAGTACTATTCTATTTAATTAAAGGCATTAAATATTTTTAGCTGCCGTTATAAATCTAGCAACAGTTTCTATTGAAATTGTGTTATTTAGTACCAAAATAGACAAATAGATGTAATATTTAATCAAATTATTGATAATCATGAAATAAAATGATTCATTTTGTTCAGAAGGATTTATTAATTGTTGTTTTTAAGCAATATATTATATTTTATTGGGAATGTTTACACTGTCTACTTGTGTAAAAACATAATTTTCATGAGTTGATTTTCCATCTAATATATTTATGTAAGAATATATATATATACAATACTATGTATTTTAATTTGTTACTAAACAAAATACCTTCTACTAAAATTTGTAGTTCTCTTTGTTAATAAATATTTGATTAGTTTTTAATATAAATAGATCTTTTGCTAAAACTGAAAGTAAATTTTACCAAGGTGATACAATTTACTACGCCATACGCGCGTTTCGTATAACTAGTGGCGTTTGAACCCCAAAATAATGAAAATCCAAATAATTAAGATGTTGTGAAGCTATTATCATTAAAATTCTAAAACGTTATGTTAAATCTTACTATGACAATCTACAAATGTTGATCATGACACACTGTATCCCTTGACATTTATCGACTAAATAGTACATAATTATAATTAAATTAGGCTGAAAGATTAAATATATAACATTAATTGATAGAAAGAACTATTTATCACTCTACAGTCTTCTTACTAACATCACGTATAGTTAAGTTTAATTCTGCTACACCCGCAATGATCACTGAGATAACAGCGGAAGGTCGAGCTAATACCCCTTACCTGACAATAATGCTGCTACACCTGCAAGATCACGGAGATAACAGCGGAAGGTCGAGTTAAATTCCCTTACCTGACAATAATGCTGCTACACCTGCAATGATCACAGAGATAACAGCAGATTTTTTTAGCTTGTACACCATACCTGACAATAATGCTTCTACACTCGCATTGATTACTGAAATAACAGCGGAAGGTCGAGCTAATACCCCTTACCTGACAAAAATGCTGCTACACCTGCAATGATCCACGGAGATAACAGCAGATTTTTTTAGCTTGTACCCCTTACCTGACAATAATGCTGCTACACCCGCAATGATCACGGAGATAACAGCAGATGGTCCAGCTTGGTGTTTTATTACATAAGTTATGACGGCATATGCGCCGATCCCCAAGGACGCTCCTAAACCTGAAAAAATCCGAAAAAATCCAATTAAGGATTTACTTTAAAGATAATATAAATAGGTTAAATTTATAGCTAACTTTCTATTAAAACTGATATGGTTTTTGTTTGAATTGTGCAAAATTATTATTATATTATACAAATATCATTGATTTGTACAACAATGGTATAAAACAACTTCGACGTATCAATATCATGTTATGAGCAATTTGAATAGGCCACAATATGAGAGTGTGTCGAGTTTGTGGCCTTATTTATTACAAATTGTGGTGTATGTTCCGATGAAAAGCTGAGATTTATTTAAGATGCAAGTATATTGTGCAAAAACTGTTTCAAAACGAAAGCACAAGTGTATAAATTTTAAATTAAAATCAACGTTTAAGTTCAATTTTAATTGCCAGTAGCTTACTGGAGGTTGGGTTGTTATCCTTGGCGTCCTCCCTAATAAAAACTTGACGCCGCGATATAGTTGAAATCTTGTTAAAAGTGGCTTTAAGCAATATTAAACAACAAACAACAAATATCAACGTTTAAGTTTTACTTTATCAGACTAAATTGACAAGGATTGAAAGTTTCTTAAGGCGAAGTTTTAAATTAAAATCAACGTTTAAGTTCAATTTTAATTGCCAGTAGCTTACTGGAGGTTGGGTTGTTATCCTTGGCTTCCTCCTTAATAAAAACTTGACGCCGCGATATAGTTGAAATCTTGTTAAAAGTGGCTTTAAGCAATATTAAACAACAAACAACAAATATCAACGTTTAAGTTTTACTTTATCAGACTAAATTGACAAGGATTGAAAGTTTCTTAAGGCGAAGTTTGATGGCATCAACCAGGTAATCCACGATCCTTACTGATCTAGACGATATGACATAGCTGGAGTATCAAATAATATAAATAAAATAATCAAATAAACACACGTTTTAATCACGTCTGTAGAATCAATGTAATTAATGCAGTAATAATTGTATGTTTTTTTCGTTATTCCACTGATCACAAATTTGTTTTCGGTTTCCTTTCATGCCACAATCGTTTTTACGTGTTTGCAACTTTGATTCAGACATTTTATTGTATTCTGTATAGCGCCGAATACATATTGTGATTCGTTTCGTCATCTGTATAGCGGAGAGTAAAGTACGGATCTGAGTCGTCGTCATTTCTATTCACTTGTATATGCTATCAATTTCTAAGTTAACAAAAGGTCGGCAATGAGAAGAGATAAATAAGAACCTATTGAAATGCAGAAAGTCTATTTAAAAACTAAATTAAAATTATATTACGAATTTCCAATCATTATTGAAACTCGATACTATATAATACAGAGAGGTAATTAAGAGGAAGAAAACTTCGACAGTGGTATAAGAGCAAACATGAAAATTTTATTATATAACAGCATTTTGCAACCAGGAGCATTACTGCAATATAAATAAGACTACAGTATATATAAATATTCCACATATTACGTTTTCGAACGAGAAATAGTCAGCCAAATTCGTTACAATTGGTCACAAATTATGTTAGTGTTCCTACGGGAATAATTCCACAATCAAATGTTTGTTAACTAAATTGCATTTTGGATACATAATATCATATCGAGTTTCTATAAAACCAGAGGCAAAAATAACATAATTGTGTTATTTTTAAAAGAATAAAAAGACATTTATTACTCAAATGCTTTATACATAGTCGTCTTCTATCACCGACACACTTGCTGTATAAATCTTTACTTTTTCCTGTTTCGTGCGTTTGCATGCATTGTTTGTATAAACCTATACTATCGAAGACACCTCTATGTTTAATTCTTAAAGTCTTAACAAAAGAGATACGCTTTTATATAAAAAAAAATCGCTACGGTACATGGCGAATCGTCTTTGTATATGCATTTTGGTTATTAAAATGTTATACTTTCCAGTAACAATGTGTTATTTTAATGGATTAGTCATATTTTTTAATACATAGTAGTCCACTCAGTTCAAATACATTTACCGTGTCTTTTATAGATGATTTATAAAATAGTTCATTTAATAGCTGTAAGAAAAATCTGTCATATAATAATGGACTGAGGAAAGGAATACCAAACTGCGGAAATACACGAATATAGGATATCCATTGTTACCGTTCTTAAGATATATATCTAGAATATTGCTCACAAGACGTTCAAGATAATTACAATCCATATGACACGGGCTCGCAATCCAAACACACACAAAAACCCCCAAAACACTAAAATTAAAGAAATACTCAGTAATTAATTCAGGTGTTCCGGAAGGATAAACGTTTCCTGTATTATCGGCAACGTCGTGTCAGGGCAACGGTCATGATTTCAATTAATGGTTCAACAAGTTTGAAATAAAGTAAGACTATGAAGACAACAACACATTAAACAATCAAATATCCGTCGTAAACAGCTGAGATTGAATGTTAATATCTAACTTAACTATTTTATAGAAAACGTATTTGATATAAATAATTTAACTTTGTATCGTTTTTGTCAATTACAATACACTGGTTTTACTATAATATTATAATTAATATTAATGACAAGCACATTTACATACAAATAGGTTTTGAATACCAACGGGATTGGTATAATTTTCTGGGAAACAAAATCACTAAAGATATTCGTCTTTGGATTTCTTTTACAATTCATTTACTAAATTAAACTAGAAATAATTATGCTGTAAATGCCATGCTGGATGCTTTTTGTGAGTTCGTTCTATTACGTTGTAGTGTCAAAGAATAATTTAAGCAAGAAAAGCACGATTGTTCCTTGTCAAATTTAATTACAAGATTTTAATATCGGTGAAATAAAAGTTAACAAAAAGGATCAGTATAATAGGCCTATAGTGTTTTTAATTTTGTACAAGATTTACTTAAATATTTATTAATAACTATTTTTTACCGAATCCGAATATATTTGATTTTAAATAACCCGAAAAAGTGTTTGGTTTTTTATTTATATTTTGTAACAAAAACTCCCTTCATAGACTAACGGAGAATATTTGATCCTTTAATTATCATTTGGGATAGAGTTCACGTAAATATATCCTTAATGTGATGCTGGGACCAAAATGGGAGGGTTCCCAGTATTGACGTCCTAAGCAGCCCAAGCGCGTACCGGGTGGCGCATAAAGGAGACCTTTCATTGGGGTTGTCAGGTCATAAAGCGGAACAAATCGAACTAGTTTTTTGTTTTGGAGTGTGCCACTCTGCTTGCATGATAAAGACCCCTTTGGAAAAAAGTAGACTCTCTGTAGCCATACTTTTCCAGTGCCAGTTCCCTATGCCCCACAAATTTTACCGCTGAATTGTGTGCTAACTTGTTCTCGTCATGAATATAGCTGAATATTGCCCGTTAAACTTAAAACATACTTCTAATAAAACCTTAATGTTATTTGTTTCCAGCACAGGATGCATTCAGTCATGCCTTATTTAGTGCATTAAAGTACGTGTCCTGTTCCAATAAGAACTAAATGTGTTATATGATATATGATTTGAAACGTGCATACTTACCTATTCCCAGTAAATCAAAAATGCCTAAGTTTCTTTGAAATCTACTAATCAAAAGTTTCTTTGAATCAACAGTTTTTCTTCTACTAAAGGCCTGAAAATATCTTCTACAAAATTCCATCTGAAAAAAAGAAAGATGGTTTTAGCACCACCATCCCATTCTTCCATAAAATTCCATAATTATTGCGGTTTATGATATATAACTTTAATATTATTACAAATATAAGACGAGCTAATTATAAATACCAGTTAGATTGCTTCTTGATTATGGCAAAGATAAGAATGTCTAAAAATATAAAAAATAAAATTGTATGTTTTTAAACAGACTTTGGAAACAATTCAAATATAGTGTAAGTGACTGATTGTCTGTCTTTAGTGTAGAGAGATATTCACAATAAAACTCCAGAATCTCTACACTGAGGCTACAAGTTCGAGCATGACTTTCTGCATAGAGTTTTAAACCCCAACAATTGACAAGATTTTACAGTTTTCCAAATCTTTCAAATACAAGCAAGGCATACTATCGCTGCAAAAATTGCTGAAAATAGCTTTAATTCCTGTTTCAACAAACAAAAACATATGCTCATGCAAGAACATATTTCACATAATTTTGTATTTTTGCCTTTCAGTGAAATGAATTGACGACGTCATGGTTAGGTTTAAGTCATTAAATTAAATAACGTAGATATATTTTTGTATCATCGTACTGCGACTTTAACGGATTGATCATAAAATAGCAAACGTTAGGAAATATATAGTATACGCTGTAGTACCTATTAGGTTATAAGTAACTATTAAAAATTGCGTGGTCAAAGATATCAATCGACATGATGATACATGACTTGACATACATTAATAAATTCGAGGTTTATTTTATCTAGGGCACGTTCTTAACAGCGTTTTATGTCAAAGAATGTCATGGACGTCAGATGACATTATTCCAAATTTCAAGTTTTCGTATTATAGGGTTATTTCATGAATATTGGAAAATATTGTCTGAAGCAGGATGCTATATTGAACGAGGTTGCGAGGGACAATATTTTCCAATGTTCATGCAATAACATTTTATTATATAGTAATAATTTTAGGTGCTCTTAAGCGATTATTCATTATCTTTCCTATTTTGTAATATTTTACTAGGTAAAATATCATATTTTCACTTGGTCAATCTTTTCAATCAAACGAATTCACTTTCATTTGTTCAGTTTCAAGTGGTTGTGCTAATTCTTCTTTCGATAGCAGATCATGTATGCCATTTAGGCCATGTTTGTTTACTACACAACAGTAAAATATAAAGCCGTTGTTCGGAACACATTTGTTCTTTTTCCGGAAATTACATAAATGACAGAGACACAGAGAAAATATGAAAGTATATTGCACTTTATTCCTATGTGATTTCTTATAATAATGATTTTCATTCAATAGAATAAAAAATAATTACCAGATCTTGTCAAATTATGTTCATTACCAAGCAGTTGTATTATAAAAATGTATACCACAAAATAAATATTGGATAAAAATTTGAATCAGTAGGGAAAACACTTTGGGCCTACTTGTTTTATGTGTTATTAATTTTTATTTAAAAATATTTTGGATTGTTTTCTCTATGAACAATTTTTTCCCTAAGGCGATACAAGGCAAAAAGTGCTTATTATCTAAATAAAACGAGAAATAATTGGGGCTCTGTTAACGTAAGCGCGACAAAAAGTCTTTTTCAAGGTAAGCAAGTCATGTTTCAAGTCTTGTGCAACTTTTAATTGTTATTTATCTTCCTGCAAAGTCAATTTTCCATTTGCCTATGGATATGTATTGCCTATAAATCTTCGCTTGTTGTGGTCGGTTATTTGATCGGGATTGAATTATTTCTTGTAAAGACGTACATGTCTACTCGCAGTCTATTATAAAGATTAAGATAATATGTAACATGGCTAATTGATCTTCAAATTAAATCACCAATAATAAATATAATCAACTAAGGATGAAATTAATGCTTTTTTCACGGTTCGTCATATTTATGTGTGGTTACATTCGTTTACAGAAATGATCGTAAGAAAATGCTAGCGCATTTTATTTTACTGAGACTATATTGCGAGGGATCCTAGTACTCAATTGACAAATATGTGTTTTGCGTGTCCCAATATATAATATATCCTCTTGTGAGAGATGGTTTAGAATCATTATAAGGAATGCCTCAACCCGAACTATAATGCTTTACGTGGTTTAAATATTTAATACATTACAACGAATTAAGTTTAATTCTCTAGATTTCGATACCAGTAGGACTTATTGTCCAGCTCCTCTTTTTCAGTGGCATTCAAAATGTTCTGTCATTTTGTCAATCATCCCGTTTATTAGTTGTGTTGTAAACATGTTGTTATTCCGAATATAGATGACATCAAACTAGTAAATATTTCCAGTCAAATATTGAAAAACAAAATAAAAAAATACTTTCTCTGTGTAAATATTGATGGAACTTAAATTTAGCAGATTTATTTTGACACAATAACAAGGATGTGCATAAAACCCGGATATTTTGCAAATGCATTCGTAAGTTTACAAAAACTAAGGATTACTTAAATGATAATTATTGTAGATACGTACAAAACCAAAATTATAACAATTCACTTGAACATTTCGCCTGTACTGTTCTTGTTGTATTAATGTTACCATTTTTGAAACGCACTCAGACGAAGAAAAACAAAACAATTAATTTCCGAACAGAACAACTTTCTTATCATTACCTTGTAATAGCTCTCCATCCAATTTCCTTTTTTTAGATATATGTTTAGGTTTTTAGCTGCTGTGTACATATAACCGCCGGTACTGGAAGTGATAAATGACCGGAAGCGGTAATAATTGATATGTGTTTAATGTATTTAAATATCCGTTACGTCAAGCTATCTATAGTTTTACAAAGACAGTCATTGCAAATATCATGAGTATTTTAGTAGATTTCGGCTTTTTAATCAGCAACACTGCGTCAAAAAAAATTGTGCTCGACAATATAATTCAGATCGCATAAACTTTTAAACATTATATTAACAGATGGATTTGAGACCTTCATAAATTTTAAGGTTTTCTATACGCAAAGGGTAGATGGCATTATCTGGAATTGGTATAACTGTTTACACATCTATTAAGAAAAGCTCTACAACATATTAAATGTTTGGATTTTCAATATCTTGTGGGTTTGAGCGCCAATAACGAGTCTTGCTTGAATAGACGAAACGCTTGTCTGGTAAAGTAACTTATAACATTAGTATCATTGATGACATTTTATGTGCAAGCACTGAGAGTATGCCTCTGCTGGTGCACTTGTTAATCTACAAAAGTATCGCCTGCCCAGTAGTCACACTTCGGTGTTGACTAGAATATCACTAATTCGTTCTGAGACATTGCCATTGTCTAAATTTACCGCCCTGAAATTTTTATAAACGATTTAAATTCTTAGGTTTTGTATTCGCAAAGTTCTGATGACCTTAGAGGTGTTTTACAATTTGACCAGGCGTAATGTACAACATTTCAATTATTTGGATTTTAAATATCTTTTGCATGTGAGCGCTAATGTTGAGTTTGGAGGAAATGCGGATATGACGTAGTAAATTATTAACCTACATATCTTTGATGACACTTTACTTTTAAACCGTTTATCATTTACTTAATTTGTAATTCCAAATTTGTGCTTCATGTAAGCAACACTAGTTTATTTTTGTTTTTTGTTTTGTAAAAAATATGTTTTTATATAACAGCTCCACATGTAGCAAGTACAAAGTTAGAATGATTGCTTAATGTGGTTATAACACTGACATCAATGACTTACAGATAAGTGCTCATAGTTGTTTGATTGATAATTGGGTGTTTGTTTAGTGTCCAGCGAGCCGTAGTTCAGCTATATTCAGGACGAGTTCGTTGTTTGCGGAGATTGCGTCAGTGTCTGCAAATTTATAATAATCAAGTTTTGTAATCCACAGGTAATGGAAGAATGGTCCCTTAAATTGAAATCATAATTTGTTGATGCACATAGTAAACTCCTCATCAAGTTTCGTATTCAAGGTTGGGAAAGTTTAATCAACAAAAATACTTTTAAGTTTACTCCAAGACAATTCTATAACACTAATGTTTAAGATTAAGTTGTGAAGTTTTGAAAGAAGAATAATAATTTATTTTTGTACACAACAAACTGCTTGGACTTGAGTGGTTTCATGCTTCTCAATTTATTTTTTGGTGTTTAGCCCTAGCTTTATTCTCATTATATGTCTTTTTAATCAAGCCAAAGAACTAATTCTACAGAATCCAGGCAAGATAAAATCGACGTTCTTGGGGTATTTCCAAAGATAATTGAAGCATCAAATAAACAATCACAATAGCAGTATAAGTACAACATAAAGAAAGTCGAGTCTGAAACTTATAATTAATTTCCCGGAGGCAAACAATACAAGCTAGACTGAGTTGCAGCCAACTCTAATTTTTGTAATAGTGATAAAACTTTAATGAAATGTTATACGACAGATATATAAGTAATGCTTATAGAATCATTAAAATAACCTTTAGGGAAGCTCATTTGAAATTTGTTCTGACTTTCGGGTTTGTACGGTCTTTTATTGCACATCAAATGAGTTTCAATAAGCCCCAAGAAAGTAATAACGACTACTTAATGAAAACACATACAACATTTGAGCTGTCAGAACAGGAAAAGTTATACAGCCTTAGGGAAAACACAAAACAATATCCTATTTCTAAAGTCAATCAGATTTATATTGTTGTTCATAAGTGCTTTTCAAACTGGTTAAATTTTAAGACACAAAATATAAACGGCTTATAGTATTTTCTCGCTGTTTATACATGGTCGATAAGAGTTGTAATATATTGGCAATATTTCTATAATTATTTATTAGAGATACTTGTACACTTAACAGTTGAACCGAAATTAAGGTAAGATACAGGTGTAATTTTATTTAAGTTTAAAGGTATACTTAATTTTTTTTAAACTTATATGTACCTTTTGCAACTGTAATAATTCGGATATTTTGTCAAAATTATTGAATAAATAATTTAAAAGATTATATACTGACTTCTTGTCATTGACTCTCAACAATTGCAAGCTTTATAAACGTATTTAATTCATTGTGTTTTCTAGAGTTTGATATTTGGATGAGTTTTGTTTAATACGCGAGTTATTGTATAAAAACATTGGTTAAGAGGATTCAATTTACAATTGTTTTAACATTATTCAGATACATTGTTTTCCACAAAAAATCATTAAATTTCACATAACTTATTTAAAAGAGAGCAGACATTAAACTATATAAACAGAAATAGTTTGTTCATATTAACATGGATAGTTGAATAATTCAATTTTATATTGATTTTTATCGTATGGTTTTAGGAATATTTTGAACTTCAAAAGCTCTATTACATAGGTATTGATCAGAATATCATTAAAATGCAATTAACTTACCACTGTCATTCAAAACATGAAGAAGTACAGATCATTATCTCAATAAATACCTTTAATATTTTTATGTAGAGTTAGAAAATGCAGTTTGTTTTCTAATAAACGCATGCTTCTGATCTATAAAGTTACCAAAATAAACAAAACGTTACGTGTAAGTAAATATGTTTTGTTCACTAACACGATCAATCACTTGTATTTACTTTCATGTTACTCGAATGTGTAGTCATAAAACACCTAAATCATCGCACAATATATTGAATTCTACTAAAGGGACCTGCATACTACCGTTTGTAACCCTGGATTCAAGCGAATTGCGGCCACTGATTTAACAAAATCCTTGCATTTCACACCTTGACTTTAAATTTAATAAATTTAAGAAATGCATAAATGTGCTTCTACATACCGTTTCCTCAATTATTTTGGTACAGTAAAAAGCAAAAAGATAGCAATAGATGAAAACATGCTTGTTAAATTTTTGTTGAAATTAATAGAACAATGCATCTGTTATCCTAAAAGTCCTATTTTGGATAACAGAAGCATTATTCTATTAACATATAATATGTAGAACCAAATATCAAAATATGTATGTAACCATCCTCCGTGCAGAGAAACTTCACTGTTTTCCAGATATGACCTCTGCCGCACGTCTTCCCCGTTTACTGCGGGACTACATTTGTCGTGTGCCTGTAATGTTTGTACAGCCCGATGTTTAAAAAAATATATACTTTTATATTGTCTTATTTATACACTTTTGATACGGTTTTACCTGAAAAGTAATGCGTTTGTACTCGAGACTTTGCGCAGGGAGATATTCCTCATTGCGTCAACCAATAGTGTAGCAGTAGTGATTGTGGTTGAGGTGGAATACCCAGAATCCCTTGCATGGAGATTGGTTTGCAAGGTTTAAAATGTGACGTAAAGATACCAATATTCTTATGCAAACTATAAACTATATGACACACAAAGTCTTTCCAGAAATTCAGTTTTTTGTGATTCTTTTCTGATTGCAACAATATTTTAAGACAGATGATACAAATTTTCTTTTTGTAGTTATACTTTAAATCAATATACCTTCAACAATATTGACAAGGTTATATTCGTGCTAATTAAAAATGCATGTTTTTAATAGAAGTCAATTTTGAGGTCATCATAGAGAAAAGGATGTCATCACTCAGCACAATACGAAACAGTCAATTGTTCATAATACGAAACTTATATGTTGTGATATACGTCGTTACGTCGTTGTTTTTATTGTGTAATTTGTTCAATACTGTTTGACAACTTGAATTTTATGCAAAGTGTAATGCTGTTTTGCATGAACATTTCGGGTAATACATAAAAAATAACAGTTATTGAAATGACTGAAATAATAAAGGTACCAACGGAATGAAAATCTGAATTGAATACAATTGTATAAAAACAATATCCATAAATATATCGAATCATTAAGATGGTCAATGTTCCAACGCTAGTCCGTAATTGATATAGGACTGAATTGTGTAGAGATTACCACAATGATAAAGAAAAACAATCATGATCAACGTAAACTTATTGATTATGAATGCTAATTGCAGAACTGATTTGTTTCTAAACAGCTCATTTAAAACGATTTTATGTAGTAGATTTGGTCTTGGTAGACAATTGTTTCTGCGGGAATGCAGACCATGTACTAAATAGTTTTATATTAAACTTTATGCAAAACCTACCTTTATATAAAAATAAGAAAACTTATAAAACAAGAAATCAGCTTTGGGGATTATATTCAGAAGGCTTATTATAGTGTTAACATTGTGTTCTAGAACAGCAATATGACGGAGGTGCTCTTTCATTAGGTATTTTATATTTTTCTAATGCGCCTTTGAGTCGAATATCTACTTGCGTTATGTGCTATAAATATTCGGTCTTACACCTTCTACATTTGGTAACAATTCCCACAGCTTTGCTTATTATAGATATATTCTTTTGTCTAAATATTTTGAAAACAGAAAAGCATATAAAAACTAATTACATTTATCAACTCGTAAAATTATAAATGCTGTTAAAACACGTTTATATTTAGTTGTAGGTAAATTCAATCTAATTAAAATTATATCTTTCACTTGCTCCCCCCTTTTTCCTATGGTCGCTGCGTGTAGATCTAACAACATCCCATGACGTGACCTGTAATGGGATGTTGTTAGATCTACACGCAGCGACCATAGCAAAAAGGGGGGAGCAAGTGAAAGATATAATTTTAATTAGATTGAGGTAAATTTAATAGGAAAGCTTGTCATAATATGTATACAAAAACAATGTCGTTTTAAGAAATGTGAGTATTATAAATGTTTTAAGACATGTTAGTTTATAAATTATACAAGCAAATCTTCTCAATAAAAACTCACTAAAGGCTTAAATGTCATAATTCCATACCATTAATTCTGTAGATTCAATTTACTACTGAATTTTAAAAATGTGATAAAATGTTCACTTTTGAAAGCATCCTCGACAAATACAGCTGAATTATTTAGCGTTTGTCAGTTTTATCAATTAGTGTTTTCCTGCTCTGTTTGTTTAATAACAGTCTTGGGCGCCAAGAAAGTTGCAAACTAGTCAATGTAAACCAGTCATAATAAGTTTTTTATTAAACGGATAAGATTTTTCCTAATCGTGATCAATGATACTATTGAATTGACTATCAATAGTTACAAGTAAATACTAATTTATCAAATTCTACAGAGACAACTGAAACATTTGTTAAGTTCCTTCAATCATGTCTGGTCTTTTAGGACGCAATAATTGAATTTCCAGGATTAATTAATTTCCAAGGCTCTAGAAGTTTTCTTTCGATTCATGAAATAGATATCGATAAGAAATACTCAAGTCATTTTATGTTTGGTTCACTTGGTGCATATAACAGGTTTTCCCTTAACAAATGTATGATTCCTAATGGTAGCATGTACTCTGATGCCATTGATTTTAGACCAAAATAAAATAGTTTGTGTCTATAGACGGTACACGTATGGTTTCACGAACAGTACTGTACATAAGCATGAAATAACACATAAACCGGACAACTTATAAAATGCATACGTATAAAATGTGTTTTCAGATAATTTGATAACGTGAGAATTAGATACAGATATGTTTAATATTCAACCATGTACATCGTTAGTTGCAAAGATCGTTACCCAAACTCAACTTGGGTTGTGATACGAAATACCTGAGCTAGATTTATTGGTTTCACGTGCATCGCTCAAAGTCGTAATAGTAAATTTCGTCTGAATGAAACATGAACTATGAATAAGCACCTATCAGCTAGACATCGAGCCTGAATTGCAACAAAAAACTAACTATGCTTTGTCCAGCTGACGGCAAAGCATTTATTGCCGCCATTTTGAAGAAATTTACAAGAAATTGTGTATTGGAAATAAACACGAGTTTATTTGTACTTTCAGCTGAGATAGATTTGGTTTAACGTTTGGATTTTAATTGTTAAATGCACCTCGACGCTGTTTGTTTTTGGACTCCCCAAACGTGTGGTTCCAAGCGTAACTAATGAGATATTTAGGGTTGACACGATCTTCTAATAAGTTCCGTCCTCGGCATTACTGAAAATTTAAACAGTCACTTAAAAAACGTCATTTTGCCAACTGTTATCGTTTTCCCTTTTGCTTGTTGTTTTTATCTCGATCCAATTGCTTATTGGTTGTCGTCAAGTCGTTCTGGCTTGACATACTGTTAAGTTATTTTGTATTGGTTTTTAATTTAAAACCTTTTGTCATGGAATATATATTTCGATGTCTTTGGTGTGTTTTTATAGTTTTTTTTTGCTGGTGTTTGGACAAAGTGACTGTTGGTGAAGATAGTAATTAAAACTAATCGCAAAACAATACGTTTCATACTGAAGAGCCGAATAAATATAATTTAGGATATCAAATAAAAAAATTAAAAATACAATGCCAGATTAGGCGTTTCATTCATTTTAAGACTAAACTTTAAAAAATCAGGTAGGCCAAGTAATTGATGCGGAAAAGCATTTATCAAAAAAATACAAGACCGACTAATACCGTCTTCCAAAAATAAATTTCACATTATTCATATTTATATAAAAATATTTTCGCAGGCGATAAAAATCGTATTATTTTCTTTTATTCCACATAATGGAAGTTTTTATTTACATCTTATTTACTGGAATGAAATCAAAGAATCATTTTATACTACAATCAATACAACTCATAATTAGTTTATGATAAATAGTGAAAGCAAAAATTACATTAAACGACAATCGTATGCAGAATTTCTAAATAAAAAGGATATAATGCACTTTACTTGCTATTAAAATAGCAAAATCAGAAGATAACAAACACGCTAATCAATACAAAGTATGATATGCATCGCCGTAATTAGACCATTCATAGAATTTGGTATATAACATGACTAGTATGATGTTTGGCTTGAACAATATCACGACAAATGAAGGCAAAGTTATTTTAATCTTTTGTCCTAAATTTATGAAATACAAATCCGTTACTGTTTACATTACAATCTTAAGATATCCATTGGTTTTTACGTAATATAAAATAAACTTGTAGAATATGTTTCAAAAGAAATAAAGAAGAAGTAAATAAAACGCGATGTAATACATTTACTTTGAATTATTATAGCACCTGAGGAAATACATTTCTGTTGGTGTGCAAAATTGCCAAGGTATGACGTCTCATTGATTTTCAAAGTGGAAACATTACTTTAGCTTATATTGCGAAATTTATTCCTTAGAAGCCTGTAAAAGAGTAAACAAACGGGCTACATATAGATTGTTGTTTTAAGTTGTATAAACTTGTAATCGGATATAATGTTATCAATAAACAACATTGTAGTTTCAAAATGGTCGATAACCGATTAGTCTGCAGTTTAAGCGGATCGGATTTGCTTTCTTAATTTAATGATTTTGATATGCAGTAAACTTTCAATAAATATTCTAGAAATTTAGTCAATATAGTTTTTGTATTTGAAGTTATGTTTGTATTGCATTCCAAAATACCAGAGTGTCTAATCGCAACGTTTTAACGTGTTTTAAAGCCAATTTCAAATAAATTTTTTGGCATTTATTTTATTTTAAACAATGTGCTGTATGCAACGACATTTAGGTTTAGATCACTCAATGAGATATACAAAGATATCTTTTTAAAACAACAGACAACCGCTGAAAGTCTACCGTTATGGATAGTTCAAAAGAAGGTGAGATTATGACAATATAACCAGTTTAAAGAAATGAATTTTCTTTTTAAATACACAATAAAGTCAGCTACCAGTTTTGCCAAGCAGAGGAATCATAATTTCAATAAAAGATGTTAGCATTGTTTACGAAGATATATCGACTGCAGTAATTAGACATGTTATAGTGCAAAAACAGAACTGTTTCCAAAAACGTAATGTCGTCGCGGTGCTAGCACAAAAGATGGTAGGAAAAGTTTACTGTGTATTTGAAACATTTTTTGTTGACCATTTGTCATTAAATTTAAAATATAAACTGTATTTACAATTGTTCGATTAATTTGTCCCATACAGTGAGAATACAGACAGTTTTACGATAGTTTTACTAGAATTTCCGATGACTGTGTATTTGATTAACTAAAATAAATTTCAAAATAAAATTAAAAAAAAATTTCGTATCTCATTGAAGGTTGCTGCTACGCGAAAATGTATTAATTTAGTGTATATGAGAGGAGGATAAAGTAGGTTAGATTTTCTGTTTGTGAAGTTCTGATTTTATAATTGGCACTATTTCTTTTCTAAGAATGTAACAGTACATATATGTATAAAGAATCAGTAGACTAGTGTCATCTATTTATGCCCTACCTACGAAAGCATGCATAATATAACTGATATACGTAACAAGAACATTGTATCCCTTTAATGTAACTGCAATGAATATTTATGTTCTAAGTGATTTATTTTTTATATTCATTAAAATTCAAAATTTAACCTTTTACTAAACTTAAGCATAATGTTATCTTAACATATTTGTAAAGACGCAGATATTTACACCAACATATTTTAGACTACATTAATTCTTCTTATTTTTTTTAAATTGGTTATATATAGCAAGAAACGTCATAATCAAGGTTATGAAATTAACTTATACTACGCCACATCTACGACGAGTGATCAAAAATACCTTCATAGTGTGAGCCATGCTTTTTTGAGTTTCGCTATTTTTAACTTTAGGCAGTTTTTTCGGCAATCTTTGGCGAGAACATGAACACTTCGGCACAATCATAATTGATTTTTAAAAATGTGTGAGAAATATTTCTTTTTTTATTTTAACAATTTACTTTAGAGTAAATTTATTTTTAAAAAGGGTACACAACTTTTCAAACCATACACAATCGTAATGTACTGTCTTAAAAATACGTACTAAAACAAAATAAAAAATAAGATTTTTAAAAAATATATGTAGAAAGACTTTGCTATCTCAATAGCAAACAATTAAACTAATAAAAATATCAATAATACAATTACATGATAACCCCTTTGTAACGACAAGGTGATGAGCGTAACAAGAAAATAATTTCCTTACCTTTACCAGGACAAGTCCCATGCAAGGTAAACCACTGCGTTTATGATGCTGTTGAACAAACTAATCAGATGTCTCGCTATGAAAACTTCTCGAATTGATTTTCCTATAAAACGGTAGAGAATGGTTTGCATCTGGTTTTGTACACCGAGTGTTTTAACATCTTTTGATAAATATTGTATTTTCGGCCAATCATTGTAAACTGTATAGGGTTAATATCCGAGACGTATCCACTTCTTAAGCTTCCAGTCAATAGATGTAAGATATTATACCCATACAGCCTGTTATTAAATACTGAAAAGAAATATAGATTCCAATCAGGCTTTTCGGATCAAATAAAAGCAAACTCAATAGTCTAATTGACAACCATGATCGGCTTTATTACATAGTATACAGTAAAAGGAGGAAAGTGAACAATGGAACAAAAATCTGTCTATGCATCCAATTTTATTTTAATTATATATTCATACTTTGAATAATTTACAAAGGAATCGCAAACAATATCAAGTGGAATACCAATGTGGCTAAAAATAACAAACAATACACTGAGGATAAAAATATAATACTATATAAACTAGATAATATGTTGACTAGAAATAAACATCATTTTAAAAATATATTTCTGATTTTGTATTGGCTTTAATCAATCATGCGATTATCAAACGATTGGAATGTTTTCTATAAAATTAACCACTGATGGAAACATCCCTATTAACCAAATAAACCCCATATTTACCTCCAACAGATTTCTAACAACCAACCTATATTACATTGAATCAAAGGGAGACAATAATAAGAAGTATGTATAAAAACTGATAAAAATACAAAAAATCAACAATGTAGTGGTTTTAATTAAACTAGATTTCATTAAAATGAATCCCATTAAACAATAAATTATTGTTTAAAAAAACATAATAAAACAGTTATGACCCCTTTTAACGAGGGAAACTACGATTTGTAAACCCTACTGGAATCTGAATATTTCCCTTAAGAGAGGTTCGTAATTGTATAATGCAGGTATCATCTGGAATGACAAGGAAGCGTAATCAAGAAACAATATCAACAGGGAATACCAATGTATATATAAATAAGAAACAATTTTAACATCAAATAACAAGAATGTTTGAAATACTAAACAACATGATATGTGGTAAAATGGAGACTAGAAAAAGCAAAGAATATGAACAGGAACACCATGGAGACTAGAAATAACTGTAATACCATGAAAGCTAGATATAAAGAACAATATCAATTGGAATAATATTTAGCTGTAACAACATACAATATGACCTAGATAACAACGAGGCCAGAAATTTACAAATATTATCGTTTGGATACCAGGATATCTCGAAATAAGAGACATTATAAAAATATCATTTTAAGAAATGCACTTATGTACATCCATCCAAGACGATGACTGCGATCTGCCATCCTTGTTTTGGATACACAAATCCCACAACCGTCTTTACAAACAACATAACAAGATATGTGATGTGGTCAACCAAACCTCTTTCTTTACTCTTGACTGCAATTTAAACAACTATGAAAATAGGCCTTCTTGAATGATGAGACACTTGATATTTCACGAGTGGCATACATTAAATATGGTTACCTCAAACTAAACATTTCAAAAGAGCTGACATAGTTAAGTTAGGGTAACTTCTCATGCAGCTTATATTAAGACAAAAAGATCTATTTAAAGAAAGTTACGATAAATGGAAACAGACGATACATACCAAGTGATTAGTAATGACAAAACTTACTGTGTCATCAGTGATGCAATATTTAACATAAATTCACAGAAGAAAAAAGCCATGTGTTAGATAAGAAAGAAAAGAAAAGAAAACAAATGTCACGTTAAGAGGACTGATATCGTCACTCCTGTTTGGTACACATTGGTTTCTCATATTTGCTAGACCAGCTGCTGCTGTTGACTAATAAGCCATTCAAAAAGGTATTTATTGCACCTAGTTTGATGGAATTTGTTCTGAATTTTTATGACAGTAATCCCAATAGTTGAACCATATCGGAATTCCCGAAACGATCCCGAAACGATCACACATTTTTTTGAGCCATAGTAGGTTTTTAATATTCTGAAGTTGTCTTTTTGCAGATAAGATTGTTGCTAACTTAGTGGGTGCCTAATTAGAGTCGGGCACTACTTACTCGTCCGAAGCATCTATGTATTTTAATTAGGTATGGGATAGTCATATTTTGTCTTTATTGCCGGTTATAATTTCTTCTTTATATTTTGTGTCTTCTCGATATGGCCATTGCTCTATGATCCTTGTTAACCGTTTCATACACTTACTTAATAAACAGGTTTGAAAATAAAACACGTATTAAACATATTATTTTTTAGATTTAGTTTTCACTCTCTTTAAATTCGTTAATTAGTCAACAATGATCTTTTATGAGTTACCCTCTGTTGAACAAATATTTATTTCGTCAGTTGATTTTGGGAATACCAGGTTATCTTGGAAAAATCAAACCACCTATTTGCCTCATCAAAGTACGGTAATTGTATAATATCATCTGGAACACCAAACAAGAATATAAAATAAAGCTTAAAAATTGCCAACAAATACCAAGTAGAGCTCCTAGGAGGGATATGAAAGCAGAAAGTCCATTAGAAATATCTCATAGACATGATTTTATAATTGTTTGTTTCTAATTATATTTCTTGTATTATTACTTTTGTGAGTGTATTTTGACTGTGCAAGCATACGTTTTACATTGAAACAATATTTTTAGTTAAAAATCTAAAGCGAATTTTGTGTTTAACATATTAAACCGGAAGTAAAGAATACTCTTGGCGTCAATTTACTACTAGATTTCGTGTGAATTCTATTTATTCATGTTATGGATCGCAATATTGCAAAAGGAATTAGTTATTTGTACATTGCCAGTTGCATGGTTTCATGACTATTTAGTTGATATAAACCAGACTCTTAATAATAAGTACTGTAATATGTTTCCCTGTCTCCAGGAGCATACCTCATCACTGTCAGAATATAACAAATAAACAATAGCTCGCCCTTATACTCGGCAGTAAATATTTCATATAGAAAGCAATAGATTATCTCTAGCAATCTATTTTACATAACAACAGTATGATTGTCTTTAATCAATGATAAATTGGTTCCCATAGAATCACTGGAAACGAAATTCATCTAATATTCTATGCATCTTAAGTAAATAACTGCAGTGAATTGTGCAAGCTGAATAATTAATTTACTGTTTCTTTTAAATAACTGACAGGTCTTGATAATGTGAGACAATGGAACACTATGGTGTTGAAACAAACACAAACACTACTGGGAAATGAAGCGGTACATCTTCCTTAAATATTAAACTATGTTGTTAAGCCCATGAAATGTGTAAATTAAAAAATATACTGATATACGTAAAAGTTGTTAAATGAATATGAATAAGTTTGTCTTTTTCACATTTTACGTCTTTGTTGCTTATGTCTTGTTCAGGTGTAATTTGTGTCATAGTTTTGTTGACATGATACGTGTCTGCCGGTCTGTGCTGTAGGGTGCTACACCAAAGTAATTTTTGTTTGCATGATGTGTTTCTGAGTGTCTGTGTTTTGGTTGACATGATACGTTTCTTTGTCAAATATGTTTCCGCCATCACGTTTTTCATAAAGTCAATGGAAAACGAGCGTTTGCCCAACTTTGAAAATTTTGCTAAGATATTTATAAGAGACTGTTTGGGTCTGAAGCACCAATTTAATAGCGCCGACGCTTCCTCTGAATACGTAATGCACTTAAGCTCCCATTTAGTAGCTAATGTCCTTTCGTTTGCTTTTGTTTTTGTTCTGTTCGTCCTTTCGTAAAATGCTTGCTAGGTGATCTTTGCTGCAATCCATAACTTTAACTTTTTTACAACAATTTCTGCTTCCATTTTGTTTTATAAATAATTTACATGCCTATACTCTCCACCAACTGTTTGAATAAATAGATATTAACTGATGCAATAAATTGTAATTATTAAAATATTAATCACATACAAAGATTTATCATATTATCGTTGGCATTTGGTTTTATCTTTCCGATGAAAAATATATCCAGACTCGACTACCTTTTGCCATTACAAGAAACCGGTTGATAAATTGCTATTTTGTTCTACGCACGTTATCAGCTGACACAGATTTCCCATAAACCTTTTTTACGCCTCTGAATTCATGTCTTATTGATAATATATATCAAGCATAGATTGTAAAATCGTATACTGTTTTCCTTTTAAGTATTTTGTGGCTTTGTCATACATTTATTGTCCGCTTGCAAAAAAAATATCGGCAATTGACACGCCAGAAACAGAAAAATATCAGTCTTTCATATTTATATAACTAAATAAAAACTAAATCAAATTATAAATAATTTGGCTAACTTTAGTTTAATACGCTATGTAAGATAATCCTCAAAAGTGAATTCAAGTATACTTTGTAAGATTTGTTTTCCTACTAGGAAGGATTAATTTTTTGTACTTTTCGTGTGTAGCGTGTTGTGATTGTGAGGTCTTTATGATAGCTATAACTGTAAGTTTGTCTTTATTTTGTATTTTGATTCAACACGTCTCGATATCTTCTTTTTGACATTAAACGACAAGACATTTAAAAATTATTTATATTTTAGATCCACTTTCATTCTTGATAAAGTAAACTATCTGGAATTGACTCCCTTCTAGCCCAGGCAGTGAAGAAAACGAAAGTGGCAAAATAAAAACGTATTTTTAATGTATCTGTATAAGCGGTGACCTATGCCACAACTTTATGGTCGTTATAGTCAATAGCCATATTGTGTTATCTGAACAGCCCTCCGTTTGAGCACCGTAATATACCAGGCTGAGTTTAAATAAAAATCCTAAGTCAGATTAAATCTAACGCTTGAATATCTTCCTCTATAAACATCCAAAGTATTCCTGCTTTTCAGCCGAAACACACAGAACATCGTATTCATATTTTTATTTGTAAATATAAGCCACATTGCGCAAAGATTCTTTGCAAAGAGTAAATACACATACATGATGTTATCATTGCACTTGCGTGACAACGAACACTCTGTAAATTATAAAACACTTTTTGTCATAGAACTGTCACCTTGAAGTGCTGTTGAAATTAACAGTCACACTAATTACAATTTAAAAGGCAATACGTCAACCGCCATTAAGACGACGTTGCCAGTAACTGTAATTTAGCTATTAACAATTACTTCTCACAGAATGTTATTTTCTTTAATTTTCCGTCCTTTCTCGTCGCAGAATTGATTGGTTGACAATTAACGTTAGTTCATTTCAATATGGCGTAAGACTGCGGGTTGTCTTCATTGTAATTGTAGATCGTTTAAGTGTGTGTGTATAGTCTTTGTGTGTTTGTGTTTGTTAGTGTTTTTGTGTATGGTATGTGTCTGTTTGTGTGTGGTGCATATGTGTGTTTGTTTGTATATGTGATGTATGGTGTATGTTTGTGTGCTTGTATGTGTGCTGTATAATATGTGTGTGTTTTTGTGGACGTGGTGAGTGAATGGTATGTGTGTTGTATGGTGTGTGTTTTTTGTATGTGTTGGTATGGTGTATGTGTTTTTGGTGTGTGTTGAATTGATGGGTTGTCAATTAACATTAGTTCATTTTAATATGGTGTAAGAAAGTGGGATGGCTTCATTATAATGGTAGATTTTTTAAGTGCGTGGTGTATGGTGTGTTTTTGTTTGTATTAAAGTGTGTTTTTGTTTCTTTGTATTAAAGTGTGTTTTTGTTTCTTTGTATGTGTTGTTTTTGGTGTGTGTGTTTTTATGTGTGGGGTATGGAGTGTGTGTTTTAATGTTGCGTATAGTATGTGTGGTGTATGATGTGTGTTTGTTTATAGGTGTGGTTTATGGCTTTTGTGCGTGTTTGTATGTATGGTGTATGTTATATGTGTGCTTGTTTGTTAGAATGGTGAATGTTGTGTGTGTTGTTTATTGAGTGTTTGTTTGTTTGTATGTATTGTGTATAGTGTGTGTAATTGTGTGTGTTTGTTTCTTTCTTTGTGGCGTAATTGTGTGCGGTGTATTGTGTGTTTGTTTACATAGGTGTATGGTGTGTGTGTTTTTTGTATAAACAGTCGATTGGGTATTTAAGTGTGTGATGTATTGTGGGAGGCTGTTTGTGTGTGTGTTTGTTTGTTTGTATGTGTTGTTTATTATGTGTGTGTTTGTTTTTATGCGGGGTGTATGATATGTGTGTGCTTGTTTCTGTATGTGGTGAATGGTGTGTTTATTGTGTATGGAGCATTTATTTGTATGTGTTGTGTATGGTTTGTTTGTGTTTGTTTGTATGTGTTTTGTATGGTGTGCGTAAGTGTGTGGCGTATTTGTGTTTGTTTGTGGTATATTGTGCGTTTGTTTGTATGTGTGGTGTAAGATTTGTGCGTTTGTGCGAATAGTGTATGGAGTGTGCATGTGTAGTGTATGGTGAGTTTGTTTTGTATATGTGTGGCGTATGGTGCGTGTTTGTGTGTATCTGTAACCACAGCTTACAATTTTGTCTGCACGTGGCCGTTGTACAAATATACGATATTGAGAAATGTATGAAAAACGATAACTTACTAGTATAACAAAACTAACGCATGTTGTTGATGCAGCCATTGTAAGGAGACTTCACGTTCATACCCTCTTGTTATACAACGTTGATAACAACATGTACTATGACATAACTATTCTTTGTATGTGAGATGTATGGTGTGTGTGTTTGTTTGTTTGTATGTTTGTCTGTTTTTGTATATGTGGTGTGTGATGTGTATGGTTTGTGTGTATTTGCATGTGCAGTGAGTGGTATGTAAGTTTAAGTGTTTGTTGTATTGTTTATATGCTTGTTTGTGTGTGTGGTGCATGACGTGTGTGTTTTTTTCAGTTAAACACCAATTTTTCAGTAATTTTTAACTATTTTATGCTGTCCAGTTTTCATTAAGGAAGTAAGCCGAATATCGAACTTTCGACATGAACCTGGCAATTCTTTTCAATTATGGTTTGAGTAGAGCACTAAATGCCCTATATAAAGCTCCAACTGAAAAGTCTTGTACCCGTTTGAATTATCTGTGTTTGAATGATGTTTCACACCTCTTTTTGCAATTTTTCTGCTTTATTATAGCGACTAGTTGTTATTTGAGAGGATGCCCGAGTAGACACTTTTGAAGACAAAAAATAATTATAAATGCTTTACATATTGAAATATTGTGGCTTTTACAAGCAAGTACTACCACTTATATCAGAACAAAAACATTTAAATATATATATGCAAAATGAATGTAATCTCTCAGACTTTTAGCAACATAAAAATTACAAAGTACGCTACG
The DNA here is from genome assembly GCA_944474755.1 of Limnoperna fortunei. Classification (NCBI taxonomy): domain Eukaryota; kingdom Metazoa; phylum Mollusca; class Bivalvia; order Mytilida; family Modiolidae; genus Limnoperna; species Limnoperna fortunei. The sequence goes on from OX104122.1 coordinate 15,251,449, forward strand.
TTTTGTTATTTAATCATTTTTGTATCTTTTATTATCATTTTGACAGAATGATTATATCATGTAATAAAGAAAATCTCCCGTAAAGCACGTCATATTGGTTCATGACGAACACTTTGGCATGTCAAAGAAATGGTATTATAGAATCATGCATTAGAATTTGATAAATAACCTTTTAAAGTATTATGTCGTTTTGACGAACTGGTGAGAATGCATAACATAAAAGCTTTGTAAAAATTTAGACAATAGCTATTGTTAAGACATGATGTCACCGGACTTATTTCAACAAATGCATGTTTGTATTCTAGAAAAAAAGTTAACTTGATATGCAAATTCTATATTTAACTCGTTCCATATGCAACAGGTTCTCTCAACCATGTAGGCGATACAATTTAAATTGCGCACAACATCTTAACCAAGTTAACATTTATATTAAATTTTGCGCAGCGCTACAGTCGTAATGGAACATCGAATTGTCTTATCTTCTGTATAAATGAGCAAAGAAAGCAATTTTAAAGTACTTTAATTATGTGTTAATGACAGCAGATTTCAATGAAATCTATTTCAGCCTTTTATAACGTGGTACAAAGTCAACAAATATAACGATATTACCTTTTATTACAATATTTTACGCAATTAACGCGACGACTGAGAATAAAGATCTCTCTAGAGGGAAAGACCAGTTCGTAGAAAAAGCTATTTGTGTTGATTTGTACTGAGGAACGTAAATATTTAGTTTGTCAGAAAAATCAAATAGGAAACTGCGTATTGTTTACCAATCAGCTTGAGGTATTAGTCAAATTATTTGTCACGCGCTAAATGATGTTAAATAAAATACAACTTACGTAACCAATGGACATCTGATTACAATCGTTTCTTTATATTGCAGTGTTGCATGGATTTGAAGGCAGTTTTAGAGTTTTAATTATCTAATTGGTATACTTACTTTGATTAAAGTCCGGGTATTTGTCATTTTGAAATTAATTCCCTGGGACTAAATACTAGTCCAAGTAATTTTAAAATATCAGATAAATTGCCAGTACACATCGAAATAATGCTTTAAACAATAAACACACAATATTTGTGTTAACGTGTGTAAATGTGATGAACGTGTACACGGGTTTACACGATTATATATTTTTATACTTCTCCAGACCTACCATTAAGTTCAAAATAAAAGATTTCATTACAATTTCAAACTCTATTGTTTTGTGTGAAAATGGCTATTAAATATTTTATATAATCAAAGAAATAAACTTCTTGAATGGTTGGAAACTTAAAGTTAATGCTGAAATGTTGGTCTACCTAGCGTTGCCTAATACGGCGGTAGCCTCGTTAGGGGCGGGATTGGCGGTGGGGATTTGCTAATCTGTGTTGTATGTCTGTTCTTGTATGTCCTTAATGATTTTTGTGTTTTCCTTGTATTTGGTTTCTTGTTAACGTTTACCCATGTGTCTTATATTTACTAGTTTTAAATCACCTTTTATTTACTTTAGACGTGATTGACATAATGAATGTAAACTAGATGGTGATAAAACAGTGTCATTAAAACATGATTGCATATTTAGCAATAAAGATTCACTTTTAATTTACATTTAAATTTTTAAAATCGCATCCAGTTGTTCCGAATGATTTGATTTATAACACTCGACGATGAAAATAATGTTGTGATTCAATATACTGCTGACATCTTGCTGACCAAAGTGAATATACAACATAGGGCATTAATGAAATTTAGGGAAAGTGTTTAATAGAAAATCAACAAGAATACTATAACTGTACAGAACATTTAGAATATCTTGGGAAATTACAAACAGCCATAATGGAAATTCAAACATCTGTATGACGCTGATTGAAATTAAACTCAAAGTTTGCATATTCCCGCGAGATGACCATATTAAGTGGATGTAAACATGGTGAGAATTTAGGGTTATAAACGAAGCTTTAATTTCATAATTAATATTAATAGATCTATGTTTAATAATTTGATATTATTATGTATAAAGAATTAGCTTGATGTATAAAACGTGACAAATATTTTGGCCTGTATTTTACACATTTCACATTTTTTATTTTTGTTTGACTGTTTAATGGTGTTTAGTGCAATATTTCAGATATATCGTGGCATTCAGTTTTTATTCTGAGGAGGAAGCAGGATACCGGACCATCATAAGAAAAGCTGGCAATTCTTGTCGCTTAAGATTGGAGTTAAGTAGACTTTGGCTGCATTGAGAACCGAAGCCGCAAACTCAGTGTACATGGACACGTGATCAATAGCAGAAATTTAATTTCCTGAACCACGGTTACCAACAGTTACTCAAAAATATGTAACTACCGCAACCAATTACATGTTTTGATACCATCGTATGCAATAGTTGCATAAAAGGTGTTTTGGTTAATAAATAGTATTGTGTTGTTATACGTTCCTGATAATTTTTACTTTTCTTGTGGTATTTAGTTTTAGCTCTTTGGAAAATTCTATTTAACGAATTGATTTATTGTTCGTTAACTTGTTCTTCTCCTTAACTACTGTTGCCAGACGTTAAACAACAAACCAATCAATCAAAATAAATCATATAAAATTCTCCATTACTTCAATTACAAAGCAATTATCTAAGAAATAACATTGTCACATATTTCAATACTCTTTTAATGACGTTTAAGTTATCAAAACATATCTAAGCTAAAAACTACGTTAGAAAAGATTAATATGATTGGACGAGCAATATTTCAGCCATATGTGTTCAAGGACCTTGTTCACACAGCACTCCTTAATAGATTTAACTAAAATACCAACAATAGCTAAAATCAAAGAAAATTAATTATTACAGTTTAATATAAAAATTATGCATGTACATTTTCAACAACTGTTTTTTAAGAATTGCCCAAAAAATTGAAAGTAAAGCAAGAATTGTTTCCTTTGGAAATACCTCAAATACTGTTAGCTAATTTAATCCACGTCGGTCGTACTTACCATTCAACACATATATTTTTCTAATATGCACATAATAGAAAAACTCTTTTCCCTATATAGAAAATTATAAGTTTATTCCCAAAACGTCTACTCTAAAAAAAACCATCTAATTATGTATGAGGGATTAAGAGGCCCTTGAAGGGTATGAAGCTTTTATCGTACGTGTAATTACCTGTAAAAAATCATATTGATTAAAAATGAAATAAAATCAAATTCCAGTTGAGAATTCAATTATTATGTTACAAGACTGGATTGATATTTTTTGTCGCTTCACAATTAAAAAGTATGCCAAAGAGAAATATAATTAAATATATATATGTAAAACAATCTGTATTTAAAACTATACAGAATTATGAATATCAAATAAAAAATGTAATCTTTGCAATGGCCCAAGACACAGAATCCTTGACTTGTGAGGAAGATGCTACACATAATAAGTCAAGTTTTGGTTATTGTATAGTATAGACTATAAATTGGTTGGTACCATAGTGTTCGAATCATAGTACAACATGGAAAATGCTCAGTTAACGTCAGTAGACGTTTTGGGGAACACATCGTTTATAATGCAAATTTAGTGCTATATTTAGAGCAGCATGTGCGTCTGTATGAAACTATGTACATTATATTAAAAATTATGAGCATATAAAGACAAAGTAATGGTATATTTAGACAAGGTTTTTGCATATATTGAAAAGTATTGGCATAAATATTAACATGTACGAATAAGGCAATTAAAGCGCTCTATATATACATACACGTATTACACGAGGTTTTCGTTAGAAAATACCCATCACTCACACAGTTTAAATAGAATGTAACATTAACTTCAATTATTTCCTTCACTTGCAGCAGGAAAATTTAATTTCGAAGACTGAAACACGACACTTTTCATTAAAATTTTCTATTGTTCTGTGGCGGTAACATTTCAACATGTTTTATTTCTAACTACGATATCCATTTTGAACAGATTAACAAGGAGGAATTACAAATCCGGAATCAGACAGAAACTCAAACACACAAAACAAATAGTAAGTAATTATACCACAGTAAATATAAAGGATGTCCTAAAGTGCTTAGGTATAAGTAGTGCATCTAACTAGAAACATGTCGAGTTACTCATTTGATGTCCTGGGTGCCGTTTCGAATCGATCGTTAGCTTAACGTGCACGTAATCCCATTAAATTGCACGGGATAACGAGCACGTTAATTAGCGATTACTTTATGAAACGGTGGCCGAGTGGTCAAGGTAGTTCGTCTACGATTGATCACGTGGTCTGTCAACACTGAGATTGCGGGTTGGATTCTCACTGCCGGCAGGGTGTACTCGACTCCAATCTTAATTGACAAGGAATGCCAGTTTTCCTACTGGCCGGGGGTTATCTCCTGGTACTCCGGCTTCCTCCCCAAATAAAAACTGGTCGCCATGATATAGCTGAACAATTGCTGAAAGTGGCGTTAAACACCATCAAACAAACAAACAAACAAACTTTATGAAACGGCACCCTGGTGAATACATTTAGACTACCTACGACGTTCAATAAAGTGACGTAGCTTCTGAAAGCATTACATAAAAAACGTTGTGCGCTAACAAAAAATCGAAATACTGATCGCATAACTTGTTATGCGTTTCCTATTCCTGGATTTGACTTTTTCCTAGACAAGACAATGAGTAACTCGAGCGGTGTCTAATTAGAGGCAGGAACTACTTACTCGTCCGGAGCACTTGAGTGCACCCATGGTTTTTATTGGGTGTGAATTACTCTTTCTGTGTTTTATATTTTTGGTTTTTGTGTTGTGTTTGTCTCTGTATATCCGGATTTGTAACTGTCCTTTGGCTGTTGTTGTTCGGTCTGTTACTTTGCTTTGTGTTGTGTTTTTCTATATCTGGATTTGTAACTGTCCTTTGGCTTTTGGCTCTTGTTGTTCGGTCGGTTATCTTTGCTATTTTCTTGCATAATGTATATGTTGTTAACTGTCAACAAAGCTGCAGGAATGTTGGTGTTAATGAACCGAAAGCTGAGTTCATCACGTTTGTCGTAGAGCTTATTTTAAAGTTTATTTCAATAAGTAACTCAGATAACAGGCGGTCTTTGAATGTATTTGTAGTTTTTTTTTAAATTTTGATCTAACTACGATGAATGAAATGAACAGCATTGTTCACCACAAAGACAACACTCCCACAGGCTTTGTTACCCAAGCTATAAATCTGTTGTTCTACAAACAATACTTAACGAAACTATATGCACGGGTTTCTAATATATATGAATTGTGATGAATCGCCTTCTTCAATATTTGTGGTCTGTAGGTAGCATCGTTTAATATTAACTCTATCGAGGTTTTAAAACTCTAAAATATACGTCAACAATGCAATATCAACAACCGCGAGATTTTTGGAAAATTACAAAAATTGTGCTTAACGTCGCTATCGAAGGTTTAATAACAATACCTAATATTTTCAATACCGTCAGCGGTACCGGTAATATTTTCAATACCGTCAGAGGTACCGGTAATGCTGCTTGTGCATTTCACGTAAGTTATGCTTCCTAAATATTCCCAATATACAGTTAGTTCTGAAATACAGTTAAGGAAGATAATTGTCTTGTGACAGGTGTCCTTACCTTTTTGTGATGATAAAACAATTCAGTGTTGCCTAAAAGCTTAGTTTACTTACCACTTGTTAACAAATAATCATCTAATCATATTAATTTCCGGAGAGCGTTATAAATGAATTTAATGGTGACAGACACATCTTGATATAATAAATATTTGTATTATCGACAAATACAAAGAGCATATAGGAGACCCTACAGTTGGGTTGTCAGGTTAAAACCCATAGAGGGTAGTGTGTTTAGACATGTTCCCAGCACTATAAAAACCCCTTTGTACCCTTCCAAAAAGCGTACTCTCAGTATAGCCGCAACAAAAACTCAATTGTTCTAATATATGACATAATACCATGCTTAGACAAGGAAACACACTATCATTCTTAAACCAGCTTTAACTTTTGGATTGTCGTATTTAAGTCTGAAATGTTGCCTCATTTATTGAGAGAAAAGGTTTACGTCAGTGTGACACATACACTTATTTTTCAATTATGGTGGATGTTTATCTAACACTTAATATTTCTATCAGTTCCATTAATGCAAGGCTAAGCTTCGTTCATGCATTATTTGTTGCAACTGACATGTATGTAATGATTTGTAAAAATTACCCCTTCATTGTATTGGCTATTAGCTATAACTTACAAACAGTTTTAATTGTCATGAAAGAACTTGTATTTAAAAAACGTAGCAGCTTTAAAATCTACATAATGTGCAGTACTAGCCCAGTGTTAATTCCTCAGGTTTATATGTAGTCGAAAGTCGACAAGGTCCGGTCTCTACCAAGATTAAGAACAACCTCAACAAATATGAGGTGGACATAAAAACAGTGGACTGGACACTACAGAGCCTCGCCTTATTCTCGTTTTTGAGTCTTAACCTTGTATAGTCTATATCAAGTCAGTACACTAATATTATACATTAAATGCTTTGATCGCATAAAATGCAGTTTTTGTACGATAGAGTCATCTGGTATCCAGAACCTTATTGACACGAGGAAACGTTTTGCAAACTGAATCCTGACGTCACAAATAAACTGTACGAGAATACTGACTTTTGATTGGCTGGAAAATATTTTCTATGAGAGGATAGAAAAAAATAACCGTTATAGAGGCACGTAACCTTTGACATCATATATTACTCCGCGGAATAGTTACGGTTTTTGGTTAGTTCTTTTTTTAAGAGTTTAAGAGGCAAAAAAGTTTCTTTTTATTTGAAGAATAACATATCAAATTTTTGATTTACTTGCGACATTTCCCTTAAATATGTAATTACATAAATAAAATTGTTGTGTTTGGCATGCCATAAAACCTGGTCTAACCCAGCATTTCTATAAAAATAGTCTATATCAAGTCAGTACACTAATATTATACATTAAATACGTTGATCGCATAAAATGCATTTTTTGTACGGTAGAGTCATCTGGTATCCTGAACCTTATTGACACGAGGAAAGTTTTGTAAACTGGATCCTGACGTCACAATTGAACAAATAAACTGTACGAGAATACTGACTTTTGATTGGCTGGAAAATATTTTCCATCATAGGATAGGAACAAATCATCGTTATGGAGGCACGTAACCTTTGACATCAAATATTACTCCGCGGAATAGTTACAGTTTTTGTTTTTTTAATTTTGTTTCCAAGAGACAAAAGTGTTTCTTTATATTTGAAGAAAAACATATCATATTTTCATTTTCTTGGGAAGTTAATTTTAATTTCTTCATTGTAATAATATTAATAGAATCGCAGAAACGTTTGTTTGTTTGTTTGATAGTGTTTAACGCCACTTTTAGCAATGTTGCAGCTATATCATGGCGTCCAGTTTTTATTGGGGGAGCAAACGGGAGTAACACACTAACAAGCAAAAAAAACTACACCAACCTAATAACGAACTAACAAAAGCAATTCTTAATTTAAAAAATTGACACAGCATGCAAATACTTACAAGAGACAAACAATAAAATACAAAAAAATATAATAAATAAATAACTCAAGGACAAAAAAGGGAAAGTGAAATAGACACAGTAAGAAATTATGATGGTTAAGCCATAACACCTAAACGAAGGTCTCTATACAAAATTACAAAGATAATAAAAACACATACAGCCGGCTAAACCTATATGTCTACGTCTCCCTTCTATCAGACACTTCTCACTCTTGGTTTTAACCCAAATAAAACAATGTGTTCAAATTACATAATGCATTCCATAAGTTGTTCTTTCTAAACGTCAAACCTACATAAAGTAGTTATTATATCTATGAAAGCGTTGTCTGAACTTGTTGTCTGTGTTTTTGGTAAAATTTCATTAAAGAGCTAAACCAAAGTGTAATACTTGTCACCGAATTCGGCAATTGATATGTGAATCTGACATTTTTACATATATTTTCAATTACTATATCTGTTTTCCTCGAATTCAATAATTCTCATCTTTCATTGTACAATCAGTGTTATATAATGGTTAATTTTCAAGGCTCTTTATATAAAAATGCCTCGACTGTTGATTTCAAAATTGCGTTTTCAAATCAATATTTCTCTCTTTTGGACACTTCCTTCATGGTTTTGGTTGGGAAAAGGAGGAAACTATTTAAATCACACAAACATGAAAAGTATTTTAAACGATTACTGAATGGTTTTCTGTTACACATTCCATTATAGGAACACATTTCAAGCAAAAACGACAACGAATTTAAGCAGGAATCAGCTATTATCGGTATCACAGCACCGAGGCTGCTGGATTTCCTTTGATAACAGTTTTTGTCGTGTTTTGTAATTACTGCCAATAAACAACACGAACGTTATGTGATTAGAAAGTTAATATCATCCAGATCAACACCAACACACATTTCAAATAACGTCGTGCTTAAGTCATCAATCTAAATTTTGCGCCTTGTTTATGTATATAATTCAAACATCTAATGCGAGGACAATTTTGGATACATGGCAAACTTCGGTTTAACCAAAATACAAAACGTAATATCTTAAATAGATACACAACAAATAAGACATATATATGTAACACATGATATCATTTTCATTAATTAAAAATGTTATTTTGTCATGATATTTAAAGCAGAGGCTCTCAAGAGCCTCTTTCGCTCCCCTTTTTTAAATAGAGAATAAAGATGGCATTTCATCCATGCTAAACTTGGGTCTTGTAATGACATGCATTTTCCATTTCCAAAAACAACATTACCTTTGTACAGAACCACAGTTAATATAAATATTTGTTTTCAACTGGTTTAGTGGTTTTAAACAAGAATCCATTTTAGGTAATTTCCCGTAAGTTTCTATATTGGACCAAAATCTGCCAGAGAGGAAAATAAAATCTTGACCAATTCCTGCAATACAGACAATGTATGATAAATTTAAACAAAAAGCATCAACTATCAATCAGGTCCGGTAAGCTTTGCAGTTTCTTGGCATTTGATTATTCTTCATATAGGGGCCTAATACTGCCCATAATGGCGCCATTTGGAATTGCTGATTGGCATAACAAATATAGAGGACCATCAAATAATTATTTCTGATAAGTTTTTTAAATATATTCCACATAGTGTCCTATGCTAAACTAAATCCTGCTGTGTGACGGTCATTTAAGATCAGAATAAAAAACACACATGTTGAAAATGTAGTTAAGAGGCCCATCGAAGAAACATTTGTGTACAAAATGGTTTCATTCAGATTTGTTAAATGTTTTTGTTATTAAAATTATTAACCCACGAAGTTTATTATTATAAACTTGAGTACTTGTATATAAATAGTAACATCAATGCACAGATAGCTTGTTTTATAGATGTACTTAGTATGTGAAAAGAAACTCCGGCATAGTAGACGGAATATTGCTTCATGTTAACTGAGTTATAATCTATTTTGCGTTGTATAGCAGAACGTGACCTATACTTAGTTATTTTGTTAACTCGGAACTTTTATCTCAATTAACCAAATTTAACACATTATTATTTCGTTTAGACATATTTGCACTTCAATTGGTTCACAACGGACAAAAATTCAGTATGCAGACATCCGGATTCCCTTGGTCCTGACAGATAACGCTTGGTTCCGAACAGATCTCATTTATCATTTTATTTGATTGCGCAGATGATTGCATCTTGTAAGTAAAATTAGGTAAGTAATGTGAATTGATAGACTCAAACTGAAATATATGGACTGAATCTAGCAGACATATCTATATAAGTTTACTTTGAACGTAGTAAAAAATGTCTTATGTTGTGTAACTGTAGAGCATGAAATAACATCATGTCACCTCCGGGGATCGAACCCGTGATCTCAGTATTGCCAGCCAGCCCTCTAAAGAAGTACTCGATTAGCTCAGTAGATTTTGACTGGCTATATCTAGTATCTACTACCACGCAGACAGGTCTCCTGTTACACTCCGACGTATACATTCTAGCTTGCTGACCAGAACAGAGTTATCGTTTTGACGTATACTTTCTAGAGCTGTCCAGAACAGAGTCATCGTTTTTTGCTTGATGTATAATTTCTAGCTTGTTGACCAGGGCAGAGTTATCGTTTTTGATGTATACTTTCTAGCTTATTTACCAAGGCAGAGTTATCGTTTTTGATGTTTACTTTCTAGCTTGTTGACCAGGGCAGAGTTATCGTTTTTGATGTATACCTTCTAGCTTGTTGACCAGGGCAGAGTTATTGTTTTTGATGTATACTTTCTAGCTTGTTGACCAGAACAGAGTTATCCTTTTTGACGTATACTTTCTAGCTTGCTGCCTAGAACAGTTATCGTTTCTCACGTATACTTTCTCGCTTGCTGACCAGAGTTATCGTTGTTGATGTAGACTTTCTCGCTTGCTGACCAGAGTTATCGTTTTTGATGTATACTATCTAGCTTGCTGACCAGAACACAGTTATCGTTTTTGGTGTATACTTTCTAGCTTTGCTGACCGGAACAGAGTTCTCGTTTTGACGTATACTTTCTAGCTTGCTGCCTAGAACAGTTATCGTTTCTCACGTATACTTTCTCGCTTGCTGACCAGACTTATCGTTTTTAATGTATACTTATTAGCTTGCTGTCCAGAACAGAGTTATCGTTTTTGACGCATAATTTCTAGCTTGCTGACCAGAACAGAGTTATCGTTTTTGACGTATACTTTCTAGCTTGCTGACCAGAACAGAATTATCGTTTTTGACGCATAATTTCTAGCTTGCTGACCAGAATAGAGTAATCGTTTTTGACGTATACTTTCTAGCTTGCTCACCAGAACAGAATTATCGTTTTTGACGTATACTTTCTAGCTTGCTGACCAGAACAGAATTATTGTTTTTGACGTATACTTTCTAGCTTGCTGACCAGAATAGAGTAATCGTTTTTGAGGTATACTTTCTAGCTTGCTCACCAGAACAGAATTATCGTTTTTGACGTATACTTTCTACCTTGCTGACCAGAACAGAGTTATCGTTTTTGACGTATACTTTCTAGCTTGCTGACCAGAACAGAATTATCGTTTTTGACGCATAATTTCTAGCTTGCTGACCAGAACAGAGTTATCGTTTTTGACGTATACTTTCTAGGTTGCTGACCAGAACACAGTTATCGTTTTTGACGTATACTTTCTAGCTTGCTGCCTAGAACATTTATCGTTTCTCACGTATACGTTCTCGCTTGCTGACCAGAGTTATCGTTGTTGATGTAGACTTTCTCGCTTGCTGACCAGAGTTATCGTTATTGATGTATACTTTCTAGCTTGCTGACCAGAACACAGTTATCGTTTTTGGTGTATACTTTCTAGCTTTGCTGACCGGAACAGAGTTCTCGTTTTGACGTATACTTTCTAGCTTGCTGCCTAGAACAGTTATCGTTTCTCACGTATACTTTCTCGCTTGCTGACCAGACTTATCGTTTTTAATGTATACTTACTAGCTTGCTGTCCAGAACAGAGTTATCGTTTTTGACGCATAATTTCTAGCTTGCTGACCAGAACAGAGTTATCGTTTTTGACGTATACTTTCTAGCTTGCTTACCAAAACAGAATTACCGTTTTTGACGTATACTTTCTAGCTTGCTGACCAGAACAGAGTTATCGTTTTTGACGTATACTTTCTAGCTTGCTGACCAGAACAGAGTTATCGTTTTTGACGTATACTTTCTAGCTTGCTGACCAGAACAGAGTTATCGTTTTTGACGTATAATTTCTAGCTTGCTGACCAGAACAGAGTCATCGTTTTTGACGTATACTTTCTAGAGCTGTCCAGAACAAAGTTATCGTTTTTGGCGTATACTTTCTAGCTTTGCTGACCAGAACAGAGTAATCGTTTTTGTCGCATAATTTCTAGCTGGCTGACCAGAACAGAGTTATCGTTTTTGACGTATACTTTCTAGAGCTGTCAAGAACAGAGTTATCGTTTTTGACGTATACTTTCTAGCTTGCTGACCAGAACAGAGTCATCGTTTTTGACGTATACTTTCTAGAGCTGTCCAGAACAAAGGTATCGTTTTTGGCGTATACTTTCTAGCTTGCTGACCTGAACAGAGTTATCGTTTTCTAAGTATACTTTCCAGCTTGCTGACCAGAACATCGTTTTTGACGAATACTTTCTAGCTTGCTGCCTAGAACAGTTATCGTTTCTCACGTATACTTTCTCGCTTGCTGACCAGACTTATCGTTTTTAATGTATACTTACTAGCTTGCTGTCCAGAACAGAGTTATCGTTTTTGACGCATAATTTCTAGCTTGCTGACCAGAACAGAGTTATCGTTTTTGACGTATACTTTCTAGAGCTGTCCAGAACAAAGTTATCGTTTTTGGCGTATACTTTCTAGCTTTGCTGACCGGAACAGAGTTCTCGTTTTGACGTATACTTTCTAGCTTGCTGCCTAGAACAGTTATCGTTTCTCACGTATACTTTCTCGCTTGCTGACCAGACTTATCGTTTTAAATGTATACTTACTAGCTTGCTGTCCAGAACAGAGTTATCGTTTTTGACGCATAATTTCTAGCTTGCTGACCAGAACAGTGTTATCGTTTTTGACGTATACTTTCTAGAGCTGTCCAGAACAAAGTTATCGTTTTTGGCGTATACTTTCTAGCTTTGCTGACCGGAACAGAGTTCTCGTTTTGACGTATACTTTCTAGCTTGCTGCCTAGAACAGTTATCGTTTCTCACGTATACTTTCTCGCTTGCTGACCAGACTTATCGTTTTTAATGTATACTTACTAGCTTGCTGTCCAGAACAGAGTTATCGTTTTTGACGCATAATTTCTAGCTTGCTGACCAGAACAGAGTTATCGTTTTTGACGTATACTTTCTAGAGCTGTCCAGAACAAAGTTATCGTTTTTGGCGTATACTTTCTAGCTTTGCTGACCGGAACAGAGTTCTCGTTTTGACGTATACTTTCTAGCTTGCTGCCTAGAACAAGTTATCGTTTCTCACGTATACTTTCTCGCTTGCTGACCAGACTTATCGTTTTTAATGTATACTTACTAGCTTGCTGTCCAGAACAGAGTTATCGTTTTTGACGCATAATTTCTAGAGCTGACCAGAACAAAGTTATCGTTTTTGGCGTATACTTTCTAGCTTTGCTGACCGGAACAGAGTTCTCGTTTTGACGTATACTTTCTAGCTTGCTGCCTAGAACAGTTATCGTTTCTCACGTATACTTTCTCGCTTGCTGACCAGACTTATCGTTTTTAATGTATACTTACTAGCTTGCTGTCCAGAACAGAGTTATCGTTTTTGACGCATAATTTCTAGCTTGCTGACCAGAACAGAGTTATCGTTTTTGACGTATACTTTCTAGAGCTGTCCAGAACAGAGTTATCGTTTTTGACGTATACTTTCTAGCTTGCTGACCAGAACAGAGTCATCGTTTTTGACGTATACTTTCTAGAGCTGTCCAGAACAAAGTTATCGTTTTTGGCGTATACTTTCTAGCTTTGCTGACCGGAACAGAGTTATCGTTTTTGACGCATAATTTCTAGCTTGCTGACCAGAACAGAGTTATCGTTTTTGACGTATACTTTCTAGAGCTGTCCAGAACAGAGTTATCGTTTTTGACGTATACTTTCTAGCTTGCTGACCAGAACAGAGTCATCGTTTTTGACGTATGCTTTCTAGAGCTGTCCAGAACAAAGTTATCGTTTTTGGCGTATACTTTCTAGCTTGCTGACCTGAACAGAGTTATCGTTTTCTAAGTATACTTTCCAGCTTGCTGACCAGAACATCGTTTTTGACGAATACTTTCTAGCTTGCTGACCAGAATATAGTTATCTTTTTTTACGTATACTTCTAGCTTGCTGACCAGATCAGAGTTATCGTTTTTGACGTATACTTTCTAGCTTGCTGACCAGAATAGAGTTATCGTTTTTGATGTATACTTTCTAGCTTGCTTACCAGAACAGAGTTATCGTTTTTGACGTATACTTTCTAGAGCTGTCCAGAACAGAGTTATCGTTTTTGACGTATACTTTCTAGCTTGCTGACCAGAACAGAGTCATCGTTTTTGACGTATACTTTCTAGAGCTGTCCAGAACAAAGTTATCGTTTTTGCCGTATACTTTCTAGCTTGCTGACCTGAACAGAGTTATCGTTTTCTAAGTATACTTTCCAGCTTGCTGACCAGAACATCGTTTTTGACGAATACTTTCTAGCTTGCTGACCAGAATATAGTTATCGTTTTTTACGTATACTTCTAGCTTGCTGACCAGATCAGAGTTATCGTTTTTGACGTATACTTTCTAGCTTGCTGACCAGAATAGAGTTATCGTTTTTGATGTATACTTTCTAGCTTGCTTACCAGAACAGAGTTATCGTTTTTGACGTATACTTTCTAGAGCTGTCCAGAACAGAGTTATCGTTTTTGACGTATACTTTCTAGCTTGCTGACCAGAACAGAGTCATCGTTTTTGACGTATACTTTCTAGAGCTGTCCAGAACAAAGTTATCGTTTTTGGCGTATACTTTCTAGCTTTGCTGACCGGAACAGAGTTATCGTTTTTGACGCATAATTTCTAGCTTGCTGACCAGAACAGAGTTATCGTTTTTGACGTATACTTTCTAGAGCTGTCCAGAACAGAGTTATCGTTTTTGACGTATACTTTCTAGCTTGCTGACCAGAACAGAGTCATCGTTTTTGACGTATACTTTCTAGAGCTGTCCAGAACAAAGGTATCGTTTTTGGCGTATACTTTCTAGCTTGCTGACCTGAACAGAGTTATCGTTTTCTAAGTATACTTTCCAGCTTGCTGACCAGAACATCGTTTTTGACGAATACTTTCTAGCTTGCTGCCTAGAACAGTTATCGTTTCTCACGTATACTTTCTCGCTTGCTGACCAGACTTATCGTTTTTAATGTATACTTACTAGCTTGCTGTCCAGAACAGAGTTATCGTTTTTGACGCATAATTTCTAGCTTGCTGACCAGAACAGAGTTATCGTTTTTGACGTATACTTTCTAGAGCTGTCCAGAACAAAGTTATCGTTTTTGGCGTATACTTTCTAGCTTTGCTGACCGGAACAGAGTTCTCGTTTTGACGTATACTTTCTAGCTTGCTGCCTAGAACAGTTATCGTTTCTCACGTATACTTTCTCGCTTGCTGACCAGACTTATCGTTTTTAATGTATACTTACTAGCTTGCTGTCCAGAACAGAGTTATCGTTTTTGACGCATAATTTCTAGCTTGCTGACCAGAACAGAGTTATCGTTTTTGACGTATACTTTCTAGAGCTGTCCAGAACAAAGTTATCGTTTTTGGCGTATACTTTCTAGCTTTGCTGACCGGAACAGAGTTCTCGTTTTGACGTATACTTTCTAGCTTGCTGCCTAGAACAGTTATCGTTTCTCACGTATACTTTCTCGCTTGCTGACCAGACTTATCGTTTTTAATGTATACTTACTAGCTTGCTGTCCAGAACAGAGTTATCGTTTTTGACGCATAATTTCTAGAGCTGACCAGAACACAGTTATCGTTTTTGGCGTATACTTTCTAGCTTTGCTGACCGGAACAGAGTTCTCGTTTTGACGTATACTTTCTAGCTTGCTGACCAGAACAGAGTCATCGTTTTTGACGTATACTTTCTAGAGCTGTCCAGAACAAAGTTATCGTTTTTGGCGTATACTTTCTAGCTTTGCTGACCGGAACAGAGTTATCGTTTTTGACGCATAATTTCTAGCTTGCTGACCAGAACAGAGTTATCGTTTTTGACGTATACTTTCTAGAGCTGTCCAGAACAGAGTTATCGTTTTTGACGTATACTTTCTAGCTTGCTGACCAGAACAGAGTCATCGTTTTTGACGTATACTTTCTAGAGCTGTCCAGAACAAAGTTATTGTTTTTGGCGTATACTTTCTAGCTTGCTGACCTGAACAGAGTTATCGTTTTCTAAGTATACTTTCCAGCTTGCTGACCAGAACATCGTTTTTGACGAATACTTTCTAGCTTGCTGACCAGAATATAGTTATCGTTTTTTACGTATACTTCTAGCTTGCTGACCAGATCAGAGTTATCGTTTTTGACGTATACTTTCTAGCTTGCTGACCAGAATAGAGTTATCGTTTTTGATGTATACTTTCTAGCTTGCTTACCAGAACAGAGTTATCGTTTTTGACGTATACTTTCTAGAGCTGTCCAGAAAAGAGTTATCGTTTGTGACGTATACTTTCTAGCTTGCTGACCAGAACAGAGTCATCGTTTTTTACGTATACTTTCTAGAGCTGTCCAGAACAAAGTTATCGTTTTTGGCGTATACTTTCTAGCTTTGCTGACCGGAACAGAGTTCTCGTTTTGACGTATACTTTCTAGCTTGCTGCCTAGAACAGTTATCGTTTCTCACGTATACTTTCTCGCTTGCTGACCAGACTTATCGTTTTTAATGTATACTTACTAGCTTGCTGTCCAGAACAGAGTTATCGTTTTTGACGCATAATTTCTAGCTTGCTGACCAGAACAGAGTTATCGTTTTTGACGTATACTTTTTAGAGCTGTCCAGAACAGAGTTATCGTTTTTGACGTATACTTTCTAGCTTGCTGACCAGAACAGAGTCATCGTTTTTGACGTATACTTTCTAGAGCTGTCCAGAACAAAGTTATCGTTTTTGGCGTATACTTTCTAGCTTTGCTGACCGGAACAGAGTTATCGTTTTTGACGCATAATTTCTAGCTTGCTGACCAGAACAGAGTTATCGTTTTTGACGTATACTTTCTAGAGCTGTCCAGAACAGAGTTATCGTTTTTGACGTATACTTTCTAGCTTGCTGACCAGAACAGAGTCATCGTTTTTGACGTATACTTTCTAGAGCTGTCCAGAACAAAGTTATCGTTTTTGCCGTATACTTTCTAGCTTGCTGACCTGAACAGAGTTATCGTTTTCTAAGTATACTTTCCAGCTTGCTGACCAGAACATCGTTTTTGACGAATACTTTCTAGCTTGCTGACCAGAATATAGTTATCGTTTTTTACGTATACTTCTAGCTTGCTGACCAGATCAGAGTTATCGTTTTTGACGTATACTTTCTAGCTTGCTGACCAGAATAGAGTTATCGTTTTTGATGTATACTTTCTAGCTTGCTTACCAGAACAGAGTTATCGTTTTTGACGTATACTTTCTAGAGCTGTCCAGAACAGAGTTATCGTTTTTGACGTATACTTTCTAGCTTGCTGACCAGAACAGAGTCATCGTTTTTGACGTATACTTTCTAGAGCTGTCCAGAACAAAGTTATCGTTTTTGGCGTATACTTTCTAGCTTTGCTGACCGGAACAGAGTTATCGCTTTTGACGCATAATTTCTAGCTTGCTGACCAGAACAGAGTTATCGTTTTTGACGTATACTTTCTAGAGCTGTCCAGAACAGAGTTATCGTTTTTGACGTATACTTTCTAGCTTACTGTCCAGAATAGAGTTATCGTTTTTGATGTATAATTTATAGCTTGATGACCAAAACAGGGATATCGTTTTTGATGTATACTTTCTAGCTTGCTGACCAGAACAGAGTTATCGTTTATGACGTATACTTTCTAGCTTGCTGACCAGAACAGAGTTATCGAAATGGATACGTATTGGTTCTTAAATTTTCGTGTATTTAGATACGTTGACGATATCATCGGATTATTTTCGCGATTGCTAGGTTTACTACGTTTATGTTTTTTACATATCGAATACTGCGTCGGTTTATTTTAAGCTTTTTCTTGCCTTCGGCAAGTTAAGCAGAAAATACTGGAGAATAAAGACAGGTTTACAGAAGTAGGAACAATTCGTGCGGTGATTGATAATGTGCTTACTGACGGCGTGGATTGATAATGTACTTGCGTCAGTACAAAACAATTTCCGGTAATTAAATCGTTGATCGAGGTTAACAACAATTCAAATGCAAAAGATTTTTGTTCAAGTACCATATGTTACGATAATTATGTTTTGAATATGACCAGTAACATTCTACATATAAATTCAATGATCTGTGTTCATCGTGTCTGTGTTTTGACCTTAGAAGTTAGCAATGTCTAAATCGAACTACTTAAATAATGTTAAAGATGAATTTTTAAAGCCTTTTAGTTGTTACCAAATGTCAGTTTTACCTATCAGTTATGCATTTTCTTTATTAAATTTGTCAGGAATTCCAACTTTTAAAGAGCATATTGCGCTCATTCTTCAAGTTATTTCGTTTTACTATGTTTGGGGGAAAAATATTTGGTAATATGATACCCCACAAAAACAGGACTCCATGAAAACACATTTCTGAATGTGGCATTTACAACTCCATTTAAACAAACAAGAGAACCATACTATATTTATCGACGTGTCCTTTACATATATAGTTAGCAGGTGTCTTTTAGTCGGACTGCACTATATTATGTTGTATTAGGGTGTAGTCATTTTGATATGCGACTGTAATTCTACAACACAAAGTGTACATGATCTAAAAGTCTCCATGTGTACTAAAAATGGTAAAATTTCATTGAACATTTTCGCGACAAAGGCAAAATCTCCTAGATGTTTAATTCATAATACACAACGCGTTGCAGTTAAGCACCCTTATACATTAATCAAACTATATTCATCTTAGTAGTTCTGCGGGCTAAATGACACAAATAACATAGATTTTGTAGAGCTGCCTTTTTTTTTAATAACAGGCGATATATCGACAATTCCATTTACTTCACTTGTGTACTAGGCTGCGAAGCAATATAGAATGAATGAGTATATTCTACATACGTTTAGGGATAATTACAGTTAAAACAAGACTTATTAGCATTCTGTATTTCGCACGACACAACATAACTGTTATATTATTTAAAGGCTAGTGTGAAAAGCTAAAATATAAATAAATTATTAGCTTGCCCTGCGGGTCCAGGGCTGAGCTCCTGCATTTTGGGGTTTTAAAGAGTTTATTCTATACATAAATTAAATGACAAAAACGAACGCAACATCATGAGAACTTGTTCCTGGTTGAACATCTATTTCTAAACAAGTTTTGTCAATGTTCGACTACTGGCTGTCCACATGCACGTCCGTGACTTTCAAGAGTCTATCTTTTACATTTTAAACTCATGCGGTAAACAAACTAATGCACCGATCAACGTCCGTCAAGCCCTTATCACTTTTCCGGGCGTTTTTTTTTCGCTTTTTTCAGGTTTTTTTTATTTGACATTCTGGTGTGCAAGCAAATAATTTTTTGCTTGTATGGGAGCTACGCGCCTGCTGGAAAACAGAGAGGCTGCACCGGGTATTACCCTGTCCCGCGCCGAATACAAAATACAAAGGCTATAACTAACGTTAAACATGACTTTAAAATATTTTTTATAATAAATTTTTGCTTGTTCATATTTAAACCATAAAGTGTGCTCCTAGTCAACATCACAATCAAAATTATCTGATTGGTTAATAGTTTTATATATATTTAAGTTGATTGAGACGTCATGTTGTTACCAATGAACCCGGGATTTCTGTATTGCCAGCCAGTCCTCTAACCAAGTGAGCTAAAGAATTACTCCCGTTACCTCAGTCGATTTTGACTGGCTATATACTATTACCTGCCAGAACGCAGATTTGCTTCCTGTTACAAATAAAGGTCGATTTTATTCGACACCCTGTATTTGTCAAATAAAAACGCTGATTTGATGTGAGGTAAATTGTAACTTAATATTATAAGATCGACAAACACGTGTCACGAAACTTAAAAAAAAGAAATTCATAACATCAACTATTTGGAACAGATACAGAAATCCAAAACAATCAGCACGAAGGCACATTACTCCGGTATACATAAAACCCGGACACATTACTCAGACTTAACAATAAACAAATTTAAAAAGTATCCAAGTAGTTTCTTATCATGGCATTGACTAACACAATAACAACACGATTAATTGACAGTGGCTCTCGGAAACATATAGTAATAAATATAAAGAAATAGCATGCTTAACATTGTTCTTAAATCGAAAACCGACCAACTGTTTCAGCTGCAGCACAATTTATGCTGTCTTGGGGAAATAAACAATAAAATACTCAAAGCATAGAACACTTCAATTTCTCTGTTTAATATCAATTACACTTAAACGCAATTCGAAGATCTCACGGGCAATAATAAAATACGATTATAAGATAGTACGGAATCATTTGAGCAATTTATTATTTTATGTCCTCTCTGAATCATATTGAAACCATCGACGTAATGGGACTGTGTTCTGGTGAACCTCAGAAAATGGAATAAAAACAATAAATTATGACTTGACGTAAATGCCATAGAAGCGATTTCTCAAAACAAAACATTACTTTTCGTTATGCATAAATGAAACAAATGCTTACTTTTTGTAGGCGCTTGGTTTTCTTTCTGTTACCTTTACGGAGCACGTAGATTCATTACTGTTTTGTATAGGAGCTCGCATTTCGGGTTACTCACTTCCGGTTTTTGTTGTTTGCTTGTTAACTTTTAATTTAAATATGTCCAACACGTGTATCTTGGATTTTATTATACATGCTCTACATCATTTTATTTATTTGAATATTTTACTTTTAATTTTATAGCGCTATTTAGGAGATAACTGCATTGTATTCGAAGATTTGCCGGCATCATTGGTGATTTTATGGTCGGAAATTGAGTTTACTGGCGACACAGAGCCATTAAACGGATATTTCAGACCATCGAATTACAAACTGATGTCCGCAAATCTACAAATACGGTTATCAAACGCTACAGCAACAAAAAAACTAAATAGGATATTTTTTTATTTACCGGAAACAACGTCTGCGCTTGCTTTAATATCTCACGGCATCAATCGTGGAATTGATGCCATGAAATTATTCATTTTGTTCAATTTGATAACCTCTGGTATCTTTGATGACTTTCTATATGTATCCTTTACCTATTCCAGTTTTTAGCCAATCAGTGAATGTTTTCACGCAACATCAAATGCAAAACTAATAAAAAACAATAATTTTGACAGATTTTCTAAAAATTCTACCAATCAAACCGGAGCGAGCGGAAAAAAACATCGATACAATTTTTAACTTTTAGTCCAAATGAAAACACAACAATATTATTCCCGCTGAGGGTGAATCTGGTAACCTGTTACTGGTACAAAATTAACCGTCCTACCTTAATTACTCGGGCTTAGAGGAGAAATAAGTATTGATTTTGATGTCTTTGCTTTAACTTAACACCAATTAATCCAATTCTGCTCAGTTCAAAATAACCCGTATATTGTTGATTCAACAGACGACAATAAAAACTTGTCAATAAATACATGCATGAAATATATAGGATGTGTTCCTGGAAATTAATTATTAGAATTTTGTGTTCTAATATAACACATAATGGATTCAGTATTCTCGATATTAAATTTAATTAATTACTATTTGAAAAACAACTTTTTTAATGACATTTTAATGATTTTATTACATTATAGTTTTTAACTTTTTTTCTAACCCGTTATGTGCATGTTGGTAGTCATTTCCTTGATTAAATTAGAATAATAGAATTTATTGAAGGATTCTGACATTAAAACTGTAAATTACATCAATAAAATGCCCGAATGAAATTAAAATTTTAGAACATTACATGTATCTATTGCGTTTGTTAACCAAATCTTTCATAAATCTGATATTTCGGAAAAATTTCTAATTTCATGGCGATTTCTTTCGTTCATGCGTCATGTTTGATTGATAAGGCAGAATATTAAACAGACTGCGGTATTATCTTTATCATTTTCTATATAATTTGGTTCTCGTACTAGAATAATTCGGTCCTTTTTGTGTTTTGTGCTTTCTTTATCTGTACAAACCATCAGTCGTGTATCACGTGGTTGGTGTATATTGATTCGCCCCGTTGATGAAATTCTAAAATGTTCCTGATTTTTGTTTTTAAGGAAGGAAATAACAAAATGCCGAACACCAAGGATACTTTCAAAAAGACAATACACAAATCCATGAAACATCAAACTCGAGAACTAAAAACCAATAATTGCACGGACTTCAGCAATAGCCATTGAAGAAATGCAATAAATAACAAACTTCAGCAATAGTCTTGGCAGAAATGCAATAAATAACAAACGGTTAAACTTGTGTAAAGATCCTAGCTTGTTCCTCATTTGATTGATTGATTGATTGATTGATTGATTGATTGATTTTTAAATCCAATGAACAATATTTTAGCTAAATTCAAGACGAAGTGTAACATTCAGATAATTAACATTTAAGCGTTCTCGCTTAAACCGTCTGACTCGAAATTGTAATCTCAATGTTGACAAGCAGTTGGTCAAATAGCGTGTATTTTGAGTCAGACGGTTCGGACAGGGTCAACTTGACTTCAACCTATTTACTATTTAGATTGCCTGTTTTCATGTTGAAGGTCAAGGTTCCTTGTGTCTCATCCGTTTCTTCTAAAAATTGAATACCGTGATATAGCTTCAAAAATGTTTAAATGGCGAAACGAAGAACTTGTACTTAAAAAACAAGTTGAGCGAGACAAGTTGAGCGAGACAGTAAATAACAGCTAGAAATAATTGATTTATTTCTATATCTAATAATTATATTTCATAGTTATTTATATCTAATATAATTGAAAATTATGGTTTACATAAGCAAGAGACCCAAGTATGATAAAAGAAGGTTACAAATAATATAAACCCGCTTTTACATTTCCAATTCTATTGCGATAGATGAGTTACAGTCAAAATTAGTTTAAATCAAATATTGACATAGATGTTTTCTATCGTAAATGAACAAGTTTAGTAATTTTGTATTTCCATCGGTATGAACAGACCGTTACAGATTTCCCCGTGTTAACATAGAAATCAATGAAGACGTGATTACAAAATCTGACAAGGGTATTCTGAAAGAATTAAAACGAATGATATTAATTGTAGCCTTTAGACCAGGAAACCATTCCTTATAACCGTTTTCAATAGAAATATTAACAGGTCGCCAGTAATAAGACGCGATTTATTGGTTTGGGTCAAAGTGGTCGGGATTAGTTGGAACTATTTTTATATCTCCAGCTGAAAAGAAAGAAGTTTTAGCGGCTTGACAGAAAGAAATCAATTTGGAGGTAATTGTTGCTAATATCCATATTTTGGTCCCTACATGAATGATAACGAAACTAGATTCAATGAATACATGAATATATTCATTTAACGAAAACAATTAATTAAACCATCACGCAAGCTACAGAACAGTAGATAATTGTTTACTCGTATGATGTCAATTACAGTGTTAAGAAGCAGTAGACAAGAAGCAAAATAATATATTTTTGGATTTTTAAAATGTTTATCATGAACTTTTTTTTTATTTGCAAACAAACTAGCCGAAATAGGCTATAGAAATACAACATCGTTACACAAAACATAAAACATACAAATATACATATTATGCACGTGACATATGTCACGAATATGGATATGCAAAGTATTATAAATTGCACATTAACCATGTATGGATTTGACCAGTACTTTTGGTTTAATGAGCGCAACGGTAATGCTTTGAAATTGGATACAATCCTAGGATTATAACAATCTGATTTAAACACGACCAGTGAACACTCCTAACATTGAATAAAACGTGAAGACTTTAACAAGCGGACAAACACACGACCAGCAAACATTCTTAACATTGATAGCTGTTTCAACAATTCGCTATAGTATGGCGTCTATGTGCAGTATTTTTTGGGAGAAAACCAGAGTAGCAATAAGAACCCTTGATTTCGGCAAAGCAATTTTGCAATCGTTGTCAATAAAGACTGAAGTCAAGCAAATTTTGCACCAAGATAGAACTTTACAATGTGATTTAACCTGCTAATTGCCGGCAAATTTAAGACTATGCCACCGGAAACCTGCCCGATTTAAGAACTGAGCTACAATGTATTACATCCCTTTAGCCTTAAAACCGATTAAGTAAACTATGTAAGCACGCACCATTAACCAAAATATTTTAATTAAGCGCGATGTTAACATTTGAACTTCCTTTAGTCGTGTCCTGAGTTTAGGTTATAACTTTAAAGTTTTTTTTAGTTAAGAGATCCTGTCGTCGAGTCATCCTTCATTATTGTCCTGGATAGACACGGAATCCCTCCAGACTTTTCAGTGAATTATATTATAGTCTTTTAATTTGATGAATGTGTTTAGTATGTTCTTATCGGATATTCATGGACCGATGGGATTCTTGTTAAGATTAATTCCCTGCTGGCTTATTTCACAATGGTTCGGTTTAATCGTCGCATCGGCATCATTTTGATTCCGTCAAATCGAATCAATTCACATTAACGGTCTTGCGGCAAAGATCATTACCCTGGCTTTACATTCAATAACACTTTTGTCATTAATTATTAAGAAACCGGAAGCTATTCTTCTGTAATTTCCAAAAGCACATTACTTCAGGTTTGAATTTACTTCCTTAATTTCCATCTTAATCGTGGACGTGACAGGATTGGCTAAATCTGATTGTACAAACTTACATAAAAGGAATATACGAAAAAGAGAATAACCTTTTGATTTATATCACGTTCGTTTTATTGGTTTTATTCAGATGGAAATTGACATAAGTGTCTTTTAATCTGATCATACATAACTGTTTGTGTCAGAATAGGTCGTTCAATTGTACACGTTGATAATATTTGGTTTATGATAACGTTATATACTGTTTACTGCGGGCTACAAGCGAACTAGATTTCACAAAATGCATTTATGTGAGCAAGATATACATGTACACAAGATTTGTTTCTTTAAATTGGTATTTAAGCCAAATACAACGATTTTTAAAGTTTTTTTCATGGTTACTCGTAATTAAATGTTGAAAGAAGCAGTGAAGTAGTAGTAGTGAAGTAGTGAAAAACCAGACAGTCGGCTGGAAAACTAGCGATCCTAGTCAAGTCAAGTAGTAGTCAAGTAATATTTATTTAAAGTCGGTGCAACATGTAACAATATAACATAAGCTCTATAGAGCTTTTAAAACCGACATACATACATAGATCACATACTTAAAACGAAACGAAGCTATAGCACATAAGACATATAAAAGCATAGCAAGACACATAAAATGCATAGCAAAACAGCATACATAAAAAGCAAAGCAAAACATATAAACATCATAGCATACATATAAAAGAGCAAAGCAAGACATGTAAAAAAAAAACATAGCGAGACATATTAAAAGCATAGCAAGACATTAAATCATTAAATATCACATCAGGCATAAATAATAGCAATCAAGCACTAAATTCTATATGAAACATACATGCAAACAAAGTCATACAAAACTGAAGCATATTAAGGTTAAGCTTTTCTACAACAAATCAGATCTAAACATCACTCCATTTAACTCTTACAAAAACTGCATAAAAATGCCTCACCCTCCCACTTATTCATCAAATTCTTAAAATGATCTAAAGACGTACCCTCCCTGAAATTTTGAGGTAAATTATTCCATAATTTAGATGCAGCATAGCTAAAGGAATGAAGCCCATATCTGGTAGTTCTTACCCTAAGGATGTCGACAGTGTTTTTGTATCTGAAAGAATATGTGTGTTGTTTAATATTAATAAGATCACTGAGATAGAGAGGGGAGTTACCATTTAAAATTTTGAAAGACTGTATAGCTAAAGATCTGAGTCTTCTAATTCTGAGTGAAGGTAGATTTGATCTGTCCAATAACTGTTCATATGTACTTGTGGAATCACTGTATATAAAACGTAAAGCTCGCTCTTGTATTTTTTCAATCTTTTTAGTGTTGTTTTCTCCACAAAAATGCCATACTATAGTGGGCAATAATTAAAGTTTGACAATATGAAGGAATAATAAATGGTTAATCTGCTAAGCCTATTCAGATAGATTCCAATCCTTTTAAGAACATTCAGCTGCTGAGAGGCTTTCTGACAAATTATTGAAACATGTGAATTAAAATTTAATTTAAAATCAAACGTTACTCCCAGCAGTTTAACTTCATCATCACAATTAACAGTAAAGGTTCGACACGATCACGCCCTGTACGTGAGAGTCGAACTCACAACCCAATTATATACACGCCGGTTATCAATAGTAAACTTTGTTAAAAAATTTAATGAATTGATTTTTCAGCAGCAAGCAGCATCTCAGCTATTGTATGACAATTAAAGACACGCATGCAAATCAACCTTAATTACATGAAACCAAATTTTGCTTATGAGTTACAGTGAAGCCTTCTTTCTCACAGCTTATGAGTTACAGTGAAGCCTTCTTTCTCACATAAATTAAAACAGGTTATCGTTGATTTTAATTGCTTTTATCAATCATTACTTCGTCAATGAAGCCAGAGTAAGCACATATAATTGGCCTTCTATGACAAGGTCCGATAAACGCTTCCAAATTGCAACGATAATTTCAATTTTTTGGTGGATATGGAAGGGTTGTGTCGTGAAATGCAAGGTAAACACAAGGCCTTTAAAGAATTCTCTTATAGTTCTTTATTAGATAGAAAATTCAGCTTTATATAGGTTTTGATAATGTGGAACTAATATTGTACGACATACATAGCCTTTTCGTACTACTGCAGTTATTGAAAAGTTGTCCAGATTGGATTTATTTGTTAAAATTTTTCAGTGACAGATTAGTCTGCTATAAAAGATATAAACAAATTCTAATTCAAAGTCGTATTATATTTTAACTGGATTTGAAATTAACCAACAAGCTTATTGGAAAGCATGCTGAAGAAACGTGAGAGGATTCGTAAAATCGGATTGCGTAAATTTGTCAAAGCTGATTTTAATGTAAAGAAAAATGTCTAGAACTCATTAATCTGATTACATTTAAACCATATCGGGGAAATCTTGTTTTCGGAATATTAATAGGCAATCATTACGTCTGTTTTCTTTCTTTCTTGAAAAACCATTCAAACCAGTTTTTGGTTGCATATACCCGCATCGAAAGGAACCACAATTATTAGATAACAGAAATAAATGTTTTATGTACAACGTTATAAGAAGATTGGTGCGATATACAAAGTTTTCATCACAGTAGAATATTTTCGGATTTAAAACAGGTGATTTGTTTTTTGTTTTATATTTTGTTATTGTTGTTTTTATATCATTTATTTGTTTTGTTTTTTATTTGTGTGTGTGTGTGTGTGGTTTAGATTTCTATTTCAGTTTCATTTTCGGTAGTTTCTTTTGATGCTAAGGATGGGCGACAGAGACATTTTTCCAAGTATACTTAGTTGCAAATGAATTTTGCGACAAAATGTGAATTGATTGACTAAAATATCGAAATAAATTATAACATATGAATGTAAAAATGCTTGGGCGTTATTCATATTTCATGTAATAATAAATATTTTGATGTTTTATTTTCAGAAGTGAATGACAATTAAAGACCATTTTTAATTAGAGGCAGGCACTGCTTACTCGTCCGGAGCACCTGAGTGCACCCATGGTTTTTTTTGGGTTCGGATTACTCTCTTTCTGTGTTTTATGTTTTTGATTTTTGTGTTGTGTTTGTCTATATCCGGATTTGTAACTGTCCCTTATTTTTTGGCTCTTGTTGTTCGGTCGGTTTTCTTTGCTACTTTTTTTATCCAGGGTGCCGTTTCATAAAGCGATCGTTAGCTTAACGTGCACGTTATCCCAGGGGGCCTCGGTGGCCGAGTGGTCAAGGTAGTTCGTCTACTATTGATCACGTGGTCTGTCAACACTGAGATTGTGGGTTCGATCCTCACTGCAGGCAGGGTGTACTCGACTCCAATCTTAATTGACAAGGATTGCCAGTTTTCCTACCGCAGGTCGGGGGTTCTCTCCGGGTACTCCGGCTTCCTCCCCCAATAAAAACTGGACGCCATGAAATAGCTGAAAAATTGCTGAAAGTGGCGTTAAAACACCATTCAAACAAACAAACAAACGCGTTATCCCATTTAAATTGCATGGGATAACGAGCACGTTAATTAGCGATCGCTTTATGAAACTGCAACCTGGTACGGTGTCTTTCAATGCTGGGCGCTTTTGATTAGCGTAAGTAGTTTGCTTGCACAATTCCGAAGTATGCCGACATTGTAACAGTGTGTAAATAAGTTCATATGGTCTCAAAATCTACCTTCAATTTCTATTTCGGTCCAAAAATTGTGCATGTCCTTAATTGACTCAACACTTTTATGTTCATTGAAAACCCATAAAACTGTATCCTCAAGTTTCTTAGAATATTCAGCTTTTCAAAAATACTAAATTTTTTTCCGGTATCATGTGTGGTTCAAATTCTATATTAGGCAACAGTGAGCCAGTCTGTTCAATAGTACTTCTATTACGTACAACCTCTTGACTGGCTCCCGGTATTTGGTGGTCCTACACCTATAATATACGGGAAATGTTATGTATGTCAGGGAAAGAGGGATCGGAGGCCGAGTGGTCTTGGTAGTTTTTCTTACATTTAACTTCATACAGTTGTCTTATCAACCATGTTCAATCCGCACATCGATTAACTCTGCTCGATTTCAAACTTCCGACATTAAAATGTAAAAAGTGTTTTAATTAGTTTTTATGGTGGTTTTATGGATCTTTCATCGTTTCGAAAATCAGTTGAACACTTCCACTGTAATTTGTGAACTAAAACATAGTGCTATCAATGATGTTTATAGATGTATCGAAAATCAGAAGTAAATACTGGATATGTTACTACATTATGCACTTGTAATTAAACAAACTCTATAATATGTAATTAAAATTGTTCGATGACGATTTGATGATTTCGATGGTTAAAATATACACCTCGCCATAAGTTAAGCAACACCTACAATTTTTTTTTAATTTAAAAAATCAGAATATTAGCATTCTGTTATTTATGTACTGAAACCATTATTCGAGCACGGGAAAGTTATTTTTTAACTCCCCAGGTAAATCTTTAAATAGCAAAATCAGTCGAGCACGCCTAAAAGCCTTGTTTTCCTTAACGATTTAGTGTTCATCTCCTGGTCTTTTTCGACTTCATCTTTACATTTTTACAATGCCTAGACGGAAATTAAGTGAAGCTGAGAAATGGCAGATCATTAGAATGCGTAATAGTGGACAGAGCTTGCGTCAGATAGCACAACACTTTTGCATTCACTTTAGTATTGTATTCCGGCTACTGAAACGTCATCAAGATGATGGAACTATCAGGAACGTCCTATGTCAGGTCGACCACCAACAACATCTGAAAAGTAGGATAGAGCACTCGTTCGTTTAGCCAAACGCCAACCGTTTGCCACTGCAAGATATCTTCGTGACGATTTGAATATTGCAACCAGAGTCGCCGTTCGAACAGTTAACAAGCGCCTAAACAAAGCAAGGTTGAGAGCTCCCTTGAAACGTCCACTGTTGACACAGAGACATCGCCAAGCGCGTTTAGAGTGGGCACGATATCACCGTCATTGGAATATTCGAAGCTGGCGACAAGTACACTAGACCGACGAAAGCAGATTCCTTCTTTGTACATTGATGGGCGCATGCGCGTTTGCCGACATCGAGGCACTGCTTACAAAGAGAACAACATCCTAGTCACTACAGCGTTTTACGGTGGTGGTGTTACAGTGCGGGGAGGCTTTTCATGCGACTGTAAACTGAATTTGTATGTGGTTGATGGGACAATGACAGGGCAGAAATATCGAAATGACGTCATTAACGCTATAATTGTGCCACATTTTGACAATCATGCACTTGGTAACAGACACATCTTAATGGATGACAACGCAAGAACTCACTGAGCTGCAATTGTACGTAATGTTATCGAAAGGGAAACTTTTGAGAATCTTCCATGGCCATCCATGTCACCCGATATGAATCCAATTGAACATTTGTGGGATATCATTGGCCGTAAAATTAATAACAGAGTACCTGCTTGTCAAAATGTCCAAGAACTACGTGTTGCCATTCAAAATGAATGGCAGAATTTACCACATGCTACACTTCGTTTAGTCAACAGCATGAGGAGGAGAGTTAATGAACTGTACCGGAAGCGTGGTGGTTACACGACTTACTGAGTATTTTTGCGTTTAACACATTTCAAAGTGACTTTTCTTTCCCTGAACGTTGACATGTAATGATGTGTTTACTTTAAGTTTATGAAATTGAAGTATGCAATCAAACTTATTTTTTTACTAATGAAAGTTATATTTGCACTGGTTTTTTAATATCTTTGCTTTTAACATTTTTTCATCTAACAATAAGTAAAGCGACTGTTAACATGTTGTTTGTATGTTTCATTTGTCATTAATGTTCAATAAATTAGTCATTTCTTTTAAAAAATATTTAAATATATAAAATCTTAAATGAATCCCTGGAAAATGATAGGGTGTTGCTTAACTTATGGCGAGGTGTGTGTGTGTATATATATTGTTTGTATGTTTCATGTATATATATGTATATGTGTGTGTGTGTGTGTGTGTGTGTGTGTTACTCGTCTATAGCCCTATACATTTTCGTTCATTCCTTTGGAAAAAGTGTTCCAATTATTGAAAACCCAGTATCGGTCTATGATTTCTTTTTCTTTTTTGGATTGTGATCAGTGAGAGTGTTGTTGATGGGTTATTCATGCCGATACCGTGTATTCGTAGATACCTATTAATGAGTTGACTTGTAATCGTTGGTTTAATGACTTATAATTCTAATCTTACATTCGTTTACGTTTATAGTCATTTCTGATTGGTCAAAAGGCCTTAAACCAGCACCTCCCAGTTCCGTTCATACTTTGATGAACGACTTTTGGGGAACTACTTTTTCTTGTTAAAAGTAGACAAATATGGCGGCGATGCGTCGTGTACGCTTCAGACAATAAATTAAGCCAGTTCACTCGAATTTTGGCGATTCAAATATCTTGAGTGATGTATCGCTTAAACGGAAAGCTATTTAATTGAAACAGTTGTATATTATTATTATGAAATCATATAGAGAAATGCATACAAGAAAATATTTTAACAGTACACTTTGGATTCATTGTACACATTGCTGAATAATATAACTTTATTGCATAATAAACCCCAAGAGGTTAAGCATACATAAACATACAAAAACAATGAACATGTTACTGTATATATACAACCTAAGATAATATAGTATTTACAAATATGTATGAATTTGACCAATGTGGATCTCATTGTCGCAACTCAAATGATTGCTTTACAAAATCAACAACCATGGGTAAAACATCCATATTTGGGTTAAGAACAAAAATTAATTTATCAATGGCATCAAGCTGGTTAAAATTAACATATTTTGTTTGTATAAAATCAATAAATGTTCTTCTTATATTAATGACGGGAAATAACCGAATTCGAATGTGAACGAAATGCGAGTGTGAAGGCATATATAAATTATACTTTAAAATAGCGTTTCTTGTAATTTCAAATATGAATAATTTAAAATACACACAATAGCCGTAACGGTAAAACTAACATCTTTTTTCTCGGTCACAACAAATCAACGAAATGAGCGAGATGCACGGATTTGTCACCAACTACATGTCTCAGCACGCTCCATCAATTTTCAATTTTTCCTGTTCGTATTTAAGAAAGAACGTCTAGCTAGGTTTACGTTGCGTTTGAACAGATATGACGTCAAATATGACGTTAATTTAAACTGCGGGTACAATGGGAAATATTAATATTGGAATATTGTTTTTTGTTGAGTCTTCTTTTGTTTTTATTAATATTCTTCTCACCAAATCGTAATATGTATCTGTTGTCAATGCCAGTCATTCCCTTCAAACCGACCACGTCTTCGTCTTCAGTTCGTTGTTTATATTCCTACGCGTCACACACTTATAATGAAATTTGTTTTTAGGAAAAGAATGCAAATATATAAAAACAATTTTTGAAGAATTATAAGGATTAAACGCTTATTTTCTGTAATTCATCGATTTATTAACGAGGTCGACTCACTCACAAACCTTCATAAACGACCCGTTTATTTGTTTGTGAGTGAGTCGACCTCGTTCATACATCGATGAATTACCGAAAATAAGCGTTTAATCCTATAATAGTAATACTGTGT
This sequence comes from Limnoperna fortunei, assembly GCA_944474755.1. Classification (NCBI taxonomy): domain Eukaryota; kingdom Metazoa; phylum Mollusca; class Bivalvia; order Mytilida; family Modiolidae; genus Limnoperna; species Limnoperna fortunei. The sequence goes on from OX104122.1 coordinate 15,283,465, forward strand.
TGGAATGACAACACAAAAGTCGTCCAAAATCAGCATTGATAGTATTTCATTGAAATAAGTTTTTTTTAAGTTTTTTTACGGAGCGTTGATAAAATGTCGACTTTCAAGTTTTGTGTTCGTCAAATTGCTCAGGATTGTCAATTGTGTCAATGTACTAATTTCCACTGAAATCGCTCAAGCCATCTCAGAGATCTATCTTAGAAATGAACTTTTATTTTCAACGACGGCCATAATCGATTTTGAAAATTTTAAAAGTGGATTGCACAACTTTAGGTAAGCCCCAACATACAAAGTTTTATGTTGATCAGACATTGCATCTTCTAATAATCAGGCGACTTAATTATACATCTATTGGATACGTGCACTAAACAAAAGTGCATTTAACAGTTGTTTTTATCTGCGGTATGCTATGTTTCATATGGTTGTATAACATAGCCCTGTTATTACATACATGTCTACATCTATGTTATCACATATATAATATGCGTAATAAAAATCACGAATCCGCCAATAGTACAGTAGCAGAACAACTTTAATTAGAATATTTATATATAACTAGCACTACTTCATTTATCTCACAGTAGGATCACTATCTCGGTGTCATTTCTGTCATGATGACGTGTGGTATCTTTCTCTACGTCACTACTCGTTCACATACTCGTTCAAATGAAGAAATTCCCATGTCTGTAGATCATATGTGAAGGGAATGACAACATTCCGAACACTAAAGAACCTGTCAAAAAGACGATCCATAAATCAAAGTGCAAGAAACCGGCAAACTTGACAACCAACAAAAAATGAAACAACTTTCAGCAATAGCTCTTACTTTGTACAAGCATTTCAAAATAAGTGGAGGGTTATACCAGGTTTTATTCCATCGTTACATTATGTGTCTGTGTAGTACATAAGATCTATGATGCCGTCAAAGTACCGTATCTTTCATTCGGAAGTATCCTCTTGATTTTACAAATGTCTTGGTTTTCTTTTAGATACCAGGATTTTCTTGTCGTGTGAATGTTTTTGAACATCTTGACTACAGTAAAGATGTTTGAGTGGGCGTGACTGACCATGTCATACAGTTTACTGACTGTTGTCTGTGTGTCACTGACAAAGTGGTTGCATGTCTGTCCCCATTTGCCCTACTGCCCAGTCTGTAAAGGTCTATGTTGCTTGTATAAGGTCGATTTTACGTCTTCCCTTGAAGGCTGCAAATCCAACATCTTCACTATAGTCTAGTGGGGTGGAAAAAACTGTTTATTTAACCACTGTACATCGTCGTCCTCTTCGTAAGGGATCTGTTGTAACGTATGCTGTGTCTTACGCCAAACGGCCAGGATAAAGTGTAAAAAACACCTTGTTTTCGAGGCCCGGATAGAGTTGTGATTGATATAATAATCAATGTCATTTATTCTCGTCTTATGTTATCTATTTCATACTTGTAAGTTATCCTATACCCTAGTTGGTTTAACATGAAATTGATACATTAAACGCTTTAGTTGAAAGCATTGCAGAATTAATTTATTAAATTACATTATTTAGCATTTTAAAAACTTTACACAAGTAAATACAGTTTAACTCTACTTGCGCCTCCCTGAGGCGGGGCTTTAATTTGCCCTGCATAATTATTTAAATATTGGTTTTACGTGTAGTCGTAACAAAATAGCTTGGCTTCCACTTAATGTCATGTCTATAGCCATTCATTTGTTTGTCAAACATTTGCACAAACAGGAAATTACTTACACATTGTAACGGTTGTCTAAGTTTTCACATTTCAGTTTAAATGTCGAATGTTGACGTGCTGTTAAACATTGTTCTGCTTGTTTGTTTGTTTGAAATTTTTATTGGAGGAGGAAGCCGGAGTACTTGTTAAAAACCTCCGACCGGCGGTCGGAAAACTGGCAATCCTTGTCAATTAAGGTTGGAGTCGAGTACACTCTGCCTGCAATGGGAATCGAACCCGCAATCTCAGTGTTGACAGACCACGTGATCAATAGTAGACGAACTACGTTAACCACTCGTCCACCGAGGCCCATTCAACATTGTGCATGCCGGATATAACCGCATGTCATACAACGATGGTCCCCAAAAATTTTACATTGTCCGTCTTGCGGGTACATGAAGACATCGCTCTAACCACTGTTCTTTTAACTATAGCTATATGATAAAAAATAATTTATGTATTAAATGCATAACGGTATATATTAAATATTTGCTTTATCCTTAAACTTTTGTTCAATAAAGCTGCCTACTGAGTCCGTGGTCTCCTTTATTTACTTTAATGGTGTGAGTCGTTGTATTACAATTGCTTGCAAAATTTCTTAGACGATTTATAACCTTATAATAGTACATATAGTGGATATATAAACAAGGAGAAAAACATAACAGTCCAATTAACCACTAATAAAAGTTATAAGTATTATGTAACCTACTTCCGGTTGCATTATTCACAGTGACAGATATTCATTGAATAGTCTGGTTTTTTTAGAATGATTCCCTCTTTTATCCATATTGTTTTATTCGTATTGATAGATAGTCATAACGTAATCGCCTTTGACAATACTAAGAATTAAACTAAATCAGCCGTTGTCAGGCTGAATCAAAGAACGCATCGACTGTTTTCTGACAAAAGTACTACGCATCTTAGTGATGGCTAGACATTTCATCACATGCCATGAATTCTCACGTACACTTGCACCTCGTAGGTCAGCAATAGTGGATGAAATATTTTCATAACTCAAATCATTGCATTGTATCACACGTGGCGTTATAACTAATTTCAGGTACGGTTTACTGAGCTATTGCGCGATAATATAGTTCAATGTTTGCATTTACCGAAGTAAGTACTTTCTATCTGTAATATTGTTTTGATTATTTTTCAGGTGAAAAACAGTATGTTTTGTATTTCGAAATGTAATACTTTTGTTATTTGCATTAGAATTAAAATATAATTCTGTTCATATATTCTTACGCGATCAAGCTGGCTAGGTGAATGATCCTATTGTTGTATTCATTACATTATGTGCACGTGATTATGTGTCATAACCATTTATTGTTAATTTGTTGAACAAATAAATATTTCGTACTATTATCATAAATGCACATTAAATCTGCTCATCTGAATTTAATTATATAATTAACGCATTGTAAATATGTCCAACAATAATAAATTTCTTGCTACTGTTTTAATGGTGTATTAAACAATTTTCGTGATGTAAACCGTTAATATTCCATGGCTGCCTGTACTGCTGCAGCTGATCATCATGATGAATAACAGTTAACAAGATTTTCACATGTACATCTTTGCAAAATAAAAATAACACATAAATCAATGTATTAAGAATTTCGAATATTTTTAAAACAAACGATAACCAGTCCTTTAGCTCAATTGGGATTGCAGATTTAACAAACGGTACAAATGTCATGAATGTTAATAATTTGGGACAAAGATTGCACACCGACTTGATGAGGGAAGTATTACGAATCTGTAATTCCTGTCGAACATTTAAATGATGAAAACATTTCTACTTTAGCATTGTCTTATTATTGGTTTTATGCACTTTTTAATTCTTTAGTTATTTTGTTGTCGCATCATATAGAAATAAATTATTTAATTAAATTTTTTTAATACAGGTCTCAATTTCCTGTATCTTTCTTTTACTTTAAATAATTCAAATGTCCAAAAATGTTAACTAAGTCCCCTATAAGGCTGCATATGTCAAAAGCAATTGACTTTCCATATTGGGCCTCAAACGTACAGGTTCAACTAGTCCGAGAATCCTCTGCCGTCCAACGCTTTTATTATTTTTTTTTTTGCGTGGGACGCAAAAAAAAAAATAATAAAAGCGTTGGACGGCAGAGGATTCTCGGACTAAGGTTCAACATGTTGCGGTCGTATCATGCTGCGCTCGGCGAAGCTTTTTATTCTTTACTTTTATTGTTGGTTATAGTATTAATTACACAATTTCTATTTTCATTATAGGACATTTATCAGATATAACAATACAAACTGACTTCTTGTTTTAATCCTCCAATTACTTTAATTGAGTTTCCCCGATATGATTACAATCATATCTTTTCTTGTTATTGAATGTTCCAAGTCTTTGTGTATTTGCATAAAACATAGCATCGAAACATCGCAGTTTTGGTGGCCAAAGAGCAGTCTAAAGAAATCAAAGAGGTAAAAAAAACATATAACAGAAATCCCATTTTAAAGTTCACGCAGCTGGAAACCAACATGATGATTACACTGTATTTGATTTATTAAAAATTAGTTGACTAAGAAAAATAGCACCAAAAGTCAAGAGAGGACAACGAATCCGGATGTAGACAAACACCCCCCCCCCCCCCCAAAAAAAAAAAAAATAAAAAACAAAACAAAAAACACACTCACACAAACAGATCCAACTTCCGAAGCCGAAGTCATAACTGCTCCATTCCATACTACGTAACATTACACTAAGGATATCAACTAGGCTAACAAATCAATAATATGGGCGGAGCTTAAATCCCTTGTGTGGCAGAGGTAAATTCTGACATAGGAAGATATATAGCCTCTGTTTCGGAGCTTTTTACAGAGCAACACGAACTCAATAAAACCCATATGTACACTCAGGCGCGCAATGCGAGTAAGCAGTGCCTGCCTCAAACTAGACACCCGTTGAGTTATTCAGTGCTATGTGTAAGGAATAAGTCAAATACAAGAATAGGAAATACTATCTATGGTTCGGCGATAACGTCCCGTCGTATATGAAAATATATTACCATAGCGATTATTAAGTAATGGTGAAATCCATAGATTCTAACCGGATAAAGAATTACCGACTCAATGAAAGCAATGTCCAGACATCAGCGACAGCTGCTTCATGTTGCATCAGTCAAAGATAAGACAAATCGGAAGGAATCATACCAACCAACAAGACCCAAAAGTCAAGGGACAGTTACCAAATAGGATATAGACAAACATATACGACACGAAATGTCGTAGCGTTTTGATTGTAGTTTTCCCGGGTGTATTTCTGGAAGTAGGTCCAAGTAAGAGGCAAGTAGTCACAGAATTTAGCAATGTTCAGTGGCAAAACATCATCAGTATAGTGTAATGTAAAATTAAGAGGACTGGGCCAGTGTCTTTTCTTTCATCTTCAGCAGGCCTTCTAGGAGTTAAGCCTCATGGAAGTAAAAAACAGGTAGGCGAGGAGAGGAGCACAATTAGTACCCATTGGAATACCAAGAGTCTGTTGAAAAACATATCCTCCAAATTTAAACCTGACAAATATGTTGTCAATCAGAAAATCAAACATTTGACAGATGTGGCCTTCAGTATTTATATTTTTTATTTTAGAGTCGTTGACGACGAAGCATGTTCTGTCATGACTAATTACCACGCATTTATATCGTCTCATTCAGTTTTTCTTGAAAAAGCAGCGTTTATATAAGATCTTTAAGCATTTTCAAGCTACATATGAAGGATGGCCGTGTAGTGTCGAAAAATCAAAGGTTTAATAATGTTATAAACTCTATTTCCTATGTTGCAAAATGTTTGATGTGTTAAGGAAATTTTTTGTCCGTGCTCTGTAAGATGAACACTATCTTCCGAGAAAGTTGCTCATTAGGTTATTGATATGGCAATTTCTATATTTAACCACATATCCACAACTAATGGTGTTAACGCGTCTCCTAGAGTTTACCAGATTGACAATTTGTTATTTTTCCCAAAACAGATAACAGTAAATTTAAAATTATTGATAACAGATAACAGCAATTTACATGAGAAAAAATCGAAAAAGCAGATAACAGCAGAATGTCATCGAAGGGCAAAACTATTTACAGCAAACATGGTTTTTATTTTCATTAAAACAGTTAAAAACAATGTCAATTTTTAAGAAAACAGCTAACCGTTAATGGTTGAAAAACAGTTAACAGTTGCTTTATTTAAAAAAAAACAGTTAACACTCCTGTAAAAATGTCCAAAACGCATTCACATAAAGGTCTTGCCCCCACTGATATTGCTTATATCCCAAGTATGAAACGTAAAATATTATATGCAAACTTCACTATAAATGAACAACTATCCGCACTGTTATTGAATAAACTAGTTGCTTATAAAGATTGTTGAAAAAGTTATAGTCATATAATGCATACGTATATTTATTTATTAAACTGGGACCAATTATGTTGCTGGAATTAATACCCAATAATTAACTAAAATTAGCAGTTGGGCATAAATTCTTACCATGGTGAAATTAAATGTGAATTGCGACATCTGAGCCAAACTGATCAGGTTTTGATTTAGCCAAATCTTAAATTGATATTTTATTCCTTAAACCTATGGAATGATCTGTATCCCCACTCACTATTCATATCAAAGATTTCACTCACGCAGAAAGAAACTAAGAAAGCAAAACATATATTCAGCTTCAACAAAATTGTTTCATACTTGGATTTAGCTATTAAACTTACCATAGTTTGTCTAAATATCTCGTATAATTCGCTGTCGTTAGTCCTCTTACTTTAAACGACCCTCCTGACAACATCAAACGCCTTTGGAACTACAAACGACTATGCAACTCAAATCAGCAAACCAAGAAAGATAACTCAAGTTGAGCAAGGAAATATTTATTAGTTACACAGATTTTTCATCAGATCTCGTTCATTTTACGACCTGAATATAGAAGCAATATTAAACACCAACCAATCAATCAATAATATTTATTTTATATTCACATTATACTTGATTGAAGTTACTGAAGTCGTTATAATTATCCATATTAAGTTTCCGGTTGTTTTACAAGTCTATCTCTTTCAGTTCTCAGTAAGAGTGTAAGAATATGACGGGACCCTTTACTGATTTTCCACACTAAGTTTAGTCTAGTCTGCACTTGCCCAGTGGTTACTTTGATCCGGTACTCAGTCTAAGAATATGACGGGATCCTTTAATGCTATTCAACACTAAGTTTAGGTTAGTCTGCACTTGCCCAGTAGTTACTTTGATCCGGTACTCAAAAATCTTTATTTTCTATCAAGATTTCCTCGAGAGATGGTTTCTACTGACAGAAATGCTACTTAAATATAAACATGGAAAGATTAGAAAAGTTTACGGTCGCAGTAACGATTTAGTTGCTTACCCTTCTGGAAGAAACATTACTCAGCCTCGTTTTAGTTTGTTTAGTGTCAGTTAGTTTTTGTGTCGTGTCTGTTTGTTTTGTTGTTATCCCCTCTTTAGTTTAACCATGGTTTTGTCTGCCCTTGACTTATCTCCCCTGTTTAACCATGGTTTTGTCTGCCCCTGAATTACTGTCTACTTTTAGTTTAACCATGGTTTTGTCTGCCCCTGAATTACTGTCTACTTTTAGTTTAACCATGGTTTTGTCTGCCCTTGACTTATCTCCCCTGTTTAACCATGGTTTTGTCTGCCCCTGACTTACTGTCTGCTTTTAGTTTAACCATGGTCTTGTCTGCCCTTGACTTATCTCCCCTGTTTAACCATGGTTTTGTCTACCCCTGACTTACTGTCTACTTTTAGTTTAACCATGGTTTTGTCTGCCCTTGACTTATCTCCCGTGTGTAACCATGGTTTTGTCTGCCCCCGACTAACTGTCTACTTTTAGTTTAACCATGGTTTTGTCTGCCCTTGACTTATCTCCCCTGTTTAACCATGGTTTTATCTGCCCCGACTTATCTCCCCTGTTTAACCATGGTTTTATCTGCCCGACTTATCTCCCCTGTTTAACCATGGTTTTGTCTGCCCCTGACTTACTGTCTACTTTTAGTTTAACCACGGTTTTGTCTATTCCTGACTTATCTCCCCTGTTGAACCATGGTTTTATCTGCCCCGACTTATCTCTCCTGTTTAACCACGGTTTTATCTGCCCCTGACTTATCACACCTGTTTAACCATGGTTTTGTCTGCCCCTGACTTACTGTCTACTTTTAGTTTAACCACGGTTTTGTCTATTCCTGACTTATCTCCCCTGTTTAACCATGGTTTTATCTGCCCCGACTTATCTCTCCTGTTTAACCACGGTTTTATCTGCCCCTGACTTATCACACCTGTTTAACCATGGTTTTGTCTGCCCCTGACTTACTGTCTACTTTTAGTTTAACCACGGTTTTGTCTATTCCTGACTTATCTCCCCTTTTTAACCATGGTTTTATCTGCCCCTTACTTATCTCTCCTGTTTAACCATGGTTTTATCTGCCCCGACTTATCTCCCCTGTTTTACCACGGTTTTATCTGCCTCTGACTTATCTCCCCTGTTTACCATGGTTTTGTCTGCCCTTGATTTATCTCCCCTGTTTAACCATGGTTTTATCTGCCCCTGACTTATCTCCCCTGTTTAACCATGGTTTTGTCTGCTCCTGACTTATTGAATATTGAATACTCCTCGGTATCTTCGATACTTTTTCTTGTATCTAGTTTTCTTTTTCAAGTTATTTTACTTTATCTTTATTACAAAGAACATTCCAATAATAATTCCTACAAAGTTTCAGAGAAGATGAAGCACAAGTGTATTTGAAGGCAAACGGAGGGCCCAGTCGGGCTGTATTTAGCCCCTCAACACTAGGGGCTCTCAAGAGCCTGTAACTCTCAACTGACTAATCAACAAAGACTTTTGAGAATTCATTTCTTTTCTTGCTAATTGTGATATTAAATGCTCCAATCAGCAGCAAAACTCAAACTTAAATGGTTATAAGAGAACTATCACTTCAGCATGATTTGCTTTTAATGTAAGACATTTTCTGAGAAGCCGTTCATGTTTTTCCCCAATGGTCTGTATTTTATACCATGTGCTACTATGCCGACAATCTTGGATTTTGGGTAGATTCACAACATACTTTATAGAAGACCATCTGAGGAACATTTCAACAATATGACGATTCTTTTGGCTAAGCCGTTTGTCAAAAATCATATTTTGAAATTTCACTCAATCAGATAGCATTACCAGTCCTAGTAGACATGTTGATTCTCCAATCAGCTCTAAAAGCTCAAAATATTAAGATAATTATCTAAGCTTCATTTCTACATAATTTGGTTCAATTGTGTGATACAGTTTTGGAGAAGCAATTTTTTTGGGATCGCAACAAAAACTTAAACATTGTAGAGGATTTATATTTCAAATCAATCTTCTAATTAAGTGAGAAGATTTTGAAATTCAGAAAGCATTAAATGCCTGGCAGCCATGTTGAATACTTCATCAGCACCATAAACTCAAACTTTTTAAGAACCACCAATACACATTTCCAAGTTTGGTTCAAATTGGACAAGGAGTTTTGGAGAAGGTAGAAATGTGAAAAGTTTATGGCCAACACCAACGGTGCCAAGTGATAAGAATAGTTCCCATGACCCAAAACAGGTGAGCTAAAAATGTTTTCTGATCCTATGTAAGCAAGACAAACATTAGAACAAAGTCTGATGCAAAAAAACCTTAATAATAATAATACTCATGAATTGCAACTCAATTTTGCTATGTTTTTTTGGAACATGTAGGTTTTTTAAAGACAAGTTTTGAATTGGATCTAAACACACGAAACACGAAGTTTTCTTACAATTGTATGGTTATCTTGTATACGTTTACTTTCCTATTAAATATGCCTAACTATAAATGTGACCAACAATATAGTAATTATTTTGGTCTTAGATAGGGCATACAATATCACACTTACAGCCTATGAGTTGTAATTGTGACATTTTATGCTCTAAGTATGGAGTAGCATAAAATGTGTCTCCATAATACACATACATGCAAATGTATCAAAATATATCCACGTTTGTCAAATTAGTGTCAGAGAAGGACAAGAGTTATATACAAGGATGCATACTAGAGACAATCGAATCTATCAACAATGCACCAAAAGAATATTGATGAAATCATTACAAAGTTCCATAACTCGAAAATGAAGAATCTGAAAAACATCAAAAACAACAGGTAGCTGATATCCATCAAAATCAATAATAGCCTAAACTTTCAAGTAAATTGATGAATGTGCATTTGTGTTTGAAAATTAAAAATCCCTCCTTTTTTCATGAACAAAGTCCACTAACTCTGAAAGGATAAAAAATTGACCAAAATGTAGAGAGCTAATGAGGCCAACACAATTTAAAACTGTGCAGTTTGAAGAAAATCTGTGTTAATGCATTCTTGAGATACAGTGCAACATATGAATAATAGATGGATGGACAAACTTACTGATATTAGAATACAATATCTGTCCGTTTAAAAAACACTAACAGTTCAAACCTAGCAACACAAGCAATAATTCATCTTTTGTATTCATTTATTTTATATGATAAAACTGGTCACTTTGTTCAAAAGTTTTGATTTATTCTACAACAACAGATAAATCACATATCATTTATATTTATACTTACAATAGTATACTATTAAAATATTTTTTCACAAAAACAAAACCAAGTAAATTTTGTCTTTTGTGAATATTACAAAAGTTTTTGACAATTTTTGTGTTTGACATCTCTTCCCAGAGTCATGATTTTTTAAATACACAGATTGATATATATAAAACTAAAGAGATTATTTTTGTGGTCTGTAGTCCTTGACGGAATCAAAGTCTTTATCATTGATATTCAACATCAGGTTGTTGGCTGTCAGATAAATACGATTCTGAGACTGTGCAAGCTAAAAATACAACAAAATCATTGAGTACAACATGGATTGGACATCAACATTAGTTACTGATTAAAATCATATATTTCAGAGATCTGAAACAATGTGCCTCTTTTTTACAACAAGTATAACAGGCCAACATAACACAATCCTAGGGAAACATACAAAATTTGACAAAATATTTTACCACTGTCAACAATCCAAAAATGTTAGTGACCACAAACTTAAGAGTAAGCTATCAAACTCGAAGAAGCTGGAGGCTCCATTGAGCCTGTAATTGCTCACCTGGAACACAAATGACTTCAGTCATCCTTAAATTTTTGCAATTTGCATTTTCAGTCTAGGTGTTATAGCTTTAAAGTTACTGGGTAAAAACTAAAAATTTCTTTTTGATTAAAAGGCTATCTCCTTTATTGAATGATTTATAGTTATAGGCCTTGTCCTTCATTAATTAAGTGTTTTACTTTAGCTATTACAGATTTTCTTTTATAACACAAAATACTGATTATTGTGTCTGAAATCATTCTATAAAGAGTCTTCTGACAAAAACTACAACTGTAACAAAACATAGTTATTAAAGGGCAATAACTCCTATTATGAGTGACCAGACAAATTTTCAGACAATTACATTTTAGGACTTGTCCTTCTGATATATTTTTCTTTTTAGTTTTACTCTAGGTAGTACAGCTTTTGCCATTAATGGGCAATAACTCCAATAAGGAGTCAACTGACAATTTTAGACCAATAGAGTGAATTGTATGAATTGTATTGATCATTTTTGCAATTTACAGTTTCAATCTAGCTGTTAGTTTAAGGTTACATGGTAACACTGAAAATTTCATAAACAACTGTTTTTTTTAAAGGCAAAAACTCTTAAATATAGAATTGTAGGCTTTGTCTTGCCGATCATTTTAGCTACCTTGTCAATCCAGCTATTACAGTGTTCAAACTGAAACTTTTGTCAACAATTGTACATGTTTAAGTGCAGCAAGTCCTACAGGAAATCAATACACAACTTCAAACTAAGAGGAACATTTGTGATGATCTATTTGAGGAAATGGTTTTTTCATACGCCATTTTAATTTTTCAGATATTGACCAAATGTGTTGACCACTACATTATATTTTTAGTAACAGTGGCTATCTTTATCCGTCCATCAACACCTGGGTACAAATTTGAATTTAGGTACCCCAAGGAGGATTTTGGGCAAGATTAAAAAAATTGCCAAGTGGTTACAGGGAAGAAGATTTTTCAAAAAGTTTACGCCGGATGACGGACAGCAATTTTGAGAAAAGCTCACACTGACCTTTAAACCTGAGCTGAATATGTGTGTGCTGATAAGTGTGACTATGAAAGCCTAGTACCCATTCAAGAGTATAGTTAAGGAAAAAAAAATCTATACAAATCATATCTTTATAAAGCAGAAATATTTCAAACTGCATATTAACAAAAACTGAACAAAAATGCATATTTTGATGTTATTTTAAAAATATTTAAAGTCTTAAATATATGGAAAAAAAAAGAATTTGATGGGTGCATACTGGTAATTAGTGCAGTCATGTTTTTATTGGGTTCAGGTTACTGTTTTTGGTTTCTTCTGATCATGTATATCATGTATCAATCATGTTTTTGTCACTGTCCTGTGGTCTTTGGTTCTTGCTGACCAATCGTTAATATTAACCTTTTTCTTTCATCGTATGCTCTACATGCATGTATTACTGAACAATTTTCTGCTGTGTGGACTTTGTTAATAAATATTTTGATTTTAGATGACTTACTGTTCTAGCTATGCTCTGTGCTGCACGGATCTTCCTCAACTTCAGGTAACCAGGGTTGATTGCTATAGCTTCACCAATGTAAATGTGTTAAGGAAACTAATGTCTTATTTTCTACAGGAAAACCTTATTCGCTTATGGAGGGATAATTATTTTCATTGATTTCATGAGGACTTTACAATTTTCAGGTTGTGCTGATTGAAGAAAATATGTATGTATAAATAATATGAATTAATCTCTATAAAGTGGACCAGTAGACCAAACATCATGTGGTGTCGATTACAATTGTACATTTCTAGACCTAATACTAATCGATCTGTTTAGGCCTAACGGACCAAAATAATTATATATAATACTTGGCATCAGATTACTAAAGATAGGAATCATTGACCAATGACTGTTTAGGAAGACCCTCCCACAATTATTCCCCTGACCCCAAGTTTATGCACTGTCAAACCTAGCAGACTATAGGTAAAGTCAGCCATGATATGTTGACACCGCCCCCTGTATATGTCTGGCCTTACAGCAGACACACAGCCTTAGATATGTCTACCAAGATTTCAGACAATGGTTACTCTGGTTATATATAAACAGTCAACAGTCTCCTATATGTACGTTTTTCATCATATGCCAGGTAAGATTATAGGAACAGATGCCATGGAAACCACTAACAAGGTATAATTCAGTTCGGCTAAAGAGGATTAAACATGGCTACACTGTGGACAATAATTAATGATATATGTGATTAATCTGTAAACCCAAAAGTGCTGTAAAGCTACTGTGTGAACAAGGATATGAGTTTAGCAGCTTCAGCTTCTCCGGAAGCTTGTACAATTTTCTGTTGTTTCTCCTGTTTAGCTTTCTCCACCAAAAACTGTGCTCTCTGTGCTTCTTGTTGTGCTACCTGCAAATTTATTATATGGATACAGTAAATGTGAAATTTATTTGTCAAAGAAGCCAAATTCTTGTGTATTTCTCTATCATGTTTAACAACATATTGTACAGGAACCATTTTATGTCACCACTGGTACTCCTTAACATTTTATGTCACCACTGGTACTCCTTAACATTTTATGTCACCACTGGTACTCCTTAACATTTTATGTCACCACTGGTACTCCTAAACATTTTCAAATTAACAGATAGAAGCAAACTTTGGTTGCTCAAAATCCATTGTTTTATTGAACTATTTTTAAAGTCCTGTCATGTTTTCCTTTCTGTCTTCTGTAATAATACCCTGTGATAAACTCAAACTGGAGAAGTAAATAAGAAATTTATATGGATTACCATCAATAACTCATACCTACAAAGGTGGATTGAGGTACAAACAAGTGTGAAGACACAGAGATGTCAAGTATTTATATCAGCAGATGAATTGTTCACTTAGTTTGATGTTTCAAACCCACAATTTGAGGTTTGTAGGAATGTATGCCATTTTTTCACATCTTAATTCCATATAGAAACATGCTAAAAATATTAAAAGTATAAAAGTCAATGATTCATGTTAATTTGTATGTGTAGGAACCAACTAAGAGGGTTAGTCAGCTGCAATATCATTTTTCATGAATGGCAAAAGTGTTGATCATACCTGCTTATTTTCAACAGCGGCTGTGTACTCTTTACCGAATGTTAGATCTGTTATTGACACATCATCAAGAATCATGTGGAAATCCTGGGCCCTTTCCATCAGTTCTCGTCTAATCAACAAACTGACTTGCTGTCGCTGAGTGATGAGCTGGGAGGCATTGAACTTAGCCACCACAGATTTGAGAACCTACAAATAATTAAGCAAACCTTTATACAGGAGAGCTGCAAATGGTGGCATATAATATATATTTTGAAGAACAACTTTTAGATGCAGTAAAGATGTATTTGATTATAACACATTAAAACACTTGTAAATACAGGGTTCAACAACTTTTCTAAACAGTTGACTTGCCATGTTTTTAAATTAAGTTCAATAATATATGCTGCGTTATTGATTTAATTACATAGTGTTATTTTTGACCATCATTGTTAAATATACATCAAGTAAATTATGTATTGAATAAAATAAGCACTATTTAAATATTTAAATAGATTAAAATTAAATATTTTGAAATGTGTCTGCAAAAAGCTACATGTAATGTTTATTATATAATTTTGTTTCTTTTTTAGTTTTTAAAAATATGTTGTATTTTAATAAAGAGACATAATCATGACAACTAATGAACACTTTAGTGTACAATCCTGTGTCAACAACAGCAGGTTATGTAACTGTTGTGTCCGTTTTATAAGCTGATATTTATTATATATAGTGCAAAGGAATTTGTGTTATTTATTTATTATTTATCCCCACTTTAGTTCTGTGCATTTTCAGAAACATCAATCCACGAATTTAAGAACCCACAAACACGTAACTTTTCTACAAACCACAAAATTTGACAGCCATGAAGAAAAGTACTTTCACAGTATCAAATTTTATAAGCAGTGCATCCTTAAGATCATTTAAATTTAACATAAAACTGATTGAAGATCACCTTTTTCTGTATGAAGACTGGTACAAAGAGCATGTTAAAGTACCAAATACTAATGACAACAAAGGTTATTAAGGCCAAACAAAAAAATGTGTGTGTTTCCTGTTACATAGAATTATAAAATAGGTAGGTAGGTCGAATATTTTTTGGGGACATAAGTAAGAAAATAGTATTAAAATCTGGAACAATACTGGGCGTAAACCCGATTTTTTCTGGTTCGAAGTAACCTCCATTAAAAACGCAAAAAGAAACTTTAGGGTCAGGATTTTGGCTTCAAAAAAATAGGTAGGGTCGGGTAATCGGAAACACATATTTTTTGTTTGGCCTAAATAGTCCCCGTACTTATAATGGTCATGTATCATCAACAAATTTATACCTCATTACAAATAGAGGGCAGTACTCTCTCATCATAATCCAACCCAAGCTGTCTGTAGATTTCTGGTAATGCCCTCTGGTCTGGTCTGTACAGAACTCGAAGTGAAATATTCACCATTTGTAAATCTACAATAATGTTACAGTAATACCAACTTTAAAAAAAAAGCAAACAAAGTCTGCCGTAAGAAATAACAACAATGAGCTACAATAATGTTTGCTTTTTGATGATTTGTTTTCTTGGTAGAGCAACAAATAGGTCCCATAACTCTTAATGTACCAAACACATATTTGGGTTTTATACGTATTTCAGCCATTAAACTGCTTTCAAGATTTAACCAATCATTTTTCTGCCATTCAGTATATCTTTCTATATGCCTAATTACATTAAATTAATTTTTACACTTTGGAACCATGCAATTGTCGACAAAATCCAAAAGCACCATAGGTTATTCTGGTAAAAAAACAATAATCCAGATAGTGAAACAAATATACCGTAACTACTAGTAAAACAATGAATGTCATTTTTTAAAAGAATTTATGCAGAAATTACACACTTATGCTTTGATTTTGTCAACAATAGCACGATTGTTAAATAAATTGTTAAAACTGATGAATTAGGTGTTGTAGAAATATCAAGTAAGTGCTGAAAACATAAAAGATTCATTTAGCAAACCACAAAACGTCAATGAAGCAACACTATAATTGCTATGACAGCAGAATTCAACTTTACACCAGAAAACAACAATCAATGTCCACAGCTACAAGTACATTTATTTTTATAAAATTTCTCAGGCCAAGCAGGATTTTTTTATGATGTTGCCTTTATCCTTTATATTTGTTTATTCTCGAGATATTTTTGTTTGATGACACTACAGGCTGTAAATTATGTAATGCTTATCATTAATTTATGGACTGTTAAACAACATATTTAATCCGAAGCTTTTTGGGGGGCTTTCCTAATCCTCATGTCAAATACCAACGTTCTGTTCTGTATGTACAACATTATGGATCAGAACAATTTTTATTGAGGATCAGAAATTCCAAAACTATTTTTTGTGAATCAAAAAACAAATTGAAAATTCTTCTATTTTAGATTCTGCAGTTTGTCAAAAGCTTTGGTGAAAGCAGACAAACTTTAGTAAACAATGTAAGATCCCTGTATAAACAAACATGGCTTATTTACAATGTAAAATTCCCTTAACAAATGTCAAGGACAAAATGTGAGCTGTAAATGCATTGTTTGAAATATAGACAAGTTATCTTGGACAAAAGTTCTATTGGATTTTGAAAGTGAAATAATTAAAAAATGCAAGCAAATTTGTATCAAATGATTTATGATCCCTTACCTTTACTTCCTGTTGGGGAAGTCAATTTTTTTGGTTTTGCTCTGATGTCATATATAATGGGGTACTGAAACCATGGTATTCTGAAATGTAAACCCTCAGGATACACCTCTTTTTGTATTCCACCTATTCTGCTGAAGATGATTGATCTGTGTCCACCATCAACTGAAGAAAAAAATTAAAGTGTTAACAAAAATACTCTGTTCCTTATTCTTAACCTGTGAACTAACAACTAGGCCAATGTAAAATGACATTCAGACTATAAATTGACATGATCTATTATCACTCTATACTGGAATGTAACTCATCATATTAGCTGTAATTCACATAAAGAAGTAAGCTGTTATAATTTTCTACAAAAATGAAACACAATAGAGATCTGTATTCTTTAATTTTATCTATTTTTATGCAAAAGAAATCAAGAATACATATGGGGCTTGATACGGGGCCAAAATTTGTCATAGGGGATACTCCAAAAATGTACCTCAGGCCACAATTAAAAAAATGTTTGTTTCCCCACTCCCCTACCCACATTTTTCAAGATGGGTAGGTAGGTAGGTGTTTTTTTTTTTTGGCTTATTCTAAGTTAATGGATCAAGAAATTGTGCTTTGAAAGGGGGGGGGGGGGCTGTTGAATAATTAAAGAGGGAGCAAGCCACGTCTATATACACTTAAGTGATTTTTTGTGACATTTGTCCCATTGATACACATTAGCTTTCATATCTATAATAAGGGGGTCTATGGCCAGGGAATGTATATTTATTAAAATTATAATCATGGTATGCAATATCAAATAGCCACATAACCTTTATCATTATAAAATCAATGAAAAAACACCAGATATAGCAACTATTTTTCTATCTACTTAAGTACTTGTAGCCATGCAAGGTATTCACAAATAAAAATAGATTAACTAAAAATATTTGTATAGGTGTACTGGTGTAGACATAAACCGTGTAAACATCATTCATGAAGTTCTTGTATATCAATATTTCTAACAGTTTGTTATGAACATGCCATGTTTATCTGAGCAAAATTGTCAAAGAAGATAGATAGAATAACATAACATTAAACCCAGAAATCATTCTTCTGTTCAACACACTTCCACTTGCAGGGAATTTTTTAGCGCTCGCCACTTTCGTCATTGACGAAATCATTTGAAAATAGACGATAGATTTCTAAATCAATTTCGTCACCTGATTTTTAACAAGTACTAAAATTTTTCGTTACAAATTCATTCTACCAAGTGTAAAACGACATATTTATGACCCCAAAGCCAATTAACAGGAAATTTAATTATTTCACTTCAATAGTTTTAAACAGCAGGTGTCAAAAGCCGAATCGATGTTTTTTACAGGTAATCCGATTAACATGATTAAGTAGTGCTCCTGGTCAATCTACGCAAACAAAAGTGTCGTAGATCGTACTGATGCGCACAGACTCCCACCTTTTGATTAAATATGTAATGCAAATAAAAATTGCAAAGATTTTGCGTATTTAACTCATTTTTCGTATGTTTTGCTGGTTTCAAATGGATTACGCGCCATTTGTGTACATCCGAGATACGTCTAATAACCGATGGCTACCACATAGAAAATGAAGAGTGCAACGACCCTTAATGAAAAATTATACAGGGCTCACCACACTGGGCGAAGTGGGCGACAAAGTCGCCCTACTAGGACCTGAAGTCGCCCTAAGGCGCCTCAAAAGCGAAATCGAAGTCGCCCTGTCATTTCCCTCAAGTCGCCCGATGGTTCACATAAGATACTTGTAAATCTGGTCCAAATACTTCACCTTGACTACCAATGTATCAGTAAATGTGTAATTCCAATAAAAAACGGCAAACAATATGCGTATTTAACATATTTTCAAACGATTTACGTCTTTCAAATGTATTACGCGCCATTTGTTTATTTACCGGATGTGACTAATTACCGGAAGTGAACAACGAAGAAAGGTAATGTACAACGGCCCATAATGAAAAATCGTTATATTTTTTATAAACAAACACTTTTAATTGGTTTCAAACTTCAGTTCTTTCAAAGAGTATAGTACTTTAACAATTTTCTTTGATAAGTATTTGAGCTTCACTTAAAAGAATAAAGATGAATAGTAATTATTGACATCATGATAAGTTCTGTAGATGGGTGTCCCATGAAGCAATTTGGATCAGTACAACTTTGATTATTGATAAAGGTTATGTGCTTTTTGATATTGCATACCATGAATAATAATGAAAAAGAAAGAAAAAACTGAATCTAAGTGTGTTATGGTTTTAAAACACAAGAGAAATAATCCTGGAAATTGATGTAAATAATGAAAAATGTATGTAACAATTGCGAAATTAATTATTTGTACGGTCCCCCTGACTTCTCCCTAGTGTCTCCTGAAGTCTCCCTATCAGGGCCTGACTTCTCCCTGTTTGGCTGCCAGGGAGAAGTCACTTCTCCCTACTTTTTTAGAGTGTGGTGACCCCTGATTGTAACCGATTGATATACAAACGCTTTTTAAACAAAATTTTAAAATTCTTTGAAAATTTATAAACATTTTGTTATAATCATTTTTTAAAACAAATTTATACACTGTAATTGAAAGAATATAGTTTTTTATACTATGATATTTCACCAGTACAATGAATGCAAGCTTCTGAGCAGATGCTTATACGGCTCATCCGCTAAAGTGACTAAAGCCCTCAAAATCCTAAAAAATTCCCTGCACTTGGACAAAGTTGTGCAAAATTTCTTCATGGAACACCCATCTATACTAGAACTTAAAATGATGTCAACAATTACTATACATCTTTATTCTTTCAAGTGCAGCTCATATATTTATCACAGAAATTTTGTAAAATAAAATACACTTTGAAAGAACTGAAGTTTGAAACCAATTGAAAGTGTTTGTTTAAAAAAAAGTATGATTTTTTCATTATGGGTCGTTGTACTTTACTTTTCTTCATTGTTCACTGTAATTAGTCACATCTGGTAAATAAGCAAATGGCACGTAATCCAGTCACTGGTAAACCTAAACGGCTAAAATGCCCGACTTTTGGTAAAAATTAGAGTAAAACGGCTAAAAACTCTATTTTTAACCATTTTTCTTTATTTTAACCAATATTCTCCAAAATTAGACACGAACTTTATTTTTAACCGAAAGATAATAATTTTAGACGTGTCGACCGTAACTTTCTAAAGCGCTCAAGTGATCGCGATTTTCTGATAACGTGATCGATAATCTACAGCTACTAGATATAAAGAAAGCCGCCATAACAGTTTCAATGTCAAAGTTATCCCTAGTTATGGCAACTATTTCAAGTCTGTAGTTTAAATATTATGGAACGTAAAAGCTTCCAAAATTACCACAGACTATGGTAAATTATTGTCGTAATGAATTAAATTACACATATACATTGTTTATTTAAATTTTGTGATTAGAACTTGCTTTTTGTGACATATAGTTAGACAAACGATTTGCTTAGTGTGTTTTTATACTAATTGAAGATAATTAATCCACAGGTGTTACCGGTCATTTTGTCTGAACATGGTTGATAAGTACACATCAGGAGTTAAACGGTGTTTTATTGATAATATCAACACCCAAAGCTTAATAAAATAATTAAACAATTCCGGTAAAAATTTTCGAATATTCATAATATGGCTTAATAAAGAACGCGTTTTTTGCTTTACATAATATTTACTTTTATGTTTAAGCCAAGTAATACCAATAATTTTATACGAATTAAGAATAAATATAGAAAAATATATCTACGGATGTAGAAATATCAGTTACAAAAAATGTATACGGATTATGGAAAAAATACAATCGAATTAAAATAGATTCGACGTATCGGTATGTCGGAGAACAAATTCGTACGAGTTTTTTTATGTGCCAGTTACTCATCCGTTACCAGATATAACCGAATACACGTCTATTTTCAATACACGATACGGATTTCTGTGGTGCACCTGCCATCGCAATTGCAAGACAAAAGAGGTAAACCACCACGGTAGCCATCAAAATGGTATCACAAGATTTTGAATTTTCATTCACTAACATTCGTGTTCATAAACATTGTCAAGACCTTAAAGTTCATACTATAAAATAGAACAACAAAAAAAGATCAGGCGTATTTTTGCAACTCAATTTTTTTTAAATAATTAACTTTGTAATGTTATAAAACTATAAACTGTTAATGACATTTATTTCTAATGTTACCGACTTTTAAATTTTTTAATTGTTTTATTTTAAATAATTTTTCAAAATTGTCGTCTTCTTCCTGCTAAAAATAATTTGGTCTAAGCAATTATTGACTAACATAACCTCTGACCACTGATATTTTTTGTACCCATCTTTTGTATTATTAATTTATTTTCTCGTTCTCTAATTCTTTTCATTTGTTGTTCGTTTATTTTGCTATGTTTGTAAATATTATTAACCATGAATACTCTCCTTAAGGAGGACAATAAAGTATATATTAATCACATTCTATACGTTTTTAAATTGATTTACATAACATAATTAAAGCGTGAATTAAATATAATTCCGTATATTTTTTGACGTTCTATAATAAAGAATTTGATTTTGCTTCATATTTCTATTACTTTTTAACTGATTTAGACATTGTATTGTAACTTTAACTTTAGTCTTTCGTTTTGACCTTTCAGGTGTCATATAATAATTAAGCAATTAACAAACTAATATACAATTACATCACATATCTCTTACGAGTATCGCTAATTATTGCTTGCTGGACATTAATCACCGATGCAGTACGTATTGTAATTGAAAAATATTGATATGATAGCTGAAAATAATGCACACAGTATATATATCATTAAGCTTCTTTCATATACTATTTATGTATGACCTTCATTGTCATGAATTATAAGACAAATATTATATGGTCCATAACTAGCTAGTTACGATGTGCCGATGGAACTGGTAGTTTTTGTATTGCCGATCATCATATAAAATTAATTCTTCAACAGCAGGCTGGATCATCATGTCCTAACGAAATAGCAGTGACAAAATTCAATATCTATATAACATGACTCAAATCCGCCGGGCAACAATATACTCAACCTACTTACCACTGTCAAATAAATCAGACATGCATATGCATAGTTATTTACACATACAAAAAATAGCATGTAAACATAGAGCATAAGAGGAAGAAAGTGCATGAAATAATAAGCAATCTCAGAAACGGACATTAAAATATCATGGTTGGGGGGGGGGGGGGGGGGGTCAAATCTTTATTGTACATTTCAGGTCTTTCATGATAGGCTTTTGAATTTTATTACTTAATTACATTACAAATTACAATATATTCATTAAGTCACATTAGTTACACAGATGAAAAATGTTCACATTGTTGGTCATTTAGGAATCCAAATTTTTCCTTCGTCTTTCACATGCACAAGAGGTGGTGACATCTGGTTTGTACCGATAACTGGATTTGGCAGACCTCTACAAAATAACAATTTTAGTCTATGTCTGGCTGTAAGTAGCCCAACCAGTTTATCCATGCCAACTGATTGGTGTTGTGCGTGAAAAAAAAGGAAATGGTTCCAACACAATTCATGTAGAGTATCACGGAGCCTTTTTCTTTCTGTTCATCATTTTCCAGTGACGTATCCCGGTAGGTACCTTTCTTTGTTTTTGCATTGTGGTAAACTGTTATCTGGGAGTTAATTGATTCTTGGTTGTAATACACTTGAAGGGCTCTCATTTCATCTATGGTGGCACATCTTATCTCGGGTCTATGGCACCCAGCATACAGAAAGGTATCCATTGTAGTTTCTGCCATGTCTTTTAATGGTTGTAGATATCCACTGCTGTCCACCATCGTGATTAACCACTGCACCTATAAAATATAAACAGTCACTTAAATATAAACAATTCACAGTAAAATCAGAACCTTAACACTACTTCTATCAAGTTATAGTACCAAACAAAATATTTTATGTGTCTGAACTACATAAATGTATATCAACACTTCTGCAGGTAATTAAAATATTCATGTTTATTTGAAATTGTTTATTGGCAAGTGTATGCTATCAAGCCTCAGGGGGGTCATAATTTTTATAAAAGTAAAGAAGTGTCGTCTGCGTGTTTAAACATTATTTTTACAAGACACCTTTAGTAAAATACTCAGTTCATTGTAATCCAAGTGTAAATCATTTGTTTGATTGCGATCAAAGAAGTGTTCACCGGATTAAAAGGGTACAGTTTATTGGATTTTTTCCTGATACATTAGCATACGACACATGCGTAGTTCAATTAAGCAGAATTTCGATCTTTTTATTAAACATGAACTAAGTTACGAAGGTACTTACATAACTAACAAGTATCTACTGTTGTTATTAAATCTATTTAAGTAGTTTTTGATAGTTGTCAATGATAATTACCAACAATATTTGTAATTATTGTCTGCTGATTAAACCGAACCACATGTTTTACCTCGTTTTGCACTTCTACTTCCGGGGGCGCTTTGTATACTGTAGTCACGGAAACGTTTGCAAGAGTTAATGTTTAAAATATTTGATGGGGCAAATTTACTACCCGATACGTACTTTAGATAAAAGGAAAAAATGAATGATCATTAAAATAACACAATAAGCCGCGAAATTGTAAATTTAACTTCTATTTTAAAAAACATTCGTTATCAATCCTTATCAAGGATACAAAATTCATTGAATAAAATTATTTATTATAAAATTTAAAAAAAAGATTGATTCATAAAACAACGGTCATTTGCAATTAATTATGAGTAAATTTACTGTTCACTTATCACTCATTTATGGCTTCATTATACAAATTAAATATACAAGACCTGCCAGCATACAAAATGCTAATTACAAGTGGGTTTACAACTAATTTACTCTTATGGCTTCGTTAGTGTGTGTCGTCGACCTGTCAATTAAGATTTGTATATACAAGGAACCCATGTTTAACTAATAATGAAGTTTTTTTTATAAAATACTTTTTATGGATATTTTCTAACTCCGTAGATTGTTTCTATGGATTTCTTTCGGACCCGTATAAATTTATTCTTTAAATTTTAAATAAAAATGAAAAGTATGTCTACAAACATTTTTCCGCTTACATAACGACAAAACGGAAGCAAAAACGCAATCTTTTTTTTAAACCGTATTACATGCGATAATGATACAAATATATTTTTACCGCGATTGTTTGAACTTATTATTTTATTAGGCATTGAATATGTAGCACCGTTAAGAAAATGCAGGTAACGTTAGCAAAAACCAACCTGGAACACCTGTGTATTCATAAAAATGACATGAAACACCCGTTAAATTGATTATCTTCGAGGAATATAACTACTTATCCCATTGTTTAATTGTCTTACCGTATCTGTAACAAACGGCAATTTATCATTAAAAAAAATGAAATAAAATAAAATAAATAAGGTATATATAATTTTAATTACATTCATTTACCATAGTCTGGAAGTTTTTACGTTCCATAATATTTAGAAGCAATAAATTACTTCAAAACAATATATTATACATTTTTGCATAACTACAATTTATTAACTTCTTACCTATTTTGTCTTGCAACTGCGATGACAAGATGACACGTGCACCACAGAAATCGACATTGTGTATTGAAAATAGACGTGTATTCGGTGATATCGGGTAACAGATGAGTCACTGTCACTTGAAAAAAAACTCGTACGATTTTGTTCTCGGACATACCGAAACGACGGATCTATTTTAATTCGATTGTATTCATATATTTTTTCTAAATCCGTATATATTTTTAACGGATATTTCTACATCCGTAGATATATTTTTCTATATTTATTCTTAATTCGTATAAAATTATTGGTATATTATTTTACTTGGCTTAAAAATAAAAGTAAAAATTATGTAAATCAAAAACGCGTTCTTTATTAAGCTGTATTATGAATATTCGAAAAATTTTACTGGAATTGTTTAATTATTTTACTAAGCATTAGGTGTTGATATTAGCAATAAAACACCGTTTAACACCTGACCGGTAACACCTGTGGATTAATTATCTTCAATTAGTATAAAAACACACTATGCAAATCGTTTGTCTAACTATATGTCACAAAAAGCAAGTTCTCATCGCAAAATTAAATAAACAATGTATATGTAATTTTAATTTATTACGACATAGTCTGTGGTAATTTTGGAAGCTTTTACGTTCCATAATATTTAAACTACAGACTTGAAATAGTTGCCATAACTAGGGATAACTTTGACATTTAAACTGTTATGGCGGCTTTCTTTATATCTAGTAGCTGTAGATTATCGATCACGTTATCAGAAAATCGCGATCACTTGAGCGCTTTAGAAAGTTACGGTCGACACGTCTAAAATTATTATCTTTCGGTTAAAAATAAAGTTCGTGTCTAATTTTGGAGAATATTGGTTAAAATAAAGAAAAATGGTTAAAAATAGAGTTTTTAGCCGTTTTACTCTAATTTTTACCAAAAGTCGGGCATTTTAGCCGTTTAGGTTTACCAGTGAGTTGAAAGACATAAATCCTTTGAAAAAAATGTTGTGGGTGAATTATTTGGACCAGATATCTTATGTGAACCATCGATCGACTTGAGGGAAATAACCGGGCGACTTCGACTTTGCTTTGGAGGCGCCGTAGGGCGACTTCAGGACATAGTAGAGAGACTTTGTCGCCCACTTCGCCCAGTGGGGCGAGCCCTGAATTGACATTTTTGAGTCGGCGGCAATTTCTGGGTCAGTCGGGGAATGGGGAAACAAACTAATTTTTAATTTAGGCCTCAGGTACATTATTGTATACAAAAATGTACCTCACCATTTGTTTTTGCGAGAAAACGTAAAAATACGACCAATTCAGTGTAAGTGATCTCCATTTAGAACTTTTTTATTAATCTGTTACATCGCGATCGTCACCTAAAAAACATGTTCACTGCCAACGAGATTTCAATCTGGGATACCCTAAATTTACACAGGGTACAATTTCTCTCCAAAGCAACGGCTAGGTACATTTTTGTATACAATTATAAACCTGGGGGTACATTTTTGTAGTACCCCATATGACAATGACCAATGCATCAGAAATATCAGCAGATCAGTTAAACTTCAAAGATATTAAAACGTATGTAGCAATTTAGGGAAACAGTTTAATAGCTTATTATATGCATAAAACCCTTGTGTGTGAATCACTCCCAGCATGCTCCATTACGAGAAATGGGACCTCTTTTAGCTGTATCCATAAAAAAATAGGAGATACATTATTGTAACCTTTTCCCATCAATCATTACATCACTTTAAATGAATGAAAATGAATGTCCCCAACGATACACATTTAAGGGCGAAAAGTCATGTTTCAATTTTACCAAGGCATGTGGTGGACTTAACTGCAGCAATAAAACATTCTCAAGTCGCTCATGGTGAATGATGCAAGTCAATGCAACAGCATCAAACCAACTGTACAAAAATCAATAAATCGACAAAGGACACTTTTTTTTACCGTTTAAACCATTTTTTCATGCGTGTCCACTCTACATTTTTTAATTGCAATATGAAAATCTAATGGTTTTTCATTTTGTTTGTAAACTGTTGTAGATGAATAAAAATAAAATGATGTAAGTTGTGGCTAACCGGTGTAAAAGGAGTTTGCAATGCCGTATATCAACCCTCCGGCTGCAGCCAGGAGACCTAAGCCTGTTCCTGCTCCCTTTCCACGTCCTTTTAAACGATTGAAGGCTTCTGACGCTTTTTTAGGATCCATTGTGTTTTATGTGCCGGTTTTCTGCGTTGACTTTCAGAAATTAGAACATGTGGTTCAAGTTCGGTAAATCAATGTTAGGTCAGTGTTTTAAACCAGCCATCGTTTAGGTCTGGCTATTTTAGGTATGCAAAACCTAGACACAGACATCATCTTCATCATAGACATAGAAAACTTTATTTGAATTCGGCATGGTAATAACAAATAAAAACATAAGCTCTAATGAGCTTTTCACCGAATATACACAGTACAAACAAAACAATACATGATATATACAGTACACTTAAACGATGACGTGCATAGCAATAAATAAGAAGCATAAAAGGCAGTTACACAAAAAGCACTGGCACGGAAAACAATAAAACAAAAGCGAGGAAAAAATTTTAAAAGAATAGAGAAAAATAAATAAGAGACACTTCGGCTACAGCACAAAATAAAAAATCATGAAAAGCAGTAATATTACAGCGCATTATGTAATTGATAAGAAGTAAACACCAATAGTTAATTAAAATTAGCAACTAAGTTAAAATATCTAAGCAGTTAGCAGTATATAAAATCAACTAAAATTAAAAGTAAAATTTAACAATAAATAATAGTTAAAAAGAAAGCAACAGAAATTTGATATCTACTGGCATGCACTACATTTGCTTTCTGTGCCATTCCAGGACTGAAGGACTGAATCAAGCTTTTAAATTGTGAAAAGCTGACATGTCAGGTCCCGAAATGCTCAGGTAAGCTAGTCCCGGCATAAAGCTGGAGCTACATAGCGAAATGATTTTTTGTCATAAGAAGAAGTTCTTACCCGTGGGACATCCAAAATGTTGCTGTACCTAAAAGAGTATAGTTGTTTTTTACTGACAAGATTATTAAGACATGATAGAGCAATGTTATTAATGATTTTGAACGTTTCCAGCGCCATGGTTCGAAGTCGACGGATTTGTAGAGAAGGCATTCCAACTCTCTGTAGTAAATCATTGTATGACAGAGTTTGAAATTTACAAAAATTTACAAAGAAGTTTATATTTAATCATAACATAGTTTAAAACCATGCACTTATAACATTTCTTTTTGTTTCGAGCCCGGAAACTCGAAAAGAATATATTTGAATACTTAGTTCAAAATATCTAGTTATATTAATAAAATTAGTCATTCAGATATCTTTGAAATCTTTGGTTATATTTTATAAGAACGTTTAAAGAGAAGATAATGTTAAAATATTTTTTAAAATGTTGATTACAATTAGAATTTCCTTTCGAAATTAAAAATCTAGTACTTTAATTATTTTAAACAAATATTTATTAATATTTACATTTTTTTCATAGTTCAAACATTCTCAGATATTTGACGCTTTTCTAGAAAACCCATGTCGTCTGAAATCGGCAAAATATTCAAGTAAAGCGGTGGCTTTCTTAAATTTCTAAATACTCAAGGGGGTTATTTACAGCTTTCAAACACTTGTGTCTTTTATTATCTTTTTTTAAGGCCATCGAACCTTATGCACGGGCTACAGTAGCAAACATGCAAACATATAGGCTTCACTTTTAAGTAGTGGCTTATTTGCAAGATCGGCTTGTTTTACAAATTTGTGTTGTCTCCAAAACCTGACTAGGTTCGTCCGTATACCATGTTTCTAAAACCATCAGAAATGTTTTAAATCAATCATTAAGACTATTTTTCAATGTGTTTTTTACATACTCGTTAAAACTCTGGTACCTTTTTCATACTTTTAATCAAATATCTTCAGGGACCCTCCGCCGATAAAAATATAATGCCCGATTTATCAGACTATGCTTCCATAACCAGAGTTTTGAAGAAATAGATTGTTTCTGTGCAAATAACGAAGTGTATTGTTAATTGGAACTAAATACATCTAACTATTTAAAATAAATATTATACAATTATGGCAGCTCAGTGCATGCGATATCATGTTTTATGGAACACTTAAAAGACATATCGACCGAGGCCAACGGCCGAGGTTGATATTCCTTTAAAGTGTTCCATAAAACATGATATCGCATGCACTGAGCTGCCATAATTGTTTTATTTCATTTCACTGTACATTTTTCAATATCCTTAATAATTTGTTTTATACACAAGAATTTATAATCATGCATTTTGTTATCGTGGTCACTATATGATTTTAAGTGTTAAATTTTGTCGATATTTTGCTGCAGAAAACAATTTTAAGTGAATATTTTAAAAACATTAACATATTGTGATATTGCACGACTTACGGTTTGATTACAAGTGATATTGCACGGCTAATCTTTGATTACTAGTGATATTGCACGGCTAATCAATTTTTAGATGTCATTCTTGTACTAAAATGGCCAGCCGTGCAATATCACTTATAGTTAAAACGTCACAATCGTGCAATATCATAAAATATGGGTTAGTGAAAGATACATTGTTTAAACGGAAACTAAAATTACGAAATGTAATAATATGAGATATGTTCTATATTTCACAATTTTTCTTTGTTATTAGCTGTATGTTTCAATATGCTCAGTAACTTTATGTTCCGTAACGGAATTCATAAACGCCAAATATATGAAGAGTTTCTGCTCTAGCTGTTTTATTTTAAGAAAGTTTCTGAGCATCATTACATTCGACAAATTTAATCCTGTTACGGGATATTGCATTTTGCTCTATTAAAAAAAAAAAATTGTAAACTCTTGAATTATTCAACATTTGAGGATTTGTTTGTCAGTTTGTTGTTTTGTGGATTAATAATATTAGAAGAATAAACACATTTATTACAATGTTCCGTGGAAATATTTACTACGGATGCATAGGTCTACATTTCACATTTCATTTGTGTATAATATTGGACCCCTTTTATTTATTATTTATATAAATGACCTACCATTATCTATTAAAAACTGTAAAACAGATCTATATGCAGATGACACCACCTTACATAAGTCAGGAAAAGATCTTGAAGATCTTCAAGTCAAAGTACAGCAAGACTTGACAAATGTTGAACAATGGTGTGAAAGAAACAACATGTTTATTAATACTGAAAAAACAAAATGTATGCTTATTTGCACTAAACAAAGACAGATGTCTTTAAACAACCAGCCACTGCTTTTAATTAACTCAGAAATTTTAAAATTTTCAGAATGTGAAAAACTCCTAGGTGTGAAAATTGATAAAAATCTTAGTTGGAAGGCCCAAATTGACAATATCTGTAAAAACATTTCCTCCAGAATTTACCTTTTAATAAAAATAAAGAAATTTTTAAACCATGCTGCTAGAAACACCTTCTATAATGGATACATTCTCCCCTTAATTGACTATTGCTGTGTTGTGTGGGGTGGTTGTGGAATTGATTTACTGTCAAGAATAGTTAAACTCCAAAAAAGAGCTGCTAGAGTAATTCTAGATGCTGATCCCTTTGCACCATCAGAACCTTTATTTAAAACACTGGGTTGGATGACTGTAGACAAACGAATCAAGTATCATAAATATTTGCTTATGCATAAAGTTATAAATGATGAAGCTCCAGTTTACCTTTCAAGCATGTTTAAGTTTTCTGATAACCCATACCCATTACGGAATAATGATTCAATGAAGAAATTAACAGTCCCAAGACCTAATATTGAGATGTACAAGCAATCTTTCTTATATTCTGGTTCAAATTTGTGGAATGATTTACCAACTTTTCATAATGTACCAAACAAAAATTTGTACAAAACAAAAATAAAGAATTTTCTACAATCACATTTCTAGATGTTATTTTAACTTAAATAAAACAGTTACCTTTGTATTGCATTATATGATAAAGAAAATTGATTGTATTGTTCTTATCATTATGTTCACTTTTATATTACAATTGTATTTTGCAATTTTTACTGAGGGCCTCAGGGAAGATTAGTTTTACAAACTAACTGAGCTACCCTCTTGAAATAAAGAATTTACTTACTTACTTACTTACTTACATTCAAGACTCAGAGTGCAAATTATTTTTAACTGTGCGTAATGAGACAATAAATGCAGTATTCAATGAAGATGTTTATTCTGTAAATCTCTCTACCGAGCTATACGGTAACATGCATGTGTGTAAAAAAAGTCACGTGATCCATATGAACAAATCCTTTTCAGATGGTAGCTGAGCTATCCGAAGAAAATATTGTAGACGAACGAAAAAATATATAATATAAAAGTAGACAAAAATAATTTTGACATCGATAAAATTAATGTGTTTATTTTTTAAATTACTACAAAAATGCCAGACAATTTTTGTCAATCTGAAACGCTGTATTTGAAAATGTGTTTTGTGACGTCACCAACACATTAGATAAGACGTCACGTCATCAATGGAATGTAGAGGCACTGTTAGGGGCTCTGAAGTAATGACATGAACAATGTGCGATGCTCGCATTTAGGCTGCGCCTACATTCATATTAGCGAGCATCGCAGATGCGAGCTATACGGTTACATGCGTGTGTGTAAAAAATCACGTGATCCATATGAACAAATCCATTTCA
Source organism: Limnoperna fortunei (assembly GCA_944474755.1). Lineage (NCBI taxonomy): Eukaryota > Metazoa > Mollusca > Bivalvia > Mytilida > Modiolidae > Limnoperna > Limnoperna fortunei. The sequence continues at coordinate 15,314,342 of OX104122.1, forward strand.
GATGGTAGCTGAGCTATCCGAAGAAAATATTGTAGACGAACGAAAAAATACATAATTTAAAAGTAGACAAAAATAATTTTGACATCGATAAAATTAAAGTGTTTATTTTTTAAATTACTACAAAAATGCCAGACAAATTTTTTTCAATCTGAAACGCTGTATTTGAGATTTGTGACGTCACCAACACATTAGATACGACGTCACGTCATCAATGGAATGTAGAGGCACTGTTAGGGGGCTCTGAAGTAACGACATGTACAATGTGCGATGCTCGCATTTAGGCAGAGCATACATTCATATTATACCCGGATCCAAGGTAACAAAATAATAAAGTTTTCGATATCCAATATTCACGTACACTCTCCTAACATAACTCTCTAACATAGCTGGTTCCCCGATTGACATAGCTAGGATACCCACAAAGGGGTGTGGTTGGGAGGCTTTCGGGACGTCTCGGCCATAGTGCCATTACGGCCATAGCCAATTCGGCCATAGTCATTTCGTCCATAGTACGCTTCGGCCATACTTTAATAAGACGTTTCGGCCAAGGTTTCATATAACATGGTTTTTAATTATATAAAAGTAACAAGTAAAGATGGATTTAAATAAATGTTAAATAAACTTTTTCACCTTTAATAACAATGCTTTACTGTTAATATCATTTTATAAAATTAATACATTTCTTGTTAAAGAAATGAAAATCGGACATCAATTGATAATCAACAGTTATAATCACTATTAAAAAACACAATAATTAAAATACTTTGATGTTGATTAAGCAAAATAAATATCACTAAACATTCAAAGGCTGACCCAAGCCTAACAACAAGCCACCTTCAGAAGTGATAATAATTTTGAGAAAAATAATGAGTATACAAAACAAACTCTGATCCCGACTCAGATTCCGAGTAAATGAACATTATTTGCATATGAACTTATAATTTATAATTTGAACTTGTAATTGAACATTATGCTTTATTGTTCATTTTTGTCATTATGTTCTTATTTGAAATAAACTTAACTATTTAAGTTATATATTGATATAATTAATATTATTTATTGCTTTGTCAGTTTGAGAGCGGTACGAAAATTTAAGAATTGTAGTTAACTTTTGTAATTTTTTGTGAATATTTGTATTAGAATGAGAGATGCGATAGTAAGAAATGTAATTTTTTGTGAATATTTGTATTAAAATGAGAGGTAGAGTAAGAGAGTGATTCATAAAGTGTTTGCTAAATGTTTGCTAAATACTTGTTAAAGCCATATCTGTTATATGTTTTGCAAATATAATAAAATATTTAACATCACGCTTGTTTTGCTTCATCTACCTAGAAATTATGCAACACCTTACTGAAAATATTTACGCTAATTTATGCAAGATAACATTAATATTACATTTATTTTAAAAGTTTAATCATGCTAATTACGATACCCTGTAATTACTTTAATACAATTAATATATATAACTAATATGGCCGAATTGACTATGGCCGATTTGATCTATGGACGAAGTGTAGATACCGTTGGGAGGGGCGCTAAGATAAGCAGTTAACGTGTTTTTCCGTCGTACGAAAACAAAAGCTCTATTTTGATTCGGTTCATTTTTTTTCATCAATAAACATAAGCTATATTGAGCTTTTAACTGAAAACACAATTATCTGATATATACAAATACCTACAAATTACCTTTTCCATCGAATTATTTTGACATCAATTAAGATGTCAGTTAAGATGGTTTAAAAATTGCACATTTTTACATTGTGGAGTGTACATGTTTATTTGTATATTTGAATAACGTTACTTTTGATTTCAACACTAAAGCAGTAATTCTCTCTGCTACATATGCTGCACATTAAATCGCTCGGGTTCCGCATACAGAAAATAGCGAATACACTTGTTAATGCGTATATTTAACATTGATCAGAGAAAATGTCTTTGGCTAACTTGAAAACACTGTTTGCCACTACAAAACAAATCCTCAAAAATACAAGAACATTAGCAAAAATATTACCTGCAAATAATTTAACTTCATCACCTAAACCGTTATTTTGTGATAAGTAAGTGCAACAATAATAATATGTATGCGAAACCTCAATCAGTCAATGCGAGTATCGCACATTCTATGAATTCAGACGTTTCATCTGAACACCCCAACATTGTATCTGCATTCCACAGTTGTCATATGACGTTTTTCTTTGATCTGTTAATGCCGTTATACGAATGTTCTACGATTGTAAAGTTTAAATATAGCATTTCAGCAATTGTACATTCTCAGGAAAAACAACCCAGACACAGAAACTGGAGAAGGTTTACAAGAATTTATGAAAGCAGGCTATAAATGGCATGACATTATTCGAATAGCACAGAGTCAGATAGAGGACGATTGTCATTAACTTTTGAAATAGAAGGAGAAATTTGAAAAGTAACAATAGAGGGGTGGTATTGGGGGTTTGGAATTGGAAAAACATGTGTTACCCTCTCACTTGAAAACGGTCTCCCTATTTACCGACAAGAACCGTCAAGAACCGTCAAGAACCGACGAGAAGTGAATTACCGACAAGAAGCATATTTTTACCGACAAAAAAACATTTTTCACCGACAAACAAGAAAAAAAAAGATCATTTGATGTAATTATTTTGAAAAGAAAATTAAAAAAACGATATTTTAATTTTTTTTGTAATTTTGTTGTCGTTGTTTTGTTGTTCATGTAGTGTAGTATTTACCTACAACAAGAACGTTTGATAATAAATTGTATTCATAACTAAGTCATAATAATTAGTAAATTTTTTTTTTAAAATATGCTTAAATATATAATAATTTCAAACAATAACAGCACTATTATAATAATTGATAATCGGGATGATTGAAGGCACGTGTCGGTAAATATCATTTATGGTTGTGTAATCCTTTGATTGTTTTACAATCAGCAATCACTGCCATAATTGACACACGCCTCGTGATAATTAGTTCTTCTGAAGAACCGTTAAATGCTTATCATAAAACAACAAAATGTAATAAACGCCAGTTGAAAACAAAATTATAACCTTTGAAGATTTTTTTATGTTGTTGTGAAAAAAAGTCGATGATTTAGTTTTTATTACATTTTTAATTATTTATTTTGTTGTTATTATTAGCGGAATCTGAGAACGAATACAGAAAACTTAAAAAAAAAAAAAAAAAAAAAAAAAAACATAAACAAAATTACACCCTAAATCCCAAAAATCAATTTTTTTAATTTCTTTGCATAATAATCAAAACAAAAATTCTTTTTTTTTTTCTTGTCGGTAAAAAATGGTTTCTTGTCGTTAAAAAAAAAGCTTCTTGTCTGTAATTATACCTTCTTGTCAGTTCTTGTCAGTAAATAGTGGACCCCGAAACCTCAATCAGTCAATGCGATTGCGAGTATCACACATGCTATGAATTCAGACGTTTCATCTGAACACCCTTACATTGTATCTGCATTCCACAGTGGTCATATGACGTTTTTCTTTGATCTGTTAATGCCGTTATACGAATGTTCTACGATTGTAAAGTTTAAATATAGCATTTCAGCAATTGTACATCCATAGGAAAAACAACCCAGACACAGAAACTGGAGAAGGTTTACAACAATTTATGAAAGCAGGCTATAAATGGCATGACATTGTTCGAATAGCACAGAGTCAGATAGAGGACGATTGTCATTAACTTTTGAAATAGTAGGAGAAATTTGAAAAGTAACAATAGAGGGGTGGTCTTGGGGGTTTGCAATTAGAAAAACATGTGTTACCCTTTCACTTGAAAACACATGCTTGTTAAAATTACTATTTCGTGGGATGAATTCTCTATTGAATCAAGTCTCAAGTCTTAATTTTTATATCAATGTCAGATTTATTTTTCAAGTTTACTTTAAAGTTAATGTTAGTTTTTCTCTGGATAGCTCAACTACCATCTGAAATAGGTTCACATGATATTTTTTACACATGCATGTTACAGTATACACGTAGCTTGCATCTTTTGCTATCAATCCATATTGCTCAAAGTATGTACATCTTTGGCTGTTGCCATAGCGCTGACCTCAGAATTTACTTCGAAGTGTTATTAGGGTTTGAATCCATTTGGTAGAAAAAGATGGTGTTTGCAGTGATGACAATTGGACCTGAACTTTTGGTTTCGTTAAATCAAGGGCAAGATTTGCTTTATTGCATGGAGGGAATATGAGGATCATTAGATATTGTATTTCTTCTTGACTTGATATAGCACATTATTGGAGATAATTGATAAAAGTCATTCAACATTTGTACTGTTATTGGCTTATCCGTTTATTTACTAGTAGTTGCAACTGGTTTATGATCTATTTTTTTGTTTGTTAATTAAAAAGGAAAAAAAAACGTGTGATTATGTTCCAACAAAGAAACTGCCACCATTGAAAGTTGGGGACATGTAGATTTTCAATCTGTTTGTCAGTTTGTTTGTTCCTCTGTCCCAACTTGGGTTTACCTTTGCTTTGAAGGTTCTTTTTTATTGGTAATGACTTAACATCTTCATGAGATTTCTTTACTGGAGAAATTCTGTAAGGCTGTGCCAAATATTTCACACTTAATTGAACTAAGCTGCTATAATATAGCCCTTTTTTTATTTATGGACAGAGCTACAAAGAGATCCCATTACTCGTAATTGAGCAGCCAGGAGTGATTCACACTAACGGTTTTATACATATAAGCTATTAAACTGTTTCCCTCAGGTTTGCTACATACTTTTTTTTGTCTTTTCAATTTAACTGATATTTTTACAACACCTTATTCATTAGTTTTACACTTTATTTTCGTAATCATGGCATTGTTGACAAAACTTTAATTCCAGAAGTGTGTAATTTCTGAATCAATTTGGTAAAAGATTTCATTCCAGATCATTTTAGCTATATTTATTGCATTATCCGGGATACAATTTTTACTGATACAATTCCATAATTCTACCATGACTACACTCCACAATTTCAATTTTGTAGTGTTAAAATGATTTAATTAGGCAGTGTAGAAATGTCGGCTGAACAGCGGAGAAAGGAAAGAATATTTAAAAAACAATGCAGCAGTTTAATAGCAGAAGATATGAATAAATCCCAAGAGTGTTTTTGCTCCATTACAAGTAATGGGACCTCTTGGTAGCTCCGTCTATAAAAAAAAGGAGCTGTATTATTGTAGCTAAAGTGAACTTTGAAAAAGGGGCTGTTTACCAATATATGCTAAGCGGGACATCTGTGTCGCCGAGGCACATTTTCTTGTATATTTCTCACAGCCTGGAAGACAAAAATTTAATAATCCTTTTTAAAACTAATTTAGCATACATATTTTTTGTGTAGGTAGACAAAAATTCCTCCAGATGATATAAGCCATATTTTGTATTGTTATACTGTAACTGGATCATATTTCTGAAGCAATGAGGCATGTCAGACTAGGTTCCTAATTAGCAATTATTAGGTCATTTATTGACATTTCATTCCTGACCCTTAGCTGTACAAGAGTTGACAGTGATCATGAAAATTGCAATTGTTAGGATAGATATAATGTTAATGTATGCAAATTGACAATGAAATTATAGGTACAGTTTTGACCTCAGAACATACAGTTACTGTGCCTACATATATTTTGTGACATTCTACAAGCAGCTAGAGCTCAGATTGACGTACGACTACGACTACGAGAGTAGTCATGATAGTTAGCAATCTGTTATCAATCATTTACATGTTAATATTGGGTTGCAAGTTCAAGTCAAACAGCAGGCAATATGCATGTATCTAACCTTGACAGTTCATGTGTTGAAGGGTTGGGGTTTTTTATACCCCCACAAACTTGTTTTGGGGGGGGGGTATATAGGAATCACCCTGTCAGTCTGTCCGTCTGTCCACATCCTTTGTGCAACTCCTCCTAAACCGCTTTAGGGGTTGTCCATAATTGTCAACTATTTTCATAAGTGTGCAAACCGCACACTTGAGGGAGGGGGTTACAAATTTCGACATTTTTGCCTACACTTTTTTTAATTTTCAGAAATTTTTCGTTTCCATGGAGGTTGGTTTTTATATTAGTTTAGTGGTTGATGTACACTTTTTGATGGGGGGTGAGGGTCTCAAAAAGTGTGCTTTTTACACACTTGTGAAAATGGTTGACAATTATGGACGACCCCTTATGAAATTTAATGAAACTTAGCATAAAGGAAGTACATTATATGTAGATGTGCATGAAGGATTTTTATTGACCTTGGATATCATTAAGGGGAGATGATTGGACTTGAAAGCGAAGCAGGGGGTATCCCTTTGTGAGCGTGCTCACAGTCCACACTTGTTTTGGTGTGTTCTACGTTAATTTTATTTTTGAAATCATTGGTTTTGAAAACGATTCATATGTATCTAATACATTGGTTCATAAATAGGATTCACTTCTGAAATTAATGCAAGTAATGAAAATTAAAGTAATGGTTTTGAAAACAATTCACCTTATTTTTACGCTTTGGTTCATTAAGTAATATGCCCCCAGGGAGACCTCACAAGTCATGTAAGATAGCTATCAATTGGTAAAATAAATACATCTGGTCATGCAAATTATTCGGTTTAAACAGGTAAATTTTAATTCAGAAATGTGTATTGGGACTGGACATAAGGGTCATAATTCAGAATACACAAGATTTATTTTATATGGGTTAAATTAATGAAGGACTTTAAGGGAAAAAAATGGGACCTAAATTTTTGGCCAGAATCAACAGGGAACCGGTTTATTCAGGGGCCGGTTTTAATAGGTTTTATTATTACCTGATACCTTATATAAATGTAATTAGGTATTTTTTACTGTTTTCTGAAATTATAAAAAACGCGAACTGTTGACCGGCCAATAGTTGCGTGCTCTGACGTCATTTTGTCAGTTTAAAATAGCAAAATGACTGTTTCCTTAATTTTTATTTGGACGAAATAACAGAGAAAAACAATACGAAAACATACAGACATATAAAATGTTGGCAGTGTGACATAGTTAAAAGATTGTTAAATCATGAGAAAAGTTTAGTTATTAACATATTTGCAAAGCTATTTTCTTGTTCCTTTTTTTCTGCACGTACTGTTAAAACAGTAATTGATCAGGTAATAAAACAGTTATTTCATATGTGATTTGGGAACAGTCAAACAGTTGTCCCTCGGTGTCAGGGATAGTGTTTTGAACTGTTGCCCTCGGCCTACGGCCTCTGGCAACAGTTCAAAACACTATCCCCTCCACCTCGGGCCAACAGTTTGACTGTTCCCAATCACATATGAAATAACTGTATACTGTAGTACTTTCATGAACGACTGTTCGGGAACTACTTTTGTGTTGCTAAATGTAAACAAATATGGCAGCTATGTGCCATGTACCCCTCAGACAAATACACTTAGCCAGTACACTAGAATTTTGGTGATGAAAATGTCTTGAGTTGTGTATTGCACACATCTTTTAGTTTTTCAGTCGCAACAAATCAAGGAGATGAGCAAGATGCACTGTTTTGCCATGTACCACTCCATGTTTCAGCACTGTTTCTTTCATTTTCACTAAAACATCAACTGAAAAGTGACAAATTTTGTTTTCCTGTTCATATTAAAGAAAGAACGTCTACCTAAGTTTACGTAAATTACGTTGCATTTCAAAAGCCATGATGTTTCATACAAACAGCGGTACAATAAGTAACATAAGTATGCAGAGTTCACGAACATATTTTTGTTCTTTCTTCTTTTGTTTTTTAGTAATAATCTTCCGTGCATATGGTAAAAATATATCTGTTGTAAATGCAAGTTATTCCCTCCAAATTAACACGTCTTTGTCTTCAGTTCATTGAGTGTATTTTAATGCATCAAACACCCTACTAGTACATGTATAATGAAAGTCTATGTGAGGAGACTCGAGACGGGAAAAGTTATTATTTAAAAACAACTTTGGAAGAAGAATAAGTATCAAACAGGTTAATTCATTGATGTATAAACGAGGTAGACTCAAAAACTTATCATCAATGGCAGAATTATTTGTTTTTGAGTGAGTCGACCTTGTTCATACATAGATGAATTATTGAAAATAAGCATTTAATCCAATAATAAAAATTGGGTACCATGACATGGTATAAAATTTGCCGAATATGAAATAAAACACCTATCCGAAACAGGTTGACTAAAAAGTATATGCTCTATAATTATTTTTTTTCAGATGTATTGAATGTGTACGTACTGTCCATACAACATCCAGGAATTATGACTTGAACGAATTTTTTGACAGGAAAGAAAACTGGGGCATGGATTCTGTTAAAACAGGTATTATACACACATAAAATGTAATCAGCTGTGTATTACCGGCAGATTGTTAACCACTCTCTGGCACAGAGAACATTACTGGTTCCCAGATATAACCTCTGCCACACGTCATTCCCCATTTACTGCGGGACTACATTTGTCGTCTGCTTGTAACGTTTGTAAACAAAGAATGATGTTTGTGAAATAATACACGAGATCTTTTAAAATTTTTATACACGTAGATTACAAAATGTCATCAAATAGGTCGTTTCACGTTAGCGATAACCATCAGTATTAAACACATAAAAGCGTTATGTTAAAAAGGAGAAACATTTCTTCACATGGAAAATACAAGGAAAACAACATTTTTACTTGGCGTGTAAAAATATTTAAAACTAGCAGATAAAATGTAAAGGTTGGCGTCCATGATAAGTAATTTGCATATGGCGGCAATTATCAGCTGATTGTAATCAATTGAACAGTGATAAGATAATTACATGTAAATGGCTTGAGTAGATTTCATGAAAGCATAAATGAAAATAAATTTTTTAACTAGCACTGCATTCAAAACAAACTGCTAATTATTAGATATACACACATACCAATCTGTCATACTTACAATGACGAAATGTGTTTATTTACGACACCATATGGCATTTAAAACATTTACCAGTATTTATCAAATTGTAACAACATTTTTATTGATAAAATAATATTTTTATTGAATAATTGACAATTTCTTCCTTTGTCATTCGTATCTGTAAAAGTTAGACATTAATAAGTTCATTTAGACATCTCCATGTTCCTTTCACGCCTCGTGCACCTAGTTCGCCAAGTGTGGCTTAAGCAGAGGTGCGGACTATATATGTACAAAATATTTTTTTCCCCCCAGAATGTGGCTAGGCCGCATATACTACGAGGGGGGTTTATACTAGGGAAAGTACGGTAATCTATACACTTTTGATACAGTTTTACATTGCAATTACTGTGTTTGTAGGTGAAGTTTATCCGCCATGAGAGATATCTCTCACAATGTCAACCAATGGTATGGCAGAGGTGATTGTAGTTGACATAGGATTTCCAGAATCCTTTGCATGGAGATTGATTGTTAACTAATCAGATTTTCTCCAGTACAATATACATGTACATGCAATGTAATCGGCTATGTATTACTGGTAGATTGTTAACTGAACTAGGGACAGTTTTTCTCTTGTACATTTAATATACATAAACATACAATTTAGTCTGTTGAGCATTACCTTACTAGAAGGGTAGATTGTATTTAACTACATAAGCTTGTTCATTAAAAGGACAATTTTAGAAAATTTTTACTGGCTTTTGCTATCTGTGCACATGACCTCATGGGTGTCAAAAATATGAAAATGTGCATCCCAAAAATCCTAAACTCTAGTCAACTGGATGGTCAAACAGAAGTTTGATAACCCTGTATAAGATGAAAAATGAACCATTATTTGTTTTCACTATTTTACAAATGTAAAAATCTTTTTATATTCTATTATGATAGGATTATAATAATACAAATCTTTGGGAAGTTTTCAGTTTTAGCTATAAATATACTTGTATTACTGTCTAGTATTTTAGCTTGAGGGACAAAGCTTTGGTATGTCCACATGAATCTAGTGAAAACTATTTGTTATATCCACATTGTTTTGACTTAGAGTGCCATAAAATATCATTTATTGACTTGCATGGTCATATTATGTACTCCAGAGGAAATGTTCCTTTGTATGCTTCTTGGAAATCTTTAAAACACATTCACATGTGGGAAAAGTTTGCACTCACCTACATGTAACTACAATACAGAGTGTAATTTGATTAGGTAGAGATACATGTATCATGCTAGATGTTTGTAATGATTACAAATAGTACCAGTTCAATTTTCACTGCAGGCAGGGTGTACTAGACTCCAATCTGAATTGACAAGGATTGCCAGTTTTCCCACCGCAGGTCGGGTTTTTTTCTGGGTACTCCAGTTTCCATTAAAAACTGGACACCATTATATAGCTGAAAAATTGCTGAAAATGGCATTAAAACACCATTCAAACAAACAAACAAAAATAACTAATACCAAATAGAATGTTTTACTGCACCATAAATAAAAGGGGAGTTAATAATGCTACTAAGAAGTTATCTCCCTTAACTGTTTCCAATCTAATCTATTTCTATTTCAGGGAGAAATTGGAATGTAGATGAATTGCAAATTAAAAGTAATGAAGATATTCACAAATTATGGTAAGTCTTTAATATGTATGCTTTGTTCAACTTTTTTTCATTTGTTAGCCTGGTAATTGTTTATTTGAAAAATTTTTCTACACTATCTTGTGCTAGCACACATTAAAAAATGCCTTTATAAAATATCCTTATATCAAACAGGAAACAATCTTAATTGGACATTTATTGTCCTTGATTGTGCCATCACAAAATACTTGCTAATGTTCTCAACCTTGATATAGTCCATATCAAATGTTATTTTTGAAAACTATATTTGCAATTTTATAATAAAAAAGCAAAGAAAACAGTGGAGTAAGTGGGCAGGGCAATGTCATGTTGTGTCCACTGTGGACGGGTAGGCAAGGTAGGCCCATTCGTGTCCACTGTGGACAGGTAGGCAAGGTAGGCCCACTCGTGTCCACTTTGGACAGGTAGGCAATGTAGGCCCACTCGTGTCCACTGTGGACAGGTAGGCAAAGTAGGCCAAATCATGTCCACTGTGGACAGGTAGGCAAAGTAGGCCAAATCGTGTCCACTGTGGACAGGTAGGCAAAGTAGGCCAAATTGTGTCCACTGTGGACAGGTAGGCAAAGTGGCCCACTCATGTTGTGTCCATCGTGGACAAGTAGGCAAGGTAGGCCCACTTGTGTCACTGTGGACAGGTAGGCAAGGTAGGCCCACTCGTGTTGTGTCCACCGTGGACAGGTAGGCAAGCTAATGTTGTGTCTACCGTGAACAGGTAGGCAAGCTCATGTTGTATCCACCATTGTCCAGACTGTAGTCTACAAACAGTACATACATACATTTTTAAAGGTATCTTCAAGGAGCCTTTGATCAAAACACTGAAGTTTATGGAGTAATAAGAACCATTTCACATTTATGACATAACAATTTGTCATGTTTAAAGACATTGTGTTTATCTTTAATGGAAGTCATCTGAAGGTATGACAGAATCAAAGCATCAAAATGTTTCAGATAAATGAGATAATATATTGTGAAATCCCTAAGGACATCAATGATGGGTTTATGCAAAGCTTTTGTCTGTGTCTTATTTAAGGTTTAGGTTACCAGTAGACAGTAACACCATACAGTGCAAGATTTTTTCAATAGTGTTATAAAATAATTTATATTGTTGTTATTGCAGGTATGTTCTGTTAAAGGAAAGAAATATGCTGATGACAATGAAGGGGGAGTACGACAGGGAGTTTGTGGAGTTTCCAAATCCTGAAAGGGTATTTAAGGTCTGTAACAAGCATGCAAAGAAAGTCTTGATTGATTGGCTATATAAAAGGTCACACGAGTAGTTATATTATAAATGTAGGGTCAGAAAATCTAGCCTTGTAATAGGCCACATACAAGCTGAAAGAGTTACAAGGTTATTTTAAAACGGGACTTCAACATTGGGTTCATCAAACTGAAAATTATCTTAAAGGGAGCAGGGACTGTTCCTTGAATAGGGATAAATATACTGGATTATATCCTATTTCCTGTAAGCATATGCTTCCCTGATTGGCTGATTGATGTCACATGGTATGTGGGGTATAAAAATATCTTAAAAGGTTTCAATCTTTCCCTGAGTAATTTCAGATGAGTGAAATGTTTGGAAATAACATTTAGATTTTAGATACCCTAATATTCATCATAGAATATCACAACACAAATCATTTCAACAATCAAATGTATCAAAATTGATTTAAATGTTTTTTGTTTTATGGTTTGAGCACTGCTGGTAGTTTTATGGTTTGAGCACTGCTGGTAGTTTTATGGTTGAGCACTGCTGGTAGTTTTATGGTTTGAGCACTGCTGGTAGTTTTATGGTTTGAGCACTGCTGGTAGTTTTATGGTTTGAGCACTGCTGGTAGTTTTCATCTTTTTATTGTTTTACTCCAGGTGGAAGAGTCAATGAGAAATATAATGTTCGTTATCAAGGAGAGAGAAAAGGCCTTGAACGTGTTAGAAACTGGCGACACGGGTGAACCGAAGTATACAAGAGTCATGAACTTTTTAGGATTACGATACAATCGACAGTTAAGGGAACATTTATTTCCGTGGTACATGAATACCAGATATCGCATGCTGCATCCTAGGTATGAGAAATGGATGCCAAAATATTTAAAACTGTACAGAGAAAAACAGATAAGGAAAGCACAAAAGGAAGGAAGGAGGCGGGCAACGTTCCTTGCTAAATTAAAGAATAAATATCCACAACTGAAAGAAAAAGATTTGAAATATGCATGGGAAATGGAAGAGGAAGAAGAGAAAAAATTAGGAAGTTACAACCTAACTGCAAAAGAAGAAAAATAACTGTTGACTCCTGTCTGTTTTCTACTTAAGTATTGATGTATAGACCAAATAAAATATCATGTGGTTTAAAGTGTTGCACGGACTGTTACCCATTTTAACAAGTGTGGACTGTGAGCACGCTCACAAAGGGATACGCCCCGCTTGGATTTCAAGTCCAATTATCTCCCGTGAATAATATCCGACTGCAATGAAAATTCTTCATGCACATCTACATATGATGTACTTCATTCATGTAAAGTTTCATCAAAATCTGTCAGGCGGTTTAGGAGGAGAAGGGCTTACAAGGGATATGGACAGACGTACAGACAGGGTGATTCCTATATACCCCCCAAAACAAGTTTGCCTGGAGGTATAATAATGCACCAGTTACACCTACCTCCCATCAAAGCAGGTATTCAATATTAAGTAACCATATATAGGTATTTTGTAATTGGTAGGGTTGCAGTAAGTGCACACCCGGGCTATAGAATGGTAAAGTGGGCGGGATGGTACCTATTTTGTGTAATCAACACCATGAGTTTTCAACTGAGATCTCTGAATCTTCACAGAAAGATTGCAAATGAATTGAAGTTGTGCACCTGCTCTTATGTAATTGTTCTGAGATTTTTTCCGTGATTTTCAGTAATGGGAACCTATGTCATGTGTTGGCAAATTTTACCAAACTGGGTACATTTTTTATTTAACCAACCCTTTCTTTAGCTTTCAAAACAGATCCCACAGAAAGATTGCACACATATTGAAGTTGTGCACCTGCTATTATGGAATTGTACAAGGAATGGAATTTTTTAGCACACTTTATACATGATGATTCTGTTTTTGTGTAATAAACATTTTTATACTTCGAAGCGGGGGTATACTGGTTTACCCCTGTCTGTCCTTCCGTCCAAAACAGTTTTCTCAGCTTATCACAACCACTTGAAATTTTATATGTGACCTTATCATGTGACCCTATATTGAGAGTACAGATTTCTCGTCCGTCATATATCTATTTCCTGTTTACCCACTTAGTTAATTCAATGATGTGAATAGCGGGGGTATACTGGGTGAGCAGGAGCTCATAGGTTACTAGTTTGGCACAGCCCCAAAACCTTCCAACAAATTGTTCACCATATATTTAGGCACTTGCTATACCACCTGGCTATTTCAGACTTAAAAATATTTGTTTTCCTTTTAAACTTTTAATATTTTTTTTTGTCAAATTATGTTAGTATTTGTTATATTTAAATAATATGGTAAATTAAAGATTTTATAGCTAAAGTTTGATCTCCAATCAGAGGTAAATACTGAAAAAGTACACCGGAGAAGTCATTAGTGTATGTCTTATCATACATGATACATTTGTATTGAAACAAAAAGATCCTTTATTTCACAAGAAATAATAGCCATTTTTTATGAGGAAGAGGAAGGTCACATGTTCTGGCACTCTCACTTAGAAAAAAACTAACAATGAGAAAGCTGAAAAAATTGTGGAGCAGTTGAAAACACCTTGAAAACAAAAAATCATAAAAACAAAAACACCTAAAAATATTTTAAAGGACATTAAAGAAATCGTTGAGAGCTGCCAATCAAGAGAAGACTTTTGGTTTCTTTGCTTCTAGTAGGTTTTATTCCATCTTAATCAATTTTTCAGCAAAATCATGATGTCCAGTTTTTATTGCTAGAGGAAGGTGAAATACTACTTGAAAAATCTTGACCTTCAGCTGGAACACTAAACTAGCAATGCTTGTCTATTTAAAATGCAGTTAATCACACCCTGCTCACAGTTAGTCTCAATCCACCAATCACAGTGTTGACAGGCAGGTCTTCAAAAGTACAAGTCAAGCACACCCTGCTCACAGTAAGTCTCAAACCAACAACCACAGTGTTGAAGGGCAGATCTTCAAAAGTACACGTAGATGACTATACCTTTCATCCAGAGAAGGCTTTAAAGAAAATAATTATCAGTAATATGGGCTGTTCAATTAAATGATTTTATCATGGGATAGTTCATTTAATTAAAAAAACATTAGGTAAATATAATATTTGTAGTGTATAGTCCAGAAGATACCCATTGCAGGTATAAGAAGGGGATCTCCCTCGTCACAGTTCATTGGTTGGAAGGTATATACAAAAATTATTAACAGACTAACATGACCACAATAAAAATGTAAGAAACAATGGAACAAAAACTGAAAACTACAGATGAGCAGCACAATCCCCACTAAACAGTGACATTTGGTGTCCTGGAAGGGTAAACAATCCCCACTAAACAGTGACATCTGGTGCCCTGGAAGGGTAAATGAGTAATGTGGGGTCAAACTATAGAGTCTTGCAAATTAATACTAGCAGTAAAATCTGGTGCTCTGGAGGGGAAGAAAGTTTAAGTTTCAAGGTATATTTAAAATTAATACTAGCAGCATACCACAGTTATAACTTATAACACATTAGTTTGAGAATTTCTTTTGTGGCCAATATTTTTTTTTTGCTCTATGATTGTATCCAGTTTTTACTGGGGAGTAAATTTTGTTTCAATCAATAAACCCCTTTTCCCTGTGGATTTATTGTTTGTAAACTTTTTCCATCCTGAATATACCTGAAATATTGCTTGCTGGATGCAAACATTCAATTAAACCTGTCAATGTATGAAAATATATAATCCTTGTATTCTTTCTATTTACTTTATTTTCCCATTGAATACGTACACATGATGGCTAAATGAACAGATTACGAGCAATATAAAACAGTAACAAGTACTCAGCACATAAAGAAGAGTGCAAACAAGTCGAGGGAGGGATTTGTTGGATGTGAGTTTCAGGTGACAAGTCATATAAAACGTCGAGAATCTCTAATTTATTTATTTATAAAACCAAGTGGAATATAGGTCTAATTATATACAAATTTGTCCTAGTTCTAAAATGTATGCATCCTCACAAACTTAGCCAGGAAATTCCCGGGCTAGAAGATTTACATATGACGTCAAACCTTCAAAATATCAACTAATGAAATTGCTTGAAAGAAGCAAGTGTTTGGCAGTAGTCATTCTTACTCATTCTTGAGTGGGAAAAAAATGTATCGCAACTAATAAATAACGCGGTAATAACAAACTACAAAATACTCTGACTTTCACATGGTCTATGCAACACATCCGTTTGGTTTATTTACAATCGACATCTGGATATCCCCTAACCAAGCTTTTGAAAGCGAGCTTTTGAATGGTTACATCAAGGTATGATGTAGCCAATCAAAATAGTGACTTCTAGCCCAGGACTTTCTTAGCTAAGTTTGTCAGGGTTTCGTGGACACATGTGGACACAGAAACCCTGGCTTGTGAGGATGAAATGTATGGTACATTTAATATATATAAGGGGGAAGAGGGTTTAGCCTCCACTTCAACGATTGAATTTTTTAGCTTAATATATAGATCTACAGATATGCTCCTTGAAAAATAATCATAGTTTTTTATTGAAAAACGTGAAGATTTTTGTACAAATTTTCTTTTTGACAATTTAGTACCACTTTAAATAAGACTCAATAAGATAAGAGTGTTTCAGGGGTCACCTTTCATTCCATCCCTATAGAATACTAACAAAATATATGAAAAAAACTATAAAACAATCGGGACATAATTTCTAAGGAGTTTTCTGTGATCACTGTTGAACAAAACAAGTATATCCCAGCTGTTCATCCATTATTTGTCAATCACCATATAGGACCACGTGGTAAATATGTAGACAAATCAAATTTTAATTGTTATGTATTCACACATCTGTTCAACTAAACCAAGTAATCTGATTGGATATTTTATATTGTTCCTATTTTTAACAAATTGCTTAGCCTGCAATGTTACTCTGACTTCCACCTTTCTGTATCTTCCATTGATCTAATATGGCCTATGGTCCCAGTTACATAAAACTTCTAGAATCTAGATTTTTCTCCAATGCTCAAGTTTTTCTTAAAATTGAAATTTTACATTAATCTGATTGGTATCTGAGTTGATGATAAGTTGCAGAAATCCCAAAATTAGAGACATGACACTGGGATAACATTTGTCTATTTATTTCAATACATGTAGTTGTTTTTCAATGTTACCAGATATGCTATGCCAATATTGCATTGCATATCCCATATCGGCCTGAGTCTCCCATATCAAGCCTGAAAGCTTCCCTCGAAGGCTGATACAAGGGACCATTATAGAACAATGCAATGTCATAATCTATTTATCACATATTTTAACCAAAATCAATCTTAAACTTGTCATAAAAATAGATTGTTTTGTAATTTTAATTCATGTATAAACAAAATTATACATTTCTGGATACAACATAACTGTCTTTCATCCACAACGTCAACAATGAAAGCAGGCTGATATTGATGAGGCTACTACCGACGACAGGCTGATATGAGTACGAGTATCAGCCTGTCGTCAATGGTAAATTCGTCCATATTAGCCATTCATCTTTAATAACGTTTTCAGGGCTGATATCTGGATACAATTTCCAGATGTATTGCATGGGCAAAAACGTCCATATCAATGCTAAATATGTGATAAAGGATAATATAATCATGCTTCAAAAGATGTTTAAGGTTGAGCTAATCTATCCAGAAAATTTTTAATTTCTATTAAAAGTATTGGCACATGTATATTAACCTACATGAAATATATTTAAAGACATAAAACATCATTCAATTAAATGGTAATTATGGCACTTGATAGACTTTCATACTAAGATTAATCAATTTACAGAAGTGTTTAAATGAACAAATTGAAAAAAAAGATCAAAACGTCCACATATCAGTAACAAGTTATTTTCTTTTCAGTTTATCGAAGGAGTCGATAGTGATTCCACAATTTGGACATCTTTTGAACTTCGGCATGAAGCACCCATTACACAATGAGCATCCACAAGGCTTTACCAAATACACAGCATAGACTTCATTGCCTTCTTCCTGGCATAACGGACACAATTTATGATGATCCCTCTCTAACCTATAAATAGACATAATACGTCATGTAAAAATGTCACCTACATTATTAATACATATAATTCCAATATTTATTGTTACATCATTTTTGATTGGCTAATCATTATTGTTTATTATTCAATGAATGAATCTAGTGTATGAATACATGTTGCGATAAAATAGTGCATTCACTTAAATAAAATAGAAGGCTTGAGAACATTTTTTTTCTTTAAATTGGTGGGATTATAAGGAATAAACACAGTTTTTACAGCATTAATCTTTGTGTGAACACACCATAACACAAATTTTACATTAAGGATCTTCAGTCTTCATTTACGTTGTGAGTGAGTTGGTCTCATTTATACACCAAAACAGATTTTATTCCTATTATAAAGTAACTTTTTCCCATTATACTGTTTCATGAAATTGCCAGAATATGTACAACAAAGTCTTCCCACTAGGTGCCAGTTCAAAATGATTTGAAACATGTATGTACATGTAAGTATTTAAAAATTTTTTTTTACAGTTATTATCTATTTTTGGTGGTTCACTTTAAAGATGTCAACATAATTTGAGTCAATATCTCCTGTAGAAAAAGCTGTCCTTGACCCAAATCTGCACGGTATATTTACATACCTTGCTTTAACCAACTCCATGAATTCTGTTTTCAGTTTAGGAACTAAAGCCAAATCCTGTGGGGGTTTCCCCTGATTATTTTTTGTCATGTAAGGCACGCCTTTATCTAACAGGAACTGAGCTAGGTCTAACTGTGGCTTGATTTGCTTGCCCTCGTCAACTCGTGGATTTGTTCTCTGAATCTAAAACAGTAAGAATTATAATGTTGATAATCTTGGTAAGAAAGAGGCAGATGATTGACATTGACCAATAAAGTTCTCTGTAGCTTATCCGTCGTCACTACTTGTAAGATATAGACAGATGATTGACATTGACCAATAAAGTTCTCTGTAGCTTATCCGTCGTCACTACTTGGTAAAGTTGTAACTCCCAGTCTGATGTTATCATGATTACTGGTTATAATGGCCAGTTTCTATTTATAATCTTGCCTATCTACTAAAAAAAAATAAACTTCCATAATAGTACATGAAAGTATTTTATTTGCTTATCCTTATTGCTAAAAATCTAAAACATTTTAAATAAAATAATTAAAACTGGTTTCAAATATTGACATTTTGGGTGTAGATGCTTTATTAAGTTATAATGACTGATACATAGCAGATATTTTTAAGGTCCCTGTTTACTGTTACCTTATAAAAGTAAAATTATATTCTGGAGTTGTGCCACCTTGCCATAAAATAATAAGGCATTAATTCAAAATTTTGCTATCTGTGAAAGACTTAATACTTGGTGTCTAAATGTGACAACATAGAGCTTCTGTTGTGATTTTGTGTGACAACATATAGCTTCTGTTGTGATTATGTCTGACAACATATAGCTTCTGTTGTGATTATGTCTGACAACATATAGCTTCTGTTGTGATTATGTCTGACAACATATAGCTTCTGTTGTGATTTTGTGTGACAACATATAGCTTCTGTTGTGATTTTGTGTGACAACATATAGCTTCTGTTGTGATTATGTCTGACAACATATAGCTTCTGTTGTGATTTTGTGTGACAACATATAGCTTCTGTTGTGATTTTGTGTGACAACATATAGCTTCTGTTGTGATTATGTCTGACAACATATAGCTTCTGTTGTGATTATGTCTGACAACATAAAGCTTCTGTTGTGATTTTGTGTGACAACATATAGCTTCTGTTGTGATTATGTCTGACAACATATAGCTTCTGTTGTGATTTTGTGTGACAACATATAGCTTCTGTTGTGATTTTGTGTGACAACATATAGCTTCTGTTGTGATTTTGTGTGACAACATATAGCTTCTGTTGTGATTATGTCTGACAACATATAGCTTCTGTTGTGATTTTGTGTGACCATAACTGGTACTAGTCCCAGATTGTTGACTAATAAAATCAGGTGTTCCAAGACTGGTAGACAAGCAAAGTGAGGTGATCCATAAGTCTGGGTCCATATAAAATTTTAATAATTTTGCCTTCAATTTGGTTCTTGTCCTTTGTAAATGTGTATATAAACCATTATTGACTTAAAATTATAAAACATGTTATTTATGAATACATAAAGGAAGAATTTTGTTTACAATAGTAATGCCATCAATGTACAATGTATTCTTAATAAACTGGCAGCTGTACACAAATGTCATATGACTTACAATCTGTGATATGTTGTATGTTTGTATAAGATTTATAGCTATTCCTAGGTCGTACGACTATTTGTGAAATGGGGGCTTTATATTTTTTTAATAGTGTTTAATGCCATTTTCAGCTATATCATGGCGTCCAGTTTTTATTGGGGTAGGAGGCCGGAGTACCTGGAGAAAACCCTGACTATTGGTAGGAAAACTGGCAATCCTTGTCAATTAAGACTGGAGTCCAGCGCACCCTGCCCAGTGAGACTCGAACTCGCAACCTAAGTGTTGACAGACGATGTGATCAATAGTAGACAAACTACCTTAACAACTCGGCAACGGAGGCCCCTGGGACTTTATATAATCTACTTACGTCTGCAATTTCCATGACTTGAGGGGGTCCACTCAGACACAAATGTAAGGCATTGTTACCATCCTTGTCGGTGACATCAACCTGACAATCTACAATAACATTTGTGATGTACTTGTCCAGATAAAAGAACACTGAAGTTTTTAATAAAAACATTACCAGCAGTTACGTTACGAAAACAGAGACAAAATGTGATAGATACTTCAGTTGACTGATTGCAAGCACACTTAATTGTTCTTAGACAATTTAGATTTGCTGTTACAGCAGGTGTGAAACATTTTCTGCATTCCAGGCATACAACTGTTAAAAAAAATACAATAAAAAACTATTAACTGGAAAAATAAATAAATATAGTCTACTTGTAACATACTACAGCATTTGACCTTTGATCTTTTTATGGGTTAATCACACTCATCTGTGTGTTGTTCAAAACCATTCTTTATCATTAGATGTTTCATGTTAAACCATGATTTTACGTCACATGATAAAAATCCCCATTCATATTCAGTAAAGTAGGCAGGGCTTAGCTTATGGCACAATCAACTTTTAAGTTATTCCATCGTGTACTTAAATTTGTTGATTCACTAAAGGCATAGAATATATAATAACTTACTGTACTTGTCACTCAGTAAAAACTCCACGGTCCTTTTGCTGCCATAGAAACAAGCAATTAATAAGGCTGTCTGACCCTTGTCTGTTTTGTCATCAACAATCAAACCAGGCTGAAAGATGTGGGGTTATCTTTTCTTATTTAATGATTACGATCTCAAATTCCTAGTTCAATCTTAATTAAAGCTTTATTGTGTATTTCTAGTAATGTCAGAGTTATGTCCCTTTTGGATAGAGTTGTAGAATTTGGTCCATTCTGGTAAGTATGCAAGTTTTAATCCATTTGGGTAGGTAAGTGAGTTTCATCCCTTGGAGTATGTAACTTTGGTCAGAATGTAAGAGTTTTAATCCATTTAGGTAGGTATGTAAGAGTTTTGTCCCCTTTGGTAGGTACGTAATAGTTTCAATCCATTTGAGTAGTTATGTAAGAGCTTTAATCCATTTAGGTAGGTATGTAAGAGTTTTGTCCCCTTTGGTAGGTACGTAATAGTTTCAATCCATTTGAGTAGTTATGTAAGAGCTTTAATCCATTTAGGTAGGTATGTAAGAGTTTTGTCCCCTTTGGTAGGTACGTAATAGTTTCAATCCATTTGAGTAGTTATGTAAGAGCTTTAATCCATTTAGGTAGGTATGTAAGAGTTTTGTCCCCTTTGGTAGGTACATAATAGTTTCAATCCATTTGAGTAGTTATGTAAGAGTTTTAATCCATTTTGGTCGGTATGTAAGAGTTTTGTCCCCTTTGGTAGGTACGTAATAGTTTCAATCCATTTGAGTAGTTATGTAAGAGCTTTAATCCATTTAGGTAGGTATGTAAGAGTTTTGTCCCCTTTGGTAGGTACGTAATAGTTTCAATCCATTTGAGTAGTTATGTAAGAGTTTTAATCCATTTAGGTAGGTATGTAAGAGTTTTGTCCCCTTTGGTAGGTACGTAATAGTTTCAATCCATTTGAGTAGTTATGTAAGAGTTTTAATCCATTTAGGTAGGTATGTAAGAGTTTTGTCCCCTTTGGTAGGTACGTAATAGTTTCAATCCATTTGAGTAGTTATGTAAGAGTTTTAATCCATTTTGGTCGGTATGTAAGAGTTTTGTCCCCTTTGGTAGGTACGTAATAGTTTCAATCCATTTGAGTAGTTATGTAAGAGCTTTAATCCATTTAGGTAGGTATGTAAGAGTTTTGTCCCCTTTGGTAGGTACGTAATAGTTTCAATCCATTTGAGTAGTTATGTAAGAGCTTTAATCCATTTAGGTAGGTATGTAAGAGTTTTGTCCCCTTTGGTAGGTACGTAATAGTTTCAATCCATTTGAGTAGTTATGTAAGAGTTTTAATCCATTTAGGTAGGTATGTAAGAGTTTTGTCCCCTTTGGTAGGTACGTAATAGTTTCAATCCATTTGAGTAGTTATGTAAGAGTTTTAATCCATTTTGGTCGGTATGTAAGAGTTTTGTCCCCTTTGGTAGGTACGTAATAGTTTCAATCCATTTGAGTAGTTATGTAAGAGCTTTAATCCATTTAGGTAGGTATGTAAGAGTTTTGTCCCCTTTGGTAGGTACGTAATAGTTTCAATCCATTTGAGTAGTTATGTAAGAGCTTTAATCCATTTAGGTAGGTATGTAAGAGTTTTGTCCCCTTTGGTAGGTACGTAATAGTTTCAATCCATTTGAGTAGTTATGTAAGAGTTTTAATCCATTTAGGTAGGTATGTAAGAGTTTTGTCCCCTTTGGTAGGTACGTAATAGTTTCAATCCATTTGAGTAGTTATGTAAGAGTTTTAATCCATTTTGGTCGGTATGTAAGAGTTTTGTCCCCTTTGGTAGGTACGTAATAGTTTCAATCCATTTGAGTAGTTATGTAAGAGTTTTAATCCATTTAGGTAAGTATGTAAGAGTTTTGTCCCCTTTGGTAGGTACGTAATAGTTTCAATCCATTTGAGTAGTTATGTAAGAGTTTTAATCCATTTAGGTAGGTATGTAAGAGTTTTGTCCCCTTTGGTAGGTACGTAATAGTTTCAATCCATTTGAGTAGTTATGTAAGAGTTTTAATCCATTTAGGTAGGTATGTAAGAGTTTTGTCCCCTTTGGTAGGTACATAATAGTTTCAATCCATTTGAGTAGTTATGTAAGAGTTTTAATCCATTTTGGTCGGTATGTAAGAGTTTTGTCCCCTTTGGTAGGTACGTAATAGTTTCAATCCATTTGAGTAGTTATGTAAGTTTTAATCCATTTAGGTAGGTATGTAAGAGTTTTGTCCCCTTTGGTAGGTACGTAATAGTTTCAATCCATTTGAGTAGTTATGTAAGAGTTGTGTCCATTTAGGTAGGTATGTAAGAGTTTTGTCCCCTTTGGTAGGTACGTAATAGTTTCAATCCATTTGAGTAGTTATGTAAGAGCTTTAATCCATTTAGGTAGGTATGTAAGAGTTTTGTCCCCTTTGGTAGGTACGTAATAGTTTCAATCCATTTGAGTAGTTATGTAAGAGTTGTGTCCATTTGGGTATGTAAAACTTTGGTAGTTATGTAAGAGTTTTGTCCCTTTTGGGTATCTAACTTTGGTAGTTATGTAAGAGTTTTGTCCCTTTTGGGTAGGTATTTCTTCACAGTTTGTATAACAATTTCTAATATTTTAGTCTTTTTTCATTACTGCCTCAACAGCTAATCTCTTGATACTTAAAATATCAAAGTTTGTATTTATCTTTCTTAGACTTTTTACTGCATCCATACATTTAAAAATTCAAAATTACCCTATATCCACATTGTAATATATAAAAATATGTATGCAAATCATTCATCATTCATTTAAGAAAATTGTTTTATCTTTGACTATTCATTGTAACTGTTTATCAATATGGTAATGACAACTAACTTTCCATGCAAAATAAACTAAGGCTGCAGTACACTAAAGTTATCAGTGAAGTTAGCTGTACATAACAAATCCTATTTTAAGGTAGCTGTACACTTACAACTAACATTTAAGGTAGTTGTACACTTACAACCAAAATTTAAGGTAGCTGAACACCACAAACCATAATTTAAGGCATATGTACACTACAAATAATAATTAAATGTACATGTAGCTCTACACTATAAACCATAATACAAGATTGTTAATATTAAAAACCAGGAGATACCTGCATTATTATAATAATTCTAATATCATAGGCCTTGTGACGAGTTAAAATATATTTATACCTGATTCAGTAAAAACTTGACAACTTCAAGATGGTCCATGCAGGCAGCTAAATGTAAAGGAGTGTACCCGTCAGGCTTCTTTTTGTTTAACAGGTTAGGGTCTTTTTTCAGAAGAATTTGCACAGCACTTGAAAGAGAATGTAAATTTACAAATTAACAAAATTGCATATACAACATTGCTCTTCTACAGTTAAGCAACAGTCTATTACAAGAATCGTACTATTTTGTATTATTATACCTCATGAAAATTAATTACAGTATGGTCAATTTCTATTGGTTATATTCGAATTCATTTTCCACTACATGACTACTTACTCTGCTCCGAAAATCAACATATATCATGTGACAAATGTTGACTTGTCAATATTTATCACATGACATATGTTGACTTTTGGAGAAATACATTTTGGACAACCTGATGTTTGACACTGTGAACTTGTTTTTCTGTTGTTCAAATGTTGGTTATTTTTATTGTTAAATAAATATAAGCAAAGAAACAAAGTCATAAAATGAATCTGTTAAATGTGCTCCACCGCCTACCCCCAAAAAGAAACTATTTTATTCTGTATAATAAAACCATTGATTACTGCTTAAGTGGTCAACAGCATGAAATAATGGACCCCCTCAAGTCCAGGTCTTGGGGTCCATTATTTCCTTCTGTTGATCACTAAAGCAGTAATTAATTGTATAATGATACAACTTTATATAATATAGATAAAGGCCTTATATAATGAACTGACTATGCCTTCCTATATTTGTAATGATGGGAAGGTCCGACTTTTGCAACCCAAACAGGAAGCTGAGATTATGGTCATCTTAAATGACAATTGTGCACACCATCTAACAGGATTCTATGTTGATTGATTGATTTTTAACATCCATTCTAATATGACGTCCTTCAAACGCTTTGGAAACAAACCCCTATTTAAATATTCAACAAAATCTGGCTGTTCCAGCCATTTCAAAAACCCCCGTGTGTTAATGTTTTTGCTTTAAAATTTTTTTTTATATTGTACATTTGTACGAAACTCCAATAGAAAACATGTTTTCACGCTAACACGTCCATTTTCTATTCTATGCCTTTATAGTTTACATGTTACAAGTCTTCCTTGACTTTTGGTACGTTGTGTTTTCAAGGGACGTTGCGTTGTTTACAATGACGTTCAATGCAAACCGCGAGACTTTTCCCGCCCCCACCGCAAACCGTTATGAAATCGCAACAGAATTTCAAAATGTTGATTAATTGTGGAAAATAACTGTTGATTTAAATTTGCACCATTGTGGATCTAAAACAGGAGCATAAGATCGACCAAATGCGGTAAGCAGTTTTCATTTGTCACGCAAACACAGCAAAAATCACAGACACGCCACACGCATGTAATGTTCAGCATTCAATTTTGTCGTTCTTTGTTTTGATTGTTAAATTTTATTGTTAATTTTTAATAAATATGTTACTTTGTTTTTAATTTATATTTCTTATATTATTTTAACAAATATTACAAATTATTTGTGACGTAGAAAAAAATAATTTTGTAACTTGGGAGGGTCTCCGAAAGATGGAACAGCCAAAATAAACGTTTACCTGTGTTAGGCGCGAAATTTAAAATTTCCTTATTTTCATATCAGAATCGAAATAATTTATGGCTGCCCAAGTTTTATTGGTTATTTAAATATGGGTAGGCATTATATTCATGATATTTTACCACTCGCTAACGCTCGTGGCAAAATATTCATGAATATAATGCCTACCCATATTTAAATAACCAATAAAACTTGGGCAGCCATAAATTATTTCTTAATTAAGCAATATTTCAGCTACTTTCAGGGGAGGCAATGAATTGCATTGTTAGTTGTGGTGCGGCCATTGAAGAGTTTGGCCAAACTGGTAGTACACAGTTGTTTTAAATTGTACTTACAGATACAGAGTTATCTCCCCTATATATTTGCAATGCATTGCTCCAAAATGTTTATCTCCTATGTGCATGGCATACATACAATTCTAAAATTCTGGTATATTTTTGTTTTTGAAGTTAGGCATAAATATAAAATAAGTAGGCTTTACAGCCAAGTATTGTCTGGTGCATGGTTTATAGCCAAGTATCTTCCAGTCTATGATTCAAGATGGGCTAGCACTTTTTGCATATATAATTTTTTAAATTAAAAAGTTGTGTATAATACATCATTATAATGAAATACTAACCCTTTCCCATAATAAAAAGCTGCTCAAAAAAATATATGAGGAATACGAGGAGAAAGATAACCTTGTGACTTGCAGAGCTGCAGTTGAACCTTACCCCAAATCTCCTTTTCTGGCAGCAATATGAATAGGGGAAAATCCGTTATTGTTGCTGAAGTCCAGGTCAATATTAGTCCAGTCCAATATAACATTTAACATCTCCACATTATCACCCTGCTGCCTGACGATGGCATCCACCACAGCACTATCTCCTAGGGAGTCCTTTAATAAAAACAACATCAAGATAACAACACTCATTTCTTTAACTCTGTATCACCATGAATGTCTTGTTTTATAAAGTTCATGATAGACCAATTGTGCATTACATGTAAATTATATATAATTAAAGTAAGGCCATAACAAACAAAAGCCAAGTCTCATCTCTGCCTTCCTGATTTTAATTTATAAAATCACATATTGAAATAATAAAATATCACAAACTTAAAATCCAGCTAGATCCCGTTCCAGATTTTGTTTTCGTGATATTAAATTTTCAGGTAACTTCTGGTTTCAATTGATTTTTATATTGACAGAAAACATGGACTTGGCCTTTATTTCCTTAAAAAATAGCCCAAAACTAAAAAATGAAAAATATAATGTGCCCAACTCCACTCAAAATTTTAGAAAAGTTAGAGGGGAATGTATTATTATTTATGGCCTAAAAGAAAAAAAATTGTTTTGAAGGTAGAACTATTCTAATGTGTTACCTCTCAGGAAACTAAGTAGGGCTTTTGTTGATAATATTTTTATGATATGGCAAAACTCTTGTGAGCGGTCTATATATCTATAGAATGTACTGGGCCTTCCATCAGAAATATGTATGTGCTATTTTGATTTATATATGAACTTTGAAGCAAAACGTATTCCTTTTTTTAATATGTTCCTCGGTGGCCGAGTGGTTAAGGTAGATTGTCTACTATTGATCGTGTGGTCTGTCAACACTGAGGTTCTTGGTTTGAGTCTCACTGCGGGTAGGGTGTACACGACTCCAATCTTAATTGATAAGGATTGCCAGTTTTTCTACCGCAGGTCAGGCGTTTTCTCTGGGTACTCCGGCTTCCTCCCCAATAAAAACTGAATGTCATGATATATCTGAAAAATTGCTGAAAGTGGCGTTAAACACCAAATAACCAACCAACCTTTTTGTAATAATATCTTTTTCTTGTTCAAAAACATTTTATCTTTTCATTGTTTACAATCATAACTTTAGAATCATGGCGAGACCTGCATTTAAAACACATCAACATAAATATATCATGTCATTTAGTTTACATTAATTATTAAATTGATTGATGTAGGTTCTTGATATGGCAATTTTCCAGTCAAAAGTGAGGGATTTTGACTGGGCAATTACACCTTCCTTTGCAAAAAAAAAAAATAATAGATGTCATGATATAGCTTCAAAATTGGTAAAAATGAATTGAAATTCTACGACTTCTGCAGAAAAAATAAGAGAAAAATGAAAAACATGGAAAACAAATAACTATAGGCTAAAAGTGCCATACATGTGACACATATGTAGCAGATCAGAAGTGTAACACATGCATTTCACATGTGTGTTTTCTTACATATGTCTCTCATGTGTGGCATTGTTGTATGTAAACCGTGGTTTAGTGCTACTAGATTTAGGGTTCAGAATTGTACCTTGAGGTTGATATCACACTGATGTTTCTTCAGTACACGGAGCGTTTTCACATCACGGTTCTGTACAGCGAGGTGAACAGCAGACTGTAGGTGGTCATTGACAGCATCTTTGTTGACATTGTGACTTAACAACAGATCCACACACTCATCATGTTGTCTACAACATGTAACATTTGATAAACAGTATTAATGTAACTTCAGACATTTTTTTTGCAAATGCATCTATGTAATTGACCTACAATCACAAGCATACGACCTCTCAGTTTTACTTTTATTACATGTGGATAACATTCCTTGGGGCACTAGTATACAGTAACTTCTGTGTAACGGGTCAATACAAGAAGTAATGGTGACCTTATAAATGTCATAATAGTATGACTTACATAAATAACAAAATAACTGAATTCTCCTGTAGTTTATTTCCCTTTTATGTAAAAAAATTCCAAAAAAAGACATCAAACGGTCAAAAGAAACTATTACTGTTAAAAGGTCGTATTGTCCGCGGTCTTTTTCTTTTAATCTAAGTTGGAAAAGAACTGTGGGGATTATACGTAAATACAGCCTCGGTAGACTTATTTTTGTCCCGTTGATTGTTGTCACTGGCGTTTGCCATATTCACACATTCTAGCGTGATTCTTTTATCAACTTCCATATATATACTTTGTAATGATTTTAATTTTTACTAAAATTATTTTAAATAATATGCTATTAATTATATAAGACGAATAAAAATTAAAACAGATACCAAAATAGCAGATGTTTAACATGTTTTGCGTAAAATGCAAATGGCGTTGTTATGTAACATTAAGTTGTTGAAGATCGATGTACTGATTGCAATCTTTGAGGGACTAAAATAAAACATGTTATCTTTTTTATTTTCTTTGTTTTCGTTTGTAAATGAAAGTTGACAAATTGGTTTGGTTTCGAAATGTGCTAGTACAATTCGTTTTAACAACAATCAAAATAGAGGATAATCAGATATGACAATGCACTATTTTTTATTTTATTTATTACAATCGTAATAAATAAATAAAACTATAAACATAAATGATATTTTAGGAGAGAATAAATTACATATTACAGTAAAAACTTTTAAAAAAGAGCAACCATGTCTGACTATTATGTCTTCATTTTGAGACGTTTTGTGAAAACTTGTACGTGTGGATTGTACATGTATTTAAGAATTTTCCGCAATTTCTGGTGCAAGAAAGGGGTGCGGACAATACTTAAATGCGGACTATACGCAGCTTTTTATAGTAACTAGTTTACTCAAACAATACATGTAGATTGAATGTTCAATTGTTCAGCAGCCAATCAGAACAGACATCTCAACCATACAATCAATGTCACTGCCATAGCAATTGGAACAGCCAGTACGGTCTTATCTACCACTTTAAACTGCTGGTACGGAAAAACACACCAGATTTTTAAAAACTACTTGTAAAAAAAACTTTTTTCAACTGGTCAAGTATAAAACTTGAAACTTTTAGTGCCAGGAAACTCCCAGAATGCAGGATTTTACACCATTTAACCCATACCCTGCCGTAAAGGCCACCCCACTCCGCAGGTCACATCTCTAACTGTACAGCTATTTTTCTTGGGGCTATGCCTATGAGTGTAACTGATTCATGAATCTTGTCCACAACAATGGATAACAGATTTGCTATGATAGACGAAAACTATGTAGATAGTGGGAGTTGTATTAACCAAGCACTTAAAGCACTCGTAGGTTGTAGACAAATTTGTGTTTTAGAAATTCATAACATCATCAATGACTTGACAATTATTATTTTATCACTAAATCAAAAAATAACAAAGAAAACTGTGTGTGTAAAGTATGAAGCAATGAAACTGAAAATCGTGACTTTAGGATAAGTTGTTTTAAGGAAACTGTACTTAGATACTTAGATATTAGAATAGACAAAAAAATTAAAAACAACTATACATTACATACATGTTTACATAAAACATGGAGATAATAAATAGGTTTGATAGTAAACTCTCTTGTACCAAATACATCTGTGAGCTCATGCTCACTTATGATACCCCCGGTTTCACAAAAATTATTCAGTAAACAGGGAGTAGATGACCAAGGAGCATAAAATCACTATACACCATATGGTACTATAGGATAAAGCAATATGCAAATATCAGGCTTCGGCATCCTATAGCTGCTTAGAAAACTGACAGAAATTTTTGTTACGGACGAACATACAAGGGTAAGACTGTATACCCCTCTTCTTTGAAGCTGTGGTATAAAAAATGACTTGTTGTCCTTAAGCAATCAATACTGTCTAATTCATAACAAACTTACTTTTTAACAGCTATTTGCAGAGGAGTATTTTTTTCATCCCCTTCTTCTAATGCATTCCTATCAGCATACTTGAGCAGCTCTTTCAGGACCCCAGCATGTCCATTCTTACATGCAGTGTAAACTGGGTGAAAATTGCCTTGACCTTTGACCTGTAACAGGAAACATTGTTATTATCATTAACAAACATATTTTTAGTAATTATTCATGATGTAATTGTCAAATTTATATAAAAATAATAAAATGCTCTAGAAAAGCTGCATACATTTCCCGGTAAACAAGATTGATCTCTATCTAATGAAATGTCTAAGGGTTGGTTATCTAAGCAAAGCCAAACTAGAGGCTCCCAGGAGCCTGTAATCGCTCATCTGCAAAAACCAAACATTTCTATAAAAATTTTGGTTAAGTACAATAACTCCTGTAAGGTGCCATCAGACAACTGAAAATTAAATGATTCATAGGCCTTGTCCTTTAGGGTAATTTAGTAATTTACAGTTTTACTCTAGGTGCTACAGATAAAATAATAACACAAAAACTTATTATTTGTCCAAATTTGTAGTTAAAGGGCAATAACTCTATAAAGATTCATCTTGCAATTTTGGACTAAGCAATGATTTGTAGACCTTGCTTTGCTGATCAATTGTGCAATTCTAGCTGTTATGGCATTTAAATCACAGGGTAAAAACTACTAATTCCACCAAAAATGTTCATTAAAGGACAACAACTCCTTTGAGGAATCATCTGATAATTTCAGACCAATAAAGGGAATTCTATAACTTGTACTGCTGAACAATTTTGCTATTTACAGTTTCACTCTAGCTGTTACAGTTTCCAAGTTACAGGAAAAAATGGAAAATTTCATAAAAAAAATTGTTATTTAAGGACAATTAAACTCATATAAAGAATAATTTCAGACCAATTAACGGAATTGTAGAACTTTTATTACTAATCAATTTTGCCATTTATAGTTTCACTAACTGTTTTAGGTTTAAGTTACAGGAAAAAAAACAGAAAATTTCATAAACAAATTGACATTTAAGGGCAATAACTCATATATAAGGAGTCATCTGACTATTTCAGACCGATTAAGTGAATTGTAGGGCTTGTATTGTTAATTGTTTTTGCAATTTACAGTTTCACTCTAGCTGTTACAGTTTTTAAGTTATAGGACAAAAACAGAAAATTAAATCAAAATTTGTTATTTAGGGCCATAAACTCATATAAGGAGTAATCTGACAATTTCAGACCGATAAAGTGAATTGTAGAACTTTTATTACTGATCATTTTAGCCATTATAGTTTATAATTTTCAAGTTATATTATAATTACCAAACATTTTGTCAAAAGTCTTCAGTAAATGGCAATAACTCCTACAGGAAGCCATTACACAACTTCAAACTGATGGCAACAATTGTAGACCTTAATGTGCTGATCAATTTGAAGTAACGGTTTTCTTTATAGCTATTATAATTTTTGAGATATTGATCAAAAAACATTCTTTGACAACCATGTTCTATTTTAAGTAACAGTGGCCATCTTTGTCCATTGATCAACACCCTGGGTACAAATTCTGGGAACACTAAGGATGATTGTTTCAGTTTAAAAAAAAAAATTGGCCCAGAGGTTTCAGAGGAGAAGATTTTTGGAAAAGTTTACGACAGACGACAGATGCCAAGTGATGGCAAAAGTTTACATGGTCCAGGTGAACTAAAAAAGTTATCAACTGTACAATCTTTATACAAGTATACTAATAAAAATGGTGTTAAGAAGGTTGGTTGTCTCCCTTGTAAAACAAAAAAAATGAGTTCTCTAAAATTAAAAAAATGTTTATCCAATGGATATTTAACATGATGTGTTTAGGGTTGACTGTCTCCATTAGCTAATCAATAAAAGGTCTTTTTAAAAAGTGTATCCAGATGAATATAGAAAATGGTTTTCTAAGAAATGGTTTTTTGCCTTGGCTAAGGAATGAATGTTCTTAACTTTAAAATGTTTGTCCTATGGATACTGAAATGGTGTCTGGTGGTTGGTTATCTTAATTTGCTAAGCAATGAAAGTTCTTAACTCTTCAATTCTTACTTAAATATTTATTCAGCCAATGGATATTATAAATGTTTCTTGAAAGATGATTAACCTGGGTCATTATCCTAGTTTGGAATGAATTCCCAGTGCATGTCAAAACATGCATGCAGCATGAAAAAATAGTCCCATTTTTCTCTTTTGTTTCTAGTTTTGCTTTTAACTGCTATTTCTTATTAGTTGGATATTTTGTAGAAAGTAGAAAAATCATTCTTAAAATTTATGGTTCAAATGCTAGAAAATCTATGTGGGCACTTAAACATTTCCCCCCATTTTAATGAAATTTTGCCTTATGTGTGTTATGACCATATATGAAGTGTCAAGGAAAAGAAATATAGGATCTAACACCGGTGGGAGGGCAAGACATGAAAATCTCAGACACCCAAGTGAAAAGATTTCTGGTCTCAAACGAGGTTCTGCTGAGTTGGAGACCAAAAGAAATCTTTCAAATATTTTATAAATTTTATTGCTGAACCGACAGTTGACGTCACAATACATTTTTACGGGAAAAGGAGAGTGAAATTCTTATCTCACTGGATAATGACCCATTTAAGAAAAATTATCATTTTGTCAAATGCACAAAACTTGTAAGGTAATTATTTAAGGATTGTTTTCAATGGCTGGTTAGATTATTGGATATAGACAACTTTGGGTTGGTTTATGTACAGCGTAAACCCACCCAAAGTCGTCTATTTCCAATAATCTAACCATCAATTGAAATCAATTCTTATATTTTAAATTCAATAAAAAGAAATAACATAGTATTAAAATAATAATTGCAGGTCAATAACATAGTATTAAAATAATAATTGCAGGTCACAGTTTTTAGTGGCGTCATTTGTTGTTTGCAGAAGAATTCATGTATAGTCAACGTCATTAATACATATAATTATGACGTCAACAATCAGTCACATGCTAAAATACCAAGTTAGATTATATGAAATGGACAATGGTGATCAGTTGTTGAGTATTTAAAGGAATTAAAATATTATAAAGGATACCAGAATCCATTATGGGAAGACATTTTTCCTGCAAAATATATCTTCAATACTTTTTCAGTGGCTTGGCTTGTAAACAGGACTGAAAATATCTAAATGGGTCTTTTATAGAAATGTGTGTATCATTTTCCAGAAAACCAGCAATATTTCTACTTTTTCTATAGTGTAATTCAAATTAAAAGTACAGAAGAGACCTGTTTATCAACCTTCATTCAAATGTGGTATATTTCTACTGAAGTTCATTTATTTACTGATCATATCTATGTAAAGTTTGTTTGTTTTTTTTCTTCAGAGAAATCTTGATTTTTATATCATGCCATCATACCAATAGAATCCTCTCCCCTCCCACCCATTTTTAAAATGAACTCTAACTTGATCAAGGTTGCTTTTATTAATTGTATTTTGGCTAGTTCTGTAACTTTTAGACAAGTACTTTGCCTGTTGTGCAAATTCATAGTAAACATGAAAACCAAAAATGTCCTCATCAGTTAATAACGGCTAAAACGAGAGTTCACCACATCTTTCAAAACTGTCATCATTTATATTTGTCTTGCAATCAGTGCATGCTTATTTTATTTACAACATCATTAAAAAGAATTTAAAAAAAAATCTGGTGCAATACGGAATTGTTGTCTTTTCTTGTTTTCCAATGATGCTTACTATGGTGTCCATCGGTTATCTCCCTTTAATAAGGAATTAAATATCCAGAAAATAGTCATTGATACTTATTGTTTCTCTTCCTATTTAATCATACATGGTATACAACTTCCTAAGTACTTATGATGAGTCATATCATTGCATAACACAATAAATTAATGTTTCCTCCTGTGGAAAACAATTGTTCTAAATATAGAAATCAGAATTTGACATTTAAGTTGAACTTGGCAGAAGTAACACTTGTAGAGGTTCTGAATGTAATTTAACATATTCAAAGAAAAACAACTAAAAAATGGGTATTTTAAAAAACAAAAGGATATTTTTTCATTGTTTTAGCTTTGTAACAGTATTTCTCTTGGAACAAACCGTATTAAATGTCTTGGAGACATATGGGTGTAAAGTGTGACAAATTTTGTCACTTTTTTGAGGTCTAAGTTTCTAATTTTCTTGGGGACATCATAATGGGGACAATTTTATTACTTTTTTGTAGCAAGCATTGTTATTTTTTGGAGACTAAAACAACTCTTAGAGACCAGTTTTGTAACTTTTTGGTGTCTAGTTTTATGACCAAGAAGTTTTCCAACCTTGATTTTGTTTCTAAAAAATTTTTTTTTTTTAAATTACCTTATTAGTTTTCATTTTAAGACATATAAAGAACTAAACTCCATTTATTTGCCTTGAATAATATATGCTGAATGGTTTATATAATAATGAATGATTTACATATACATTATCAATCTAAAATTGATCCTGAGAACTAAAAGCACCATATAAGGAATGATGGAATGTGCTCCAAATCTAGACATAAGCAGAATTTCTCTGCTAGCATAATAGAATTTGTCAACTTACAATAAGCACACTTTAAGTCATAAGTCTTATAGTTTTGAAAAACAAGCCTGGTTAATAGGTGCCCATAAAACAAAAAAAAAACCAGCTCATGCTGGTTATCTTGAAAGTAGAGTTGTCATGAGATAAGACATATTTAAGTAGCCCTTTGTAAATGACCTAGTATACTGCAATCCTGCAAAGTCACATTCTATAGGGGCTTGTAGATTAAGAGAAAACACAGTAAATTTCAACCAATCAAAACAAGGATTCCTTGAGATGGCCATTTCATCCTTTCAATAATGCAATATGGGGAATATTGCAGAAGACCAAGTAACAAAACACTGGCACTTGTACTTGACAGACAGTAAAACATTTTTCTATTTCTGACAATCAGAAACAAGGGTTGCCCATGGGGGCCATTTATCAAGTCTGATCAAGCTAAAATCAGGAGTCTTTTGTAGAGGACCTCACAAAAATCATTTGTTCTAAGTTACAAAACATTTGGAAAAGATGATCTATTCTTGAAAGAGACGACAATGTATTAGCCCATATGGTTTCTAGATGCACGACTTTGATCTCCATGGTATTTTGATTTTACTTTTCACACTAAAGTAACACTTGTTCATCACGGTATAGGAACATATCCAGGTATTTTTTTCATTTATAGAGAACTTCCTGATAGTAAGTTTAGCCAAAAAGAAACAACTGACTAGGGCAGGACCTTATGAGAAACTGATCACTAATTTACAAGAGGAATATCAAAATGTGAACAGTTTATAGCAGACGTCTGATGTTGGACAGGAAGTAATGGCAATCAATCACAAGGTCCAGGTAAGCTACAAAATCAAAGCTTGGAATGATTGAGATAAATTGTAAAAGTCTGAAATGGCTGGGTTGCAGAGCAATTGCTTAGAATTTGTTGGAAGATGGATTTGGATCCGTGTCAAAATATGTAGGAGGATTTGATCACACAAAAACAGAACCAGATCATGTATAAAATGTGATAAAAATGAAAAGTCATATGCCTAGAAAAATAGGAAAACATTTCTTGAGCTGAGGTGCACAACTTCAATAGGTTTACAATCTTTCCATGAAGTTTAAATAACTGAGTTCAAAACTTTAGGAGTAGTTGATTAAACAAAACTGGTACCATTGTCTTCCGCAAATGTTTGAAAAAAAACAACTAAGTTCCCAAGTCTGGAAAATTAGGACAAAATCTTCAAACAATTCCATAATAGCAGGTGCACAATTTCAATACATGTGCAATCTTTCTTCGATGTTTCAGAGATTTGGGTTGAAAACTGTAGGAGGAGTTAATTACACAAAATAGATACCATATTTTCCCTGCCGTCTGCCTGCCTGATGTCATCATAAAATAACCAAGGTATACAATCAGGCCACAAATCATGGAGAATTAATGTTCTGAAGAGCAGGAAGACTTAAAAAGTAAAACTCATTATCTATTGTTCCAACGTTACTCTTATGTTTAGATGATTCATTTTAAACTTATAGGTAACAAAAGTTTCAGTTTTAGTTTCTAAGAGCGTCTATATAAGTTGTAGATGTAAATTTTATAGGTTATTTTATTGCTATATTTAGCTATAAATAGCTCTGAAATACTGAAACCATATATAGGTTTAGTTACTGTAGACATGAACAGGGAAATATTATATAGTTTTCAAGGAAGGAAATAAGTGTTTATAATCTTTTATTTATACTTGTAATGACGTAAAGATGACCTTATTTAAATGATACACACACATTTAGATCATCAGAACATGTTGTGATAGAAAAGATACTGATTTATTATTATGTTTTCACAAACATTGAATATTTACATAGAGGAAGGACTAAAATTTATTAAGAAATTTTATTAAAACCAGATTGGACCAACATTGGAAGGTTATTTATCTAACAAAAATTATAATTATATTTTTTACATCGATAAAAGGACACAAGTCGGTGAATATTTTGTCTCATCTGCAATGGAGTCACTGTCGTCTGCAAGAAGATATAATAACAGCCATGTTTCTCATTCATGTCAACTTTGTGAGGATCAAGCTAACCCAGATGGGTACTGCCTAGCGTGCAACCTTTTAGTCTGTGAAAAATGTCGAGAAATACATTCTAATATTCCATCATGTGTGGACCACATCATAATATCAATTAAGATACTGTATATGGAACTACAACTAGAGAATTTTTTGAAGAAAATGCCTTGTCTGAAACATCCAATCCAAAATTACACAGTTTTCTGTGAAACGTGTGGAATACTTATATGCATGAATTGTAAAACAATGAAACACAATTTACATAAGACTGTTAGTATTCGGAAGTTTATTGAAGACAAAGTTCCCCATTTTGATTCTCTTCATGAATATGAAGAACAAAGTTTTGAAGATGATCTGGATATGATCCCAGATTGTCCAACAGACAAAGACAATAAGTGGATAATTTTGGAGGACTATCCAGTTGTAGAGTTAAAGGTCATTCATACAGTGACAACACAATTACGGACATTAGATCACATGATACCAGTGTCAGAAGATACAGCTTGGATTGCTGACAAAGACAATAATATTAGTAAGATCAATTTGAACAAACCTTTCTTTAGCAAATGGTCACAACATTCTGCCGCTAAAAAGATCTGTCAAATTGAGGGATTTCAGCCTTTGGATATGACAATTAATCGTGATGGGAGTATTCTATTTGTTAGTCGATTTCAAAGTTCTATCAAATTAGTGCAGATGAATTCTCAGAGACAGGTACAAGTTCGTGACATTTGTAATTTTCCAGATCTACAACCTGTCAGCATACACTGTGAGAAAAGTGGTGAACAACACATTTGGATTGGACTCGCAGAAGACACTGGTCTAGATTCTGAACTTTCAGAGAATAGCACTCGTCAACTGGCTGAAGTAACACAAAAAGGTGACATTTGCCACATATATGAATTTAACAAGGATGGAAAAAGACTATTTACTTTTCCGTGGTGTATTACAAACACATCACATGGCATTTGTATTATAGATAGAACCAATCAACAAACTGGACAAGTTACCTCCCTTGACAGAACAGGGCAACTGATGTGGATATATAAAGACACACATCCCAGCTTTAGTCGAAAACCATTCTTTCCAGTGGATATGGTCGTTACAAGTTCAGGAAAAATAATTGTAGCAGATAAAGCCAACACTTCCCTTCATATCCTTAATGAAAAGGGACACTTAATTTCACAACCTTTTCTTGTCAATCTTGGAATAGAGAAACTGTGGAGTGTGAACATTGACAAATTCAACCATTTATGGATTGGATGTCAAAGGGACAAAAACTCTAAGAAAGCTCAGTTATATGAAATTGAAATGTCAGGACTGTAATTATAATTGATGAATTTTTATGCTTAATAAATCATATAATTATTAAGAAAGTTTGTTGTTTATTATCAGGAGCCCCAGAATCTATGTTTGGTAGTTACAGGCTTGGTTTTCATGGTTACAATAAGTACCTTTCTAACAAGACAGTCTCCTCTAAAAATGTGCCACTAAAAGTGGATTTTTTAGTTTAAAATTGTGCAATTTGGCCTTCATTAGAGGGCACCAATGCATAATTTGAATTAAATGGAATGCAGTACAAGTTGTTTTTAGCTTTATCATGGAAACCAGTGTTTATTGCCATATATACTGGGTGCCTAAATTGTGCTACACCCACAGGACGCCTAATCTCTACACTGTGTTCCTACACTAAAGTTGTCTAGACTGAACTAGATTTCAGAGATTGTATCCATATGTGGGCGCACTGACCTTGAGGTCAAGGTCAAAGGTAAACAATCATGGTATGTCACACATCACCTTGATATTATCTATCCACATACCAAATATCAAAAGCCTACCTGAAAAGATAAAAAATGGATAGCTCAGACAAAATAAGTTTTGGACTGACAGATGGATGCACAGATGGACAGACAGACTGATAACTACAGGGCCTCTGCCACTAAGTACATTCCAGTTTTTTTGTATTCTCCTTAGATTGACATGCCAGACTTCTGTAGTACCAGAACATACCAGTTTTTTTGTATTCTCCTTAGACTGACAGACTTCTGTTTATTCTCCTTAGATTGACAGACTAAGGTACCAGAACATACCAGTTTTTGTTTATTCTCGTTAGATTGACAGACTTCTAGTACCAGTACATACCAGTTTTGTTTATTCTCCTTAGATTGACAGACTTATGTAGTACCAGAACTTACCAGTTTTTGTTTATTCTTGTTAGACTGACAGACTTCTAATACCAGAACATACCAGTTTTTGTTTATTCTCGTTAGACTGACATACTTCTAATACCAGTACATACCAGTTTTGTTTATTCTCCTTAGATTGACAGACTTATGTAGTACCAGAACATACCAGTTTTTGTTTATTCTCGTTAGACTGACAGACTTCTAATACCAGTACATACCAGTTTTGTTTATTCTCCTTAGATTGACAGACTTATGTAGTACCAGAACATACCAGTTTTTGTTTATTCTCGTTAGACTGACAGACTTCTAATACCAGTACATACCAGTTTTGTTTATTCTCCTTAGATTGACAGACTTATGTAGTACCAGAACATACCAGTTTTTGTTTATTCTCGTTAGACTGACAGACTTCTTAGTACCAGTACATACCAGTTTTTGTTTATTCTCCTTAGATTGACAGACTTATGTAGTACCAGAACATACCAGTTTTTGTTTATTCTCCTTAGATTGACAGACTTCTTAGTACCAGTATATACCAGTTTTCGTTTATTCTCCTTAGATTGACAGAGTTCTTAGTACCAGTACATACCAGTTTTTGTTTATTCTCCTTAGATTGACAGATTTAGGTACCAGTATATACCAGTTTTTGTTTATTCTCCTTAGATTGACAGACTCTTAGTACCAGTACATACCAGTTTTTGTTTATTCTCCTTAGATTGACAGATTTAGGTACCAGTATATACCAGTTTTTGTTTATTCTCCTTAGATTGACAGACTTCTTATTACCAGTACATACCAGTTTTTGTTTATTCTCTGTAGATATTTCTCTATTCAGGTGAATCAATACTTCACTCTCCATACCTTCATTTACTGCTGTCTGGAAATTTACAGCTGAAAATTAAAAATAATTAAATTAGATTAAATTTGCTCAAATGTGACCTTCATTCATTTTTCAGCTGTGACACAGTCAAATAAATCTAACATGAAATCTAAAAAAAATCTATCAAAGACAGACAAGGCTGTATTTCGTTAAAAAATTAACTGTTGGTTAACAGGAAGTAGGTGAGCGACAGACCTGAAATCGAATCCCACGTTATGGGAGGCCATGCTGATGCTGCCTACTAAATTTCAAGAGAATGTGATTAGTAGTTTTTTCCCCGCATTCCCAACATTCACCATAATATAGCCCAGATTTTCATTGGATGAAATCTGGCCAAAAAGTCACAAGAATCCTGAATCATCCTTACAAACAAAATAATTTAAGTCTGTGAGGTAAATGTATAAAAATGGTCACATTTACATTATATACTTACATATATAGGTGTGATAATATGGTAATGTTTTATTTTCTGTGACAAAACAATTACGATAATTGTCAAAATGGCAATTTCTGTATAAATTTGATGCAGGGTTCTATTAGCTCGAAATTTCACACACACAAAATATCAGAAGTAAATTTTAAGCCGTGAAGCATAGAGACTTGAAGTAGTCATTAGAATTTTAAGTAAAACATATTTCAACTTCAATTACTGCATTTCAGAAACAATCTATAAGAAATAGTTCACCAAAATCCCAGTTTCATAAAACTTCTCAAATTAAGATTTTTTTTATTCTTTAGCTTTTACTCATCTAAATCATGTAAATATTCCAGCAACCTAATTGGTCAGGCTGGTCAATATTTGTAATGGGGGTATTTAAGTTAAGGAAAACATCAACATTATTCATGTAATCTAGCCCACATGACCTGCCTGGACATTTTATTTATGTATGTATCTAGGTATTGTAGTTACCTCCCTTACAACAAAATAAGATACATAATATTCTTCATCTTATTACAACAAGATTAAATCTGTCTTTCTTGTCTTAATTGATCTATATGAAATTAATTTAAAAATCACATGGCAATGGCTCTGTAAATCATTTGAGTGCGGGATAGTAAAATATTTCTTAATATAATATTTGTAATTGGTTCTCTCACCGACCCTCTAGGTTTTGGCATGATGATGTACTTGCTACATACTAAGTTTCATAAAATTTGGTGCATTAGTTTCAGAGCAGTTAAACGGAAACCATGATTGTGAGGAATATCTGGAAAAATTCTAAGTTCAAAGATCCATAACTTCAAAACAATTTTAAGGATCAGAATTTCCTGGTAATATGCACAACTACACATGAGGTACTTGTTACATACCAAGTTTTGTTAAAGCAGTTTCAGTTTAGTTGAGTGGAATAACTTTGTGACTGACAGAAAGAAGGACAGGACAAAAGCAGTAATACATTACATTGGTTCACAGTATCACATCCAATAAAGCCTTTATTTAGATACAAAGTATCTTCACAAAAAGGAAGAGAAAACAGAACTGTAATTCATATATGACTTTCTAATTTGGTTGCTTCATGTTTAGTTGGATTGGCTGAATTCAACAAAACAAATAAGTTTCCAAGAAAAAATGCAAAGAATATATATTGTTATTAAACTGTTTTATCTAAAGACAAACATCAGTGATCTTAAGAGTGAACTTCTGTTACTACACAAGAAACAACATTCTCACATTAGTCAAAATAAATTTAAATAAACAACATATAACCATCTGATTGTATCTAGAATAATACATTTATAACACAATTTCCAATAAAAAAATACAATACCCACCACCATCCAGGGGCCCCACCACCACCTCAGGACCCCACCACAACCCAGGGGTAGTACTTTTAATAAATAAACGTGGGTGGTAGGGTTAATGAATACATTTTGTATGTAAGATAGTTTAATATGGACTCATTTATTTATGTTCCTCGTGAAAGGAAACATGGTATTTTCTGAAAGAGCTCATTACATAGAAATACATTATGAAACAAGCAATCCTGACCTGGCCTCACTGGTTCTCTTGGTGGTTCAGGTTCCGGTGTAGGAGACCTTCTCATAACTGTGTCAAGTATATCTGCTGGTCCACCTGCTTTTGACAGACATTCTGGGTTAAAGGTCAAGGTGATTTCGCCAAAGGTGACCTTGACATCTCCATCAACATTGATGCTTTGAACTTTACCAACCTTACCAAGTGACTAAATAATGAAAATATATACCAATTGATGAACATATCTATTGTACATACCGGTACTATATATAACTTGCAACATACTGTAAGCAAGAATTAATACACAGAACAAAACCAGACTTCACATAACTATTTTAATAGTTTAAAAAGGTCCATGCTCCAACAGGAAAAGTTTTGTTAAAAATCTGGTAGCATCATATTGAGTTTTACACCATCATAAACTTTAACTACACATGTTAACTAGGGCCTCGGTGGCCTAGTGGTTAAGGTAGTTCATCTACAATTGATCACATGGTCTGTTAACATTGAGGTTGCGGGTTCTAGTCTCACTGCAGGCAGGGTGTACTTGACTCAAATCTAATTGACAAAGAAAGTCCTCCTGAAGGTCGGTGGTTCTCTCTGGGTACTCAGGCTTCCTCCCTCCAAAAAACTGGACACCATGAAATAGCTAAAAAATTGCTGAAAGTGGCATAAAACATAATTCAAACAAACAAACAAACACATTTTAACTACATGTAGTTTACACAAAAGGTGTTAAAATGGTGACTCTAATTGGTGATTCATTCTAGCTACATATCAATGGTCATAGCTTAGCTATGTGTTATATTCACAGGAATAATTAAAAGACAATGTTTAAATGAAATAAAAGATAACTACAATGGATTATAATAAAACCAAAGGCTCCCAAGAGCCTGTATTGATCCCTGATATATAAAGACAATGAAGATTTAAGTTTACATGTATTACATCTTGACAGCTGCATACATTCCACATCATAACTCGATGTTATGCATCTCTGTCTTGATGTGAAATCAATAGTTGTACAGACACAAAATGTATGTAACGTGTATGTATACCACAACTGGGTGATATTTTTAGCATGTGTACTTTGTGGATTGCTTCCCATGACACAGCAATGGCAGATGTAAATGATCAATGAGATATGACAG
The DNA here is from genome assembly GCA_944474755.1 of Limnoperna fortunei. NCBI lineage: Eukaryota > Metazoa > Mollusca > Bivalvia > Mytilida > Modiolidae > Limnoperna > Limnoperna fortunei. The sequence continues at coordinate 15,357,479 of OX104122.1, forward strand.
TTTTTACTCTTCTTAAGTTTGCTACAAAATTATATTATAAAACAGATATTAAATTAACAATATCTTGTGATACAACACATACCTTTCTGGTTAAGTCATTCCAGTCGCCATGACCATTTTGCAGTATCTGTACTTTCCCAATATCGTTCAAAATCTGTACAAATTCTCCTTGTTTAAATACCTCCACCTTACAAAATAAAGCAGTGATATAAAGTTTGAATGCTGTCATACCACTCATTCTATTGGCACAGGACATATAATTAGTACAATTTTATACAGGAAGTTGGGACCCCCAAAGGTAATAGCCAATACAAAAACTAACTTGTACCAATACATGACAAATATAAAGCATGACGGGTGTCATAAATAATGCAGGAAACATTTACCCTTTTGAAGCACATGGTTTCATTGCTGAGTTTTATATGAGTTCAGGTTTTCTTAATGTTGAATTTTATCTGTTTATTACCTTTGTCTGTCCTAGATTAATCCATGCATTATCTTGTAATTAGTCCAAAAAACATGTCTGCAAATCAAACACACCTGTTATTGCCAGTATACAAAGTATCGCTAATACTCAGACATAATAGATGTTGGCACTGTACAGTTTTTTAAATGCGGTTAGAAGTTAGACGCATTTAAAGAACAAGTTGTATATAGGTAATTTAACTTTACAGTAAGATGTACCTCTATTCTAAGATCACTCCTAATAAATGAGGTCTAATGAAAGAAGAAGCCTCTGATAATGTTAAGACGACTACAGTACACATTACCCTAGTCAAGAGGGGACTACAGTACACATGACCTTAGTCAAGAGGGGACTACAGTACATATTACCCTAGTCAAGAGGGGACTACAGTACACATGACCTTAGTCAAGAGGGGACTACAGTACATATTACCCTAGTCAAGAGGGGACTACTTCAGTACACATTACCCTAGTCAAGAGTGGACTACAGTACACATTACCCTAGTCAATAGGGAACTACACTCTGTACACATTACCTTTTTAAGAACCATTTCATGCAAATTAAATCTTTCTCCACTATAGTTGACAGTAACACTCTGGCTATCGACACCTTCTACTTTTCCTGTAATTCCTATTAGCTACAAACATAAACAAAGTTTCATTTAATTCTCTATCGTAAACCTTCGTCATTCTCGGGTTGAATCGGAATTTATCGACACTTGTTAGTTCAGAGTTCCTTATTTAATGAACAAAAGAAAAGATCACCTGATACCTATGTCCATATAAAAAGACTGCGCAACTACAACCATTTGTCATATTACAGCATCTAAAAGGTTGTTGTCAATATACAAAATAACTAGGGGGGGGCTTAAATTTGGGTAGGGCAAATCAACCCTTAAGCCAATGGCTTACTCAGAGAATGCTTATCATCCATCACATCCAATGGATGCTTGGATGATATTACATTATACTCCTACAGATAATACAGGTACAAGTCTATCCACAGTCCTTAAGGCTTTATGTTGTAGCACGGTCCTGTAACTTGCTGATATCATGGACCAGTAGATCACTAGTTTTATTAAGGTAATTTACCAGTCCAAAGACCAGTTCAAATAAAAAAACACAATATCTGACGAGCTGAAGGCCAGTGGATTATCAGGGCCTTCAATGGGGATCACAATGTTATCAGGGACTTAAATGGGGATCACACGGTTACCAAGGCCTTCAATTGGGATCACAATGTTATCAGGGCCTTCAATTCGGATCACATTGTTATCAGGACCTCCAATGGGGATCACACTGTTATCAGGGTCTCCAATGCGGATCACAGTGTTATCAGGGCCTTCAATAAGGATCACACTGTTATCAGGACCTTTAACGGGATCACAATGTTATCAGGGCCTTCAATTTGGATCACACTGTTATCAGGGCCTCTAACGGGGATCACAATGTTATCAGGGCCTTCAATTAGGATCACACTGTTATCCAGGCCTTTAACGGGGATCACAATGTTATCAGGGCCATCAATTAGAATCACACTGTTATCAGGGCCTCCAATGTGGATCACACTGTTATCAGGGCATTTAATGGGGATCACACTGTTATCAAGGCCTTTAATTGGGATCACACTGTTATCAGTGCCTTAAATTGGGACCACACTGTTATCAGGGCCTTCAATTGGGATCACAATGTTATCAGGACCTCCAATGGAGATCACCCTGTTATTAGGGCCTCCAATGGGGATCACACTGTTATCAGGGCCTTTAATGGGGATCACACTGTTATCAGGGCCTTCAATGGGGATCACACTGTTATCAGGGCCTCCAATGGGGATCACACTGTTATCAGGGCCTCCAATGTGGATCACAGAGTTATCAGGGCCTCCAATGTGGATCACACTGTTATCAGGGCCTTTAATAGGGATCACACTGTTATCAGGGCCTTCAATGGGGATCACAATGTTATCAGGGCCTTCAATTGGGATCACACTGTTATCAGGGCCTCCAATGGGGATCACAATATTATCAGGGCCTTCAATGAAGATCACCCTGTTATCAGGGCCTTCAATAGGGATCACAATGTTATCAGGACCTCCAATGGACATCACCCTGTTATCAGGGCCTCCAATGGGATTCACACTGTTATGAGGGCCTTTAATGAGGATCACACTGTTATCAGGGCCTTTAATTGGGATCACACTGTTATCAGGGCCTTCAATTGGGATCACACTGTTATCAGGGCCTTCAATGTGGATCACACTATTATCAGGGCCTTTAATGGGGATCACAATGTAATCAGGGCCTTTAATTGGGATCACAATGTTATCAGGGCCTCCAATGGGGATCACACTGTTATCAGGGCCTTTAATGAGGATCACACTGTTATCAGGGCCTTTAATTGGGATCACACTGTTATCAGGGCCTTCAATTGGGATCACACTGTTATCAGGGCCTTCAATGTGGATCACACTATTATCAGGGCCTTTAATGGGGATCACAATGTAATCAGGGCCTTTAATTGGGATCACAATGTTATCAGGGTCTTCAACTGGGATCACACTGTTATCAGGGCCTCCAATGGGGATCACAATATTATCAGGGCCTTCAATGAAGATCACCCTGTTATCAGGGCCTTCAATAGGGATCACAATGTTATCAGGACCTCCAATGGACATCACCCTGTTATCAGGGCCTCCAATGGGATTCACACTGTTATGAGGGCCTTTAATGAGGATCACACTGTTATCAGGGCCTTTAATGGGGATCACACTGTTATCAGGGCCTTCAATTGGGATCACACTGTTATCAGGGCCTTCAATGTGGATCACACTATTATCAGGGCCTTTAATGGGGATCACAATGTAATCAGGGCCTTTAATTGGGATCACAATGTTATCAGGGCCTCCAATGGGGATCACACTGTTATCAGGGCCTTTAATGAGGATCACACTGTTATCAGGGCCTTTAATTGGGATCACACTGTTATCAGGGCCTTCAATTGGGATCACACTGTTATCAGGGCCTTCAATGTGGATCACACTATTATCAGGGCCTTTAATGGGGATCACAATGTAATCAGGGCCTTTAATTGGGATCACAATGTTATCAGGGTCTTCAACTGGGATCACACTGTTATCAGGGCCTCCAATGTGGATCACACTGTTATCAGGGCCTCCAATGTGGATCACACTGTTATCAGGGCCTCCAATGGGGATCACAATGTTATCAGGGCCTCTAATGTGGATCACACAGTTATCGGGGCCTTAAATTGGGATCACACTGTTATCAGGGCCTTTAATGGGGATCACACTGTTATCATGGCCTTCAATGGGAATCACACTGTTATCGAGGCCTTCAATGGGGATCACACTGTTATCAGGGCCTTCAATGGGGATCAAAATGTTATCAGGGCCTTCAATTAGGATCACACTGTTATCAGGACCTTCAATTGGGATCACATTGTTATCAGGGCCTTTAATGGGGATCACACTGTTATCAGGGCCTTCAATGGGAATCACACTGTTATGATTTAGGGCTTGAATACACAACATTTCAATCTCCAACAAGATTAAAATCTTGACATCCTATATAGCTACAATTGTTATAATTATAGTTAGTTAAATTAGAGCAGCTGTATATTGGCATGTACAGTAATTAGGGTCGTATTGTCTGCGGTCTTTTTCTTTTAATCTTACTTGGAAAGAATGGTGCGGATTATAGGTAAATACAGACTCGATAGAGTTTTTTTTGCGCGTTTATTGTTGTCAATGGCTGTCGCCATTTTGTTGTTGTGTTATATGCGGTATTTTCATACTATTCTAAAAGTATTCATTGTAATGATATTAATTTTTACTTAAATTGTTTTAGTAATATTAAATTAATTATATAGGACGAATAAAAATTAAACGGATACGAAAATAGCAGGTGTGTAACCTGTATTGCGTAAAATGCACACGGTGTCGTTATGTAACCTCAAGTGTTGGAAGATAGATATTTTGATTGCAATCATTCAGGGGTTAAAATAAAATGTGTACCCGGTAATCTTTTTGTTTTCGTTGTTTTATTTGATGAATGAAAGTTGACAAACTTGGTTTAGAAATCTGTGATTATCCGTTTTAACAACGATCAAAATAGACGATATGAGAATGCACTATTTTTTATTTAATTTATTACAATCACTAGAAATTAATAAAAGTATAAACATAAATGATATTTTAGAAGAGAATAAATTACATATTACAGTAAAAACTTGTTAAAAAGCGCAGCAAAGTCGGACTCGGATGTCTTCATCTTGAGAAGTTTTGTGAAATTTGCAGATTGTACATGTACATGCATATGAGAATTTTTCCGCAATTTTCTGGTCCAAGAAAGGGGTTCGGACAAATGCGGACTATACACAGCTTTTTAGGGTAATTAACCAATTCATTGGTTAATGACACGCCTCCTGATCTGTTGTGGTCAGTTTGGTAAGATATGAATATTCATGACATGCTTATTTTTTAAATGCATGTGTAGTCTGGGGTAAGGGTGAGGTGCAGATTTTGACTTTGCCTTTGAATTTTGACTTTTGTTTAGGTAGAATTAATATAGATTTGAAGAATATAAAATTTGACAACACTGAATATTTTGGTGATGCGGGTAGGAAACTAGATATGGTGACTTATAAATTACAGCAATAGTTAATTTAAGTAGTTAATTTTGACAATAAAACATCTCCAACAGACATGACAGAATAAATTTGTGTATAACTACCAGATGTCAGAATGCAACTCCCCATTCTAAAACCATTCTAACCTCACTCATTACCAGGCCATATTAATTACTTTTGAAATTCATGGAAAAGTGTCCCCATCTCTTTATTCGGCACAATTTCACCACTTTATTCCGAACATTCTTCATGAAATTGTCCTTTTATTCATCTTAACAAAATAGAAACCTACATCCATCATTGCATCTTTCCAATTTTTCATCTCTTTTTGTATGGATTGAAGAACATCAGGGTCCACTCCAATCTGTACATTATCCCCTGGTCTTAGTCGTCCATCTGCTGGGCTTGGATCGAAATCAGGAATCGGTGATTCTGGATGTGGGACATGAATAGGTTCCTCTGGCATCTCTAAAAAAAGAAAACAGAGGCTCTCAGAAGCCTGTATCGCTCACCTGATTTATACTGTCAATGAAGATGGCATTTTCCTGATGTTAAACTAAGTCCTGAAATTTTCTATTTTCTATACTGGCATAAATAACATTATATTGTTGAGACCATTTAATGAATTTTTGTTTGGTTTCAACTGGTTCAATAGTTTCATCTAGGAATCCATTTTTACATTTTCCTAAAGATTTCTATCTTAAATTAATTCCTACAATTGTAGCCATCATGGATTTTCAATCAAATAAACAAACATAAACTTTTAAGAGATCCTGATTCCAATTAACATTCACATACAACATGGCCTGAATCAGCTTTGCAGTTTCAGAAAAGATGGTATTTGAAAATTATTCCTATAGAGACCTCTTAGTCTGTAATAATAATGATGGCATAAAAAAAATACTTTTAGGGAACCATCCAATATTTATATTAATAACTTTAGTTTCCATTGGTTAACCAGTTTCAGAGAAGAAGCCTGTTAAATATTTTTCCTATAGGTTCCTGTGTTAAATTCAGTCTTGTGGTGACGGACATTTTAAATTAAAGATTTTCATAAAATTTATTAAGCAGTTTCAGAGGAGATGCCTGTTTAAACTGTTTTCTCATAGGGTCCTATGCTAAACTTAGTTCTGTGGTGGTGACCATTTTGAATTTGCGATAAACTTGATAGAGAATCATTCAATAATAAGTTTGTTTCCATTAATTAACCAGCCTTTTAATCTTTTTCCAATAGGGTCCTATGTTAATCTAAGTCCTGCAATGGCAATCATTTTTAATTTCTGTTTGGCATAAAAAACTTCAACTTTATAAAGGACCATCGAAACAATATTGCTAAAAAGTTTTGTTTCCATTGGTTAAAGTGTTTCTGAGAAGTTTTTAAAACACAAGTCCTACAGTTGTGGCCATTTTGAATTTCTAATTGGCATTAAACAATAAACCTAAATTTTAAAGATGACCATCCAATAAATACTGGTGTTAAGTTTTGTTTCACTTGGTTAACCGGTTTCCAAGAAGAAGCTTTTTAAAGCTTTTTTCCCATAGGGTCCTATGTTAAACTGTCATGTAGTGGTGGTCATATTGGTTTTCAATCAAAATAAAAAACACAAACTTTGTATAGGTCCATGCAATGAACATAATGACCAAGTAGGGTTCAACTGGCCCAGAGGTTTCAGAAAAGTAAAAAGTTTACAGAAGACTGTGATGAACGTCAAGTGATGACCTGATCCTTTGTTTCAATTAGTTAAGCAGTTTCAGAGAAGAAGCCTTTTTAAACTGTTCCTATAGGGTCCAATGTTAAACTTATTTCTGCTGTAGTGACTCTTCGAGTTGGGTGACCTAATAAAAACCTGGAAAAACTTGGAATAAGTGTTTACATGTTTAAACAAAAATGTTCTAAATATATCCATAAACAGACCTTCACCCTATCATTTTTGGATTTGCCTTTATAAGGGCTGTTCCAAAAAATACTGTCCCCCCCTGAGGGATATTCCAAAAATACTGTCCCCTCCCAAGGCCTGTTCCAAAAAATACTGTCCCCCCCAACAAGACTCTTTTAATATATAATGTGGGCAGTTAAGGGTAAAATGCACAAATTCTGTACATGACATAATGTAGACTAATTTATTTACATGACTGGTTGGGGGGTAAAAAGTACTTTACTGGTGAGTGGGGAGACATATTTTATTCTGGACAGGTCTAAATTGGAAAATTATGAGAATAATTAGAAATTTATTTCTTATGTTTTCTGAAAGTTTTATATTTACTTTAATAACCACAGAAAATGAAGTCACAGAGATTCCCATTGGTTGACCAGTGGTATATTTCAGATTTATAATGTCAATATTTCTAACTATATATGACTGTATCTCATTATAGAGACGATCTCAGTTAGAAAAGTCCCAAAAATACAAAATTACATGCAACATACTAAGTTCAGGAAGGTGTAACGGGTAGTAATATTTAGTATTTCCTGGTTTGATACACTTCAGGTCTACTGATCCCTCGTAACCCAGTCTGTAAACATTAGTATGTTCATTTCCCCATGTTACTTCAGCAGCATCGTGATCCGTGTCCAGACTGAAATTCACAATGGCAATAACTTCTCCTTGTTGACCTGCTCCACCTAAAATATAAATATAAATTATTGTACCCCTGCCCTCCATAGAGTATAGAGGTATACAATTTTCTGTGTGTGACAGTTTGTGTGCATCTGTCTGTAACCATTTTCCCACTAAATTTATCTAAAGCTAATGACACAATACTGTAAGTTTATCAATACCTGAGTATGATCATGCCATATTATTCAGACCTCTCTAATAGAGTAGGGCTATTATCAGGAAGCATTAGCTCATGGTAATACTTATCTGTGATTAGGATATATTTATTTTTATAAGCCATTTAGATTTAGTCTGAAAACACATTTACTTAAAGTGAAGGCATTCACCAGATACAGTGCAGTGTGACATGTGGACAACAGACAGATGGACAAACATTGGTATACCAGAATATGTCATATTAAACATGTAAAGTCTGTTTTTTGTTTTGTTTGTATATTGTTTAATGCCACTTTCAGCAATTTTTCAACTATATCATGGCATCCAGTTTTTATTGGGGGAGTAAGCTGGAGAAAACCCCCGACCTGCGGTAGGAAAACTGGCAATCTTTGTCAATTAAGATTGGAGTACAACCTGCCTGCAGTGAGACTCGAACCCTCAACCTCAGTGTTGACAGACCGACGGGATCAATAGTAGATGAACTACCTTATCCACTCGTCAACTGAGGCCTTTGTAAAGTCTGACTGCTGTACAGTTGTAAAATATTTGTCATATCACAGTTACAGCATGCGCTAAAAATAAAATGTTGTCAAAAAGAATAGTCATCAACAAAAAAACTGGACATCATGGTATAGCTGACAAATTGCTAACAGTTGTCATAAACCACTAACAAACATATGTTGAATATTCATTATACATTGTCAGAAAATATAAAATTTATTTGAACAACCTTTAAAAATCGAAAGAAAAGCAAGTACAAAGAAGTTGATATATTTTGTATGTTTTACCATCTTGGTTAGCCCATCTCCAGTTAGCTCCCCTTATGACTCTAGCTCCAATATCAATTCCCAACAGTTTGTGTCTTTGGCTCATTTGTCTTTTTGGAACTTTTACTCTAAGAATAGTATAAATCAATAAGAAATTATAACTTTAGTGTACAGCACAAATTTCAGGAATTAATTTTTAAGAGGTTCTTGTTTGTTCTACATATACACAGTGGCATGAAGAAAATAAGAAAATGTTTCTTGGCAACACTGATCTCCCACTTAGCATATATTGGCGACACTGATCTCCCACTTGGCACATATTGGCCACACTGATCTCCCACTTGGCACATATTGGTGACATTGATCTCCCACTTGGCACATATTGGCCACACTGATCTCCCACTTTGCACATATTGGCCACACTGATCTCCCACTTTGCACATATTGGCCACACTGATCTCCCACTTGGCACATATTGGCCACACTGATCTCCCACTTGGCACATATTGTCAACACTGATCTCCCACTTTGCACATACTGGTGACACTGATCGCCCACTTGGCACATATTGGCGACATTGATCTCCCACTTGGCACATATTGGTGACACTGATCTCCCACTTGGCACATATTGGCAACACTGATCTCCCACTTGGCACAAATTGTCGACACTGATCTCCCACTTGGCACATATTGGCAACACTGATCTCCCACTTGGCACAAATTGTCGACACTGATCTCCCACTTGGCACATATTGGCAACACTGATCTCCCATTTGGCACATATTGGCAACACTGATCTCCCACTTGGCACAAATTGTCGACACTGATCTCCCACTTGGCACATATTGGCAACACTGATCTCCCACTTGGCACAAATTGTCGACACTGATCTCCCACTTGGCACATATTGGCAACACTGATCTCCCACTTGGCACATATTGGCAACACTGATCTCCCACTTGGCACATATTGGCGACACTGATCTCCCACTTGGCACAAATTGTCGACACTGATCTCCCACTTGGCACAAATTGTCGACACTGATCTCCCACTTGGCACATATTGGCGACACTGATCTCCCACTTGGCACATATTGGTAAACATGCCCATATTTCAAAGTTCACTGAAGAATGAAACATTTGAAAGGAAGATCAAATGTCTGTCTTTATTCAAGAAACATGATTATATTTAAATGTTTTTTTTCAAGTTAGATTTCTTTCAAGACAAATACAAGTTTCAAGCAAGGAACCAGAAGCTCCTAGGAGCCTGTTATTATTTGTCTGGTTCCCTATTTTGTACACAGTCAGCTATAGAAATTACATGTTAAGTTTTATTTTGAAAGTCTACGGTCAGTAACCAGCCAAATTTTAAAATTTAAGATAATAATAAAGTCCTAATTTACATGTTTGGCAATCAGCTAAAACCCCATTGTCCAAAATATTGAAAAACTGTTTAAATTCTTCTCATACATGTCATTAGTCCACATCTCAATTTGAGATACCTTGTTAAAAAATGTAGTAGAAACAGCCATTAAAAAAATTAGAATTTTTGGTTTTGTTTGTTTGTTTATTTGGATGATGTTTAACCCCATTTCCAGCCATTTTGTTTCTATTTGGTTATGAAGCTTGAGAACCCAGAAAAACCATTGACCTTTGGTAGGATTTGAATTTTTGGTAAGTTGGTTGTAGGTTTATCACAAAGAAATGAGCATGAACTCAGATGCTCCAGAAAAGAAAAGCAGTTTCTGCCTTTGTAACACACCTGTCATATGTTGTTTGTAGTCAATCCAGGGTAAGTTAAGTCCAGTAAAGGAATATACTACACAAACTCTATACTATGAAAAACCTTCATCTGTACTCATTTGAGAGACAGTTCTGGTTTATTTGTCTATATGTACATAATGTCTTCATAGAAGAAGACAGCCTTTGTGATACAAAACCCTGAGCTACTCTGTTTATCAAACAGCTCACTTAAGGATATCATGGTACGCTACAAGCTGTGAAGTAATGTATCAACTCTGTATGCCATAGTGGATGGAATGGTGGTGCACAGGAAGGGAAAGTTGACGATTGGAAAGTTGAAGTAATGTCTTAGAGTTTAGTAGAAAGTGTTCCTTGTGTGTAAAATCCAAATAAGAAGTGTTTGTAATGTCCTTAATCTCAAGGTTATTTACCAAATCCAGAATTGTTTACTGAAATAACATAGTCATTGTAACATTAGCTGATATTAAAGTAGTGGGCTAGCTTGTGGTCTTTCATATCGAAAGTTATCATAAGAAGTCTGCCACATAAGAATGGAGGAACAAATCGGCGAGCAATGATACATAATAAATGCGCATTGGAATACTGATTGTCTCTTTAAAAACATGCCTATCAAACTGAAAGAATGTTGTCAATCAGAAAAACAAGCAATTCAATGTTTTGGTCACCTGTAAATTTTTTTTTAGCTTAATTTGGACTCGATTATTAAGGACAAAATAAGTCAGTTGTACCAATGGTGATGTTAATGTGGAATAGTGTACAAAATATTAACAATATTAGAATAGACCATGGAGTTATTGATACAATGAGACTTTAAGATACAGAATAAAAATAGGGGCCTCGATGGCCAAGTGGTTAAGGTAGTTCGTCTACTATTGTTCACATGGACTGTCAACACTGCGGTTGCGGGTTCGACTCTTGCTGCAGTCAGGGTTTACTCGACTCCAATCTTAATTGACAAGGATATCCAGTTTTCCTATTGAAGGTCAGGGTTCTCTCCGGGTACTCCGGCTTCCTCCCCCAATAAAAACTGGACGCCATGAAATAGCTGAAAAATTGCTAAAAGTTGGCGTTAAACTTCATTCAAACAAACAAACAAAACAGAATAAAACAAGTGTGGACTGTGAGCAAGCTCACAAAGGGATACCCCCCCCCCCCCCGCTTTGCGTCAAGTCCAATTATCTCCCCTGAATATCTATATATAAAATTCTTCATGCACATCTACATATGATGTACTTCCTTCATGTAAAGTTTCATCAAAATCTGTCAAGCGGTTTAGGAGGAGAAGCCCTTACAAGGGATGTGGACAGACGGACAGACAGACAGGGTGATTCCTATATACCCCCCCCCCCCCCAAACTAGTTTGCGGGGGTATAATAACATCGCATGGACCTACCCCTTATGTCCAGGATAATCAATTCTAAGGAATGGTTGAGTTACATCCCCTTTGTCACCATGGTAACAATTGTTACACAATATGATCTGTTGGTTAGATACACACTGCCAAGCCATGCCCATGATTTCATCCTCTTCCTCTTCACACGTCGGCTCTGTACATTTGACATTTCTGTGTCGATTTCCAGCTGGAAAAAGTAGAATTATGGTAACTAATTTACATGTATTAAAGAATCGATTAACCTGCAAACCAGCATGACCATAAAATGACCAATATTAGGAAACTGTTGTACCCCAATAAGCTACATTTGTTGAAAATAATGCAAGTTTTTAATTGTTAGTAATTGTAGCCATTTAGTCTGGAAGTTTTGGCTGAAATATAATTAACTAGTTAATCCATTATTACCACCATCCACCAGAAAAGTCTATGTCTAGACATTCAACAAGTTAATTTAGTCAGAAGAAGACATGATCCCCAATCTAATAAGCTATACATACCGACCCCGGCTGTGTCATAAATTCTCAAGTCATAACAGCCTTCGAAACCAATGCGGTAAGTGTTTCTGTAACCGTTATCCCACAGTACTGCCGCACACTTGTCTGGGCACGATGTTTGTCCAACTCCACTTATCTCCTGTACGGTGCCCATGTGACCTTCACCTCCATCCTGATCTGTCCATCTCCAATCCCGACCTCGGACAACACGCAAGCCAGGGGCAATAACCATGGTTGCTGCAAAAAGAAACATATCTAATAACCACTTGACACAATGCCTAATTCTATTTTGAATTTAAATCTTAAGAGGGTACAGATGGTTGAGGTGGACATACATATATATAGAATTACTTAGAATGGTAGTAAAGAATTGTCATGTAACCTGTTCATTGTGTTTTATTTTTCTGGTTTTTTTTAAACTTCTTTTTACATTTCAGTCATGCTACAAAAACACATCGTAGAAGTGGACTCATTTTATTTTCAGTGTTTCGTGTTCGTAAGTCTTTGTTTTACAAATAGTACTAAACAAAACAGAAATAATTTGATATTTTTTCTTGATCAACTGCAGCCCATCAAAACAAAGGAAAAAAATAAAATGTTTACCTAATAAACTTTATTTTACATGCTATGTGTTTGCATTATTCTATTTTTTATTTTGGTATATGTTCTTTCATGCACCCCTCCCCCTCCCTAACCTGGTCCGTCTTTACCAATTTCACTGATAACAAAGTATTGAAAAAATTAATTTGTCACCCGACTATGAGATGTAGGGTAAGACAAGGAAGTGTATAATATTTTTACTTTTATTCCACTAAATTCAAATAAACTGCAAATTCTAGTTGTGAACTAAACACACACATAATATTTGAGAAAGTACAATTTTTGCCAGTTAGCGAGGGCTATACTGGTTACTGCATGTGTTGTTCTTGCCAGCTAAAACTTAAAAAATTATAATAAAAAGTTTTTGTGTTCATCTTTTTTTAATATAAAGAGGATAATACACTGACAATTTTTACACAATTAATTATTTTGGCAATTCCTATATTTTGTCATTTACCAGACCTCAAGAATGACTTCTAGAAAATTGTCTAGGGAAAACCTACTAGCTAACATCACATACTTAATGGTGCAATACTTTTTAAAGTACCTATCAACATAGATGTCAATTTGACGTGCAACAAGAGTTTAAAATATTACTCCAATGAACAGATTCATAAAAATGAATGCAAAGTTAAAGTAAACAATTAAATAATATTTTAGAAGTTGAAAACTTTAACAAATTTTAGAAATTTTACTAAAAACTTACATGCAGACATATTTCCTGTAGGTAATTAAATTTCCTGTTTCAGAAATATTATTAACAGTTCATCTTAACAATTCTACACAAGGAAGAAAATTCTATAAATAGCACTACACTCTGGAAAAACCTGATCTAAAAATAGCTGCATATTTATCATTTTGACCTTTCAGAACAGATAGGGAAATCGAAACTTGATATTTTCTCATTTAATGTGACTAATGTTGCATACTTAACAGATAATAAAACATCTTACTTTCATTTAATTTCACAAGTTTCATAATACTTAACTGAAGTACTAGTATCATTGAATTGTCATTATTAATAGAATTAAAGTTGGGAATTCAGCCATTGGAAAATGGACTATATTAATGTTACTTAATGTAACATATTGAGGGTGTTGACAAAAACTGAAATTATGTTGCTATAATATGTAAAATTTAAAATCATTAAACGCTATCTCTTTAATAATAGACTGCTTATATGGACATAATCATCAGAATTGAAAACCAGTTTATAGATGAATTGCAGCTGTCACAATTAAAGCTTAATTACATAAAACAAAATAATGATCCATACGTAAATTATACAATTAAGAGTTGTGGGTCAAAAAACATCTTGTACTGTTATGATTTGTACAATTTGTTTTTACTTTAACCCAGTCGAGCATATTTTGATGAAGATGTACATAAAATAAAAAAATCAAAGAATGTGTCCATGGGACACAGATGCCCCCGCTAAATGAAGTCCCAAACAGGAAGTAGTTGTCTGACAGGTCTGAAAGTCGCTTAGAACGTACAACTTCTGATAGTGAACCACCTGCAAAATTTTAAATTGTTCTCATGTACAGTTTCTGAGAAAAGCTTGACAGAAATGTGTACGGACATACGGACGGACATGAGTAAAAAATGCCCCCCCCCCCCAGACATGTGGTCGTGGGGGACATAAAAACTTATTTTTTTAAATATTTTTTAATTTGTTGTTCCTTATTGTTGTGAAAATACATTTAGAGCAACTTGTACACGGTATTTAAATCTGGTTTGGTACAGTTTCCAGTTTTTTTATTCTTTTGTTGGTCAATGAATTCTTTAACTTTACTTTTAATCAACAATGAATCAAATTCACTTCCATTTATTCAGTTTCAAATGGTTTTGCTGATTCTCTCCTCGAGAGCAGATCATGTATGTCATTTTCGGCCATGTTTTTCTACCAAACGACAGTAAAAATATAAAAGCCGATGTTTGGAACACATCTCTACTTTACTTGGAAATTACATAAAAGACCGAGACGCAGTGTAAAACATGAAAATATATTGCACTTCATTCCTATTTGAAATAAAATAGGGAAAATTATTACTATATAATAATAAAGGGATATTTATATTACATGAACTTTTACTGTTAGTTTTAACAAACTTTACAAGAGGAAAAATGCTGCTCCCGATTCTTGTAAAGTCTCTAGATCTTATTAAACAGCTGTGAAAAGTAAAATGTCTACTGTATAATAAACATAAGAGTACTAATATCATGGGAGATAATTAGTCACAGGCATCCTTAAATTATCAATATGGTTTTGGGATATGCACCATATTCAGTCATGAACATGTACTGCTATGAGGAAAAATGTATTCACACACATCATCCAGAGTGTAACAACATTGGGTTGAAGACCTCAAGGTTGATGGTAATTCTATAGGGAAATAAGTTATCATAATTGGATGTATACCTAATAATTTATTTATAGTCAAAATACAATGACCTGTCAGGTATTTTCTACCTATTGCTCAATCAATTCCAAAAATAGATAATAGCTGTTTAGAAAACGACTTCAATTAATCTGTTTTCTTTAAAGCTCTTAATCAGAAAGAGCTGGATATTTAAATTGCAGCTATTCTAGTGTGACTCGTGTGAAATAAATCTTTTAACTTGATTCTCTTACATGGTACCCTATGACAATATTCTAAGTAAAGAGCTTAAATTTACCTGAGTCATGCTTGAGTAGCTGCAATTTAAATGTCCAAGCTATTGCTGATGAAGAGCTTTAAAGAAAACAGATTGAAGCTGTATTTAGAACTGATTGACCAATAGGTAAAAAATACCTGACAGGTCATTGTATTTTGACAATAATAATCTTGATTGACTGCAATATCTGTTATGTAACATTCTTAAGGCTAATAGGATTTTGCCAGCATAATCTGAAATGTATCTTTTTGGAAGTCAAGCCAGCAACCATCCGGACAGATTACTTTTACCACTTTAAAGGGAATTGTTCACCAACAGGCCTAAACTAGAACAAAAATCCCACCTAACATCAGGTATATAGTCATGTTTGTTGGTTGGTGGTGATGGTATTCATGAAATTTGTAACAGGCACTGTGAGGATGATTCAGGTCAACCTTAAATAGGCTCAGCGGTTTCAGAGGAGATTTTTGGAAGTATTAACACTGATGCAGAAACTGACAATGACTACTGATGTCCTGTGATGTCAGATCTCACATGGACCTTTACTTTCCAGATGTCCTGTGATGGCATAGCTCACATGGACCTTCACTCCAGATGTCCTGTGATGGCATAGCTCACATGGACCTTCACTCCAGATGTCCTGTGATGGCATAGCTCACATGGACCTTCTTTCTAGAAACTGACAATGACTACTGATGTCCTGTGATGTCATACCAGAAACTGACAATGACTACTGATGTCCTGTGATGACATAGCTCACATGGACCTTCTTTCCAGAAGCCGATAATGACACAGACGTCCTGTGATGTCATAGCTCACATGGACCTTCTTTCCAGAAACTAACAATGACTACTGATGTCCTGTGATGACATAGCTCACATGGACCTTCTTTCCAGAAGCCAACAATGACACTGACGTCCTGTGATGTCATAGCTCACATGGACCTTCTTTCCAGAAAGTGATAAGGACTACTGATGTCCTGTGATGTGATAGCTCACATGGACCTTCTTTCCAGAAGCCAATAATGACACAGATGTCCTGTGATGTCATAGCTCACATGGACCTTCTTTCCAGAAGCCGACAATGACACTGACGTCCTGTGATGTCATAGCTCACATGGACCTTCTTTCCAGAAGCCAACAATGACACTGACGTCCTGTGATGTCATAGCTCACATGGACCTTCTTTCCAGAAAGTGATAAGGACTACTGATGTCCTGTGATGTGATAGCTCACATGGACCTTCTTTCCAGAAGCCAATAATGACACAGATGTCCTGTGATGTCATAGCTCACATGGACCTTCTTTCCAGAAGCCAATAATGACACAGATGTCCTGTGATGTCATAGCTCACATGGACCTTCTTTCCAGAAGCCGACAATGACACTGACGTCCTGTGATGTCATAGCTCACATGGACCTTCTTTCCAGAAACTGACAATGACTACTGATGTCCTGTGATGTCATAGCTCACATGCACCTTCTGATCAAATTTTAAAGCAAAATACAGAATTTAATAATATAAAAAAACAAAAAATTAAATTGTTATAAAAGATACCAAAAATACATCACAGAGACTATGAGACAAGTAAACCCAGTGAACTACGAGACCTTTAGACCAACAGAGACAAATAAACCAGTACACATGATAAACAGAGTATCCAACCTGTAGACCACAAGACTTATAGATCATAACATAGGGTAAACCAGATGAAGCCTTCATTTTATAGAATTAAGTACATACTGTTATAGATTCTGTCTTCATCATCACTGGATGTATCATCTGGAAAAAAATGTTTAAAATTATATTGACTTGTACACTACAGCTCATGTGGCTGTTCCTATCCACTCACTTGCATAATCATGTGGCTGCCCTATACACCTATCCACTCACTTGGAAACTACAGCTCACATGGCTGTTCCTATCCACCCACCCACCCACGTGTACACTACAGTTCATGTGGCTATTTCTATCCACCCATCCACTTACTTGTAAACTACAGCTAATGTGGCTTTCCCTATCCTCCCATCCACTAACTTGTACACTACAGTTCATGTGGCTGTCCCTATCCACCCACCCACGTGTACACTACAGTTCATGTGTCTGTCCCTATCCACCCATCCACTCTTTTGTACACTACAGCTCATGTGGCTGACCCTATCCACCCATCCACTCACTTGTAAACTACAGCTCATGTGGCTGTTCATATCCACTCACTTGTAAACTACAGCTCATGTGGCTGTTCATATCCACCCATCCACTCACTTGTACACAACAGTTCATGTGGCTGACCCTATCCACCCATCCACTCTTTTGTACACTACAGTTCTTGTGTTTGTCCCTATCCACCCATCCACTCACTTGTACACAACAGTTCATGTGGCTGACCCTATCCACCCATCCACTCTTTTGTACACTACAGTTCTTGTGTTTGTCCCTATCCACCCATCCACTCACTTGTACACAACAGTTCATGTGGCTGTCCCTATCCTCCCATCCACTCACTTGTAAACTACAGCTCATGTGGCTGTTCATATCCACTCACTTGTAAACTACAGCTCATGTGGCTGTTCATATCCACTCACTTGTACACTACAGCTCATGTGGCTGTTCATATCCACTCACTTGTAAACTACAGCTCATGTGGCTGTTCATATCCACTCACTTGTACACTACAGCTCATGTGGCTGTCCATATCCACTCATTTTTACACAACAGTTCATGTGGCTGTCCCTATCCACCCACCCATTTACTTATACACTACAGTTCATGTGGCTGTCCCTATCCACCCATCAACTAACTTGTACACAACAGTTCATGTGGCTGACCCTATCCACCCATCCACTCTTTTGTACACTACAGTTCTTGTGTTTGTCCCTATCCACCCATCCACTCACTTGTACACTACAGCTCATGTGGCTGTCCCTATCCACCCATCCACTAACTTGTACACTACAGTTCATGTGGCTGTCCCTATCCACCCATCCACTCACTTATACACTACAGCTCATGTGGCTGTCCCTATCCACCCATCCACTCACTTATACACTACAGCTCATGTGGCTGTCCATATCCACTCACTTATACACTACAGTTCCTGTGGCTGTCCCTATCCACCCACTTGTACACAACAATTCATGTGGCTGTCCCTATCTACCCATCCACTCACTTATACACTACAGCTCATGTGGCTGTCCCTATCCACCCATCCACTAACTTGTACACTACAGTTCATGTGGCTGTATCTATCCACCCACTTGTACACACCAATTCATGTGGCTGTCCCTATACACCCATCCACTCACTTATACACTACAGCTCATGTGGCTGTCCATATCCACTCACTTATACACTACAGTTCATGTGGCTGTCCCTATCCACCCACTTGTACACAACAATTCATGTGGCTGTCCCTATCCACCCATCCACTCACTTATACACTACAGCTCATGTGGCTGTCCATATACACTCACTCACACACTACAGCTCATGTGGCTGTTCCTATCCCCCACTTGTACACTACAGCTCATGTGGCTGTTCATATCCCCTCACTTATACACTACAGCTCATGTGGCTGTCCATATACACTCACTCACACACTACAGCTCATGTGGCTGTTCCTATCCCCCACTTGTACACTACAGCTCATGTGGCTGTTCATATCCCCTCACTTATACACTACAGCCCATGTGGCTGTTCATATCCCCTCACTTAAACACTAAAGCTCATGTGGCTGTTCATATCCCCTCACTTATACACTACAGCTCATGTGGCTGTCCATATACACTCACTCACACACTACAGCTCATGTGGCTGTTCCTATCCCCCACTCACACACTACAGTTCATGTGGCTGTTCCTATCCCCCACTTGTACACTACAGCTCATGTGGATGTTCATATCCCCTCACTTATACACTACAGCTCATGTGGCTGTCCATATACACTCACACACTACAGCTCATGTGGCTGTTCATATCCCCTCACTTATACACTACAGCTCATGTGGCTGTCCATATACACTCACACACTACAGCTCATGTGGCTGTTCCTATCCCCCACTTGTACACTACAGCTCATGTGGATGTTCATATCCCCTCACTTATACACTACAGCTCATGTGGCTGTCCATATACACTCACACACTACAGCTCATGTGGCTGTTCCTATCCCCCACTTGTACACTACAGCTCATGTGGCTGTTCATATCCCCTCACTTATACACTACAGCTCATGTGGCTGTTCATATCCCCTCACTTATACACTACAGCTCATGTGGCTGTCCATATACACTCACTCACACACTACAGCTCATGTGGCTGTTCCTATCCCCCAATTGTACACTACAGCTCATGTGGCTGTTCATATCCCCTCACTTATACACTACAGCTCATGTGGCTGTTCATATCCCCTCACTTATACACTACAGCTCATGTGGCTGTTCATATCCCCTCACTTATACACTACAGCTCATGTGGCTGTTCATATTTCCCTCACTTATACACTACAGCTCATGTGGCTGTCCATATACACTCACTCACACACTACAGCTCATGTGGCTGTCCATATACACTCACTCACACACTACAGCTCATGTGGCTGTTCATATTTCCCTCACTTATACACTACAGCTCATGTGGCTGTTCATATTTCCCTCACTTATACACTACAGCTCATGTGCAGGGATGAAACTTAACAGTCGCCCAGTCGCCAATGCGAGTAGAATTTGTGTTGGGCGACCAAATGCCTGTGTCTAGATCGCCCAGTTGGCGAACATAACAATTGTAGTACGATGCACAGACCAACGAATGCTAAGACGCATTTTGCGTTTTACATTTCAAGTTTTGTCCCTTCAAAATGTTATTAGCAATATTTCGCGCGTGTATGATATTTGGTTAAGTGGCGTAATTATAATCCAGATCGGGAATAGATAGAACAATTTAATTGACATTTGCGTCAGGAATCGTCTTGAAATATTTTACGTGACATTTTTGTCAAAGGGGAATAATCAAAACCGCCTAAGCTTGTTCCCGCCTGACTTAATCTTGTCAATACCATGGAGTTAATGATGGCAGAAACCAGTACAAAGCAAATAAATTACGAAAATCACCGGGAGTAAATATGATTTCGATTCCAGAGATTTTAAATACGATGTTCCTATTAACTGTCAAGATTAAAACACAATAATAATAATTACATGTAGTATTTTGGAAGTAACTTTTACCATATTAATTAAATTACAATAGAATATCAATTACAATTTGTTAAAGAATTTATAATAGTGCATTTTATTTTCTATTGAATATACATGTTTTTTGCAATGATGTCATTTTCTACATGTACTTCTAGTTCAACACAAAGAAAGATTAAATTTATTGTGCATTTTAAATATAGAAAACATTCATTGTTTTGTTTAAGGCAAACAAGAAAGACAACACATAAACTTAAATCTTACTCATTATCATAGCAAGTTTAAAGTTTTAATATCAATTATTTATGAAAAAAACAAAAAAACAAGTGCAATAGCACTCTATAGATTGTAGCTATTTCAATCATACATTTGTCATGTTTGTGTGTGCATTGTTAACATCTGTGGCAGTCTTTTCTGTCTTACAAATCTTAAATCTAGAATGAAAATGGATGGACATATTACTGCATACTTAAAATGGAAATAATTAAATTCCTAATATTGAAGAATAAAGGTAGCTAAAAATGCCAGAAATGTAGGATTTCGAGTCAAATAGCTGTTAGCTTTGGGGGGAGGTTCCTAAATTCTGAGAGATAATCATAAATTTTTCTGCCTGATAATTCTTTAATTCATCTTAATTTCTGGAAACAAAATACATGCGTCCATAAAGACTCAAATATCCAATTATGTACATGTATGTAGTGATCCAAGGTAGGTAGTAACAATATCAAAACAAGACAATAACTTCTGAATTCATGTACATATAGTATAATCAAAATTGTACACATGACCATATAATTTATAGTTAAAACACACTTGCGCTGAAAAAAGTTGGGCCCCTAACTATATTCTTGGGCCCCTGGATTTTTTCGGTTAGGGGCCCAGCTGGCTACTGCAGGAAAAAAGTTAAGCTCTATCCCTGATGTGGCTGTCCATATACACTCACTCACACACACTACAGCTCATGTGGCTGTTCATATCCCCTCACTTATACACTACAGCTCATGTGGCTGTTCATATCCCCTCACTTATACACTACAGCTCATGTGGCTGTACCTGTTCACTCACTTGTAAACTACAGCTCATGTGAACTTTTTCTATCCCTATCCACCCATCCACATCAAGCAGTCCACCAATGTCTAACTATTATTTGGAAAAAATGGTAAACAGAAATGCCTATCTGATATTTCAATGGATAATGCAGAAAAATGTATACATGTACCAAAATGAATTTTAATTTCAGAATAGAAAATACAATTCTAAATAGGTGTCATCACATAATATCAAAATTGTGACCATTATAACACAAAGATGTACAAATCAAAATAAAGGCTTTTGAAATGAGAAGAAACTTTACAAATAACCACAACAAACTGGTCAAAATAGTTTGTACTACATGTAGATGTTCCCATGAGCCTGTAATTACAAACATGGAATACAAATGACTTCAACTTTGTTTAAATTTTTGTAATTTACAGTTTCAGTCTAGTTGTTATAGCATCGAAGTTACTGATAAAAAAAACAAACATTTCTACAAAAATTTTAGTACAATAACTCCTATAAGGTGCCATCAGACAATTTCTGAAAATTAAATGATTTGTAGGCCTTGTCCTTTAGGTTAATTTAGTAACTTACAGTTTACTCTAGGTGTTACAGACTTGAGTTTATAACACAAAAACTGATTATTTTGTCCAAATTTGTCATTAAAGGGCAATAACTCCTATAAACATCCTCACCAGTCAGGGTTTCTGTGTCCACATGTGGATGTCCTATAAAGAGTCATCTAACAATTTTGGACTACACACAGATTTATAGGCCTAGCTTTGCTGATCATTTGTGCATTTTACAGTTTCACTCTAGCTGTTATGGCATTTAAGTTAACGAGCAGATTTCACCCATTTTTTTTAATAAAGTTCTATAAGGAGTCATCTGACAATTCTCTGACAATATGATTAGTAGGCCTTATCCGGCAAAATTGGTAATTTTGCCTTGAATTATCATTAAAGGGCAATAACTCCTGTAAGGAGTCATCTGACAATTTCAGATCTATAGAGTGAATTGTAGAACATATTGCTGATCATTTCTCTAATATACAGTTTCACTCTAGCTGTTATAGGTTTTAGGTTAGGACAAAAATGACAAGTTTCATTAAAAATTGTCATTACAGGGCTATAACTTCTATATGAAGTCATCTGACAATTTCAGACCAATTAAGTGAATTGTAGGACTTGTATTACTGATCATTTAGCTGTTAAAATTTATAGGTTACAAGACAAAAACAGAAAATTTCATAAAAAATTGTCATTTAAGGGCACCTTCACATCTAATTTTTTCATTATTACAAATTGTTTGTCATTATTTTTTCTTGCTTTTGATATTTATATCCATATAATTTATTGCTGTTAAGTCAAATTACTAAGATTGCTGTAGGTTATAAATCTGTGTTGGTTGTGTGTGATCACATAAGAGTGTAAGAGAGTGTTCTCTTTCTATATATGAATTACCTAACAGTGTACAAAATACCAATGTAAATTAGTCAGATTGTTGTACAGACTTATTATAATTCCTGAATACCCTTAGTCAGCTGAAAGTGTACAGGGAATTGTAAAATCCTGACTACTGAAGAAAAAATCAAACAAATCAAAACATCTTGACCTCAAAACATTTGCCACAGTAGATTCTAAAAGTCAGACCATATTTTGGGAAACAACATTTTTTTCCTTATCATGCTAATTGACACTTGGTTGGTCTTTATTGGTTAACAAAAAAACTGAATGAGGTAACATGAGGTCTTCCATAGAAAAAGGCCGAAACAAGTGAAAGATTTATTTTTGTGATTTTATATAATTTAGTGTAGTAGATGGCTTACCATCAGAACTGCAAGTTGAAGAATTGTCACTTGAATCAAGGTTATCTGGTGTAATATCATTGTCATCAGAAGATGTCAAATTCTTGTCATCAGAAGTTTTGATATCCTTGTCACCAGAAGGTGCGAGATCATTGACCACAGGAGATCCATCTACGACAACAATTTTGCATGTTTCAGTTTGGTCATCGTCATTTTCTGATGAGTCATTCATTTCTAATGTATGCGAGTCATCTTTAACAACACATGATGGATTGAAGACTAGGCTGATGTTCCCTGTAAAGCTGACTGTGAGATAGCCCTTCTCATCAATGTGTTTTACTGTTCCAGATTTTCCAACATACTACAACAAATTGTTACTGCTAAGTAGACCAAATAAATAATTGAAGATATAACTAATCAATTGATTCAATTTTTTTCACTCAAAGATAAATGGATTAGTGATTTATGAGACTAGTAATGTAAGATAAATGTATTAGTTAATTACAAGACTAAGCAGCTTGTAAGCACATGTAACTGGATAAAAAAAAAATCTTATAAAAACATTTCTTCCATTTTTGGGGCGATTCCATAAAATGATTTAATTCCCTAGGGGGTTAAAAAGTCTTGTGCACTCCTTGAAGTGACGTCACTATGATGTCCCTTGTCAACATTGACACGCAAGATCATTCAAAACAAAGTTCCTCTAAGTTTTCAAGGACACTTTAAATCTGGAGTGTAGAAATAAAGCTGGCATGTTAGTAATCTTGATTTTAACTATGTGGAATGTAGAAATAAACCTTGCAAGTAAACAATCTTGATTTTACTATCTTGTGTAGAAATATTGTTATTCACTCGTAACTAAAGAAACATCTAAGATTTTAGTTTTCATCCTTATAAAGCAGAGCTATTATTAAAGGAATCTGTTTATTGTATTTCCAAATAGATTCATAAGCATTGTTGAAAACATCAGGGGAAATTACTCCATCAAGAACTTCAAAATAATCAGCTATATTCCAGAAATCAGGCCATTTCTTTTACCCATTACAGTGACATCACGCATGCATGTTTAATTAAGACTGAAAGGTAAAAAAGATAATTGAAATAAATTTTAATGTGACCTTGACCTTAGATACATGGTTTAGAAGATAATTCCAGGAAACCGATGGTTAACAGTACAACTGCCATTGGAAGAATCGACTAAACAATGCGGAAGAAAGTTAAGCATCTAATATATTTAGACTGGTTCCTTAGTACTGATTACTTACATTCCTCATTTCCTCCTGCCATTTACGACCCTGGCGTCTTTTCACAATGGCAACATCAGCCAGAACAGTAACTTTATGTCCTACTAGAGGGACAGACACCTAAAAAGTACAGACACAATCAATCCTGTACAACTTCCGATTTATTCATGCCAATAAACAATGAACTCTTCACCTGCATTTAGTTAGTTACCTTACACATGGTAATACTCTACAGCTCAGGTGGAATTTGCTCTTTCCACCTGTCTACAGTGGGCAGCCCACCTATGTCCACTCTACAGCTCAGGTGGAATTTGCTCTTTCCACCTGTCTACAGTGGGCAGCCCACCTATGTCCACTCTACAGCTCAGGTGGAATTTGCTCTTTCCACCCATTCACATTGGGCAGCCCACCTATGTCCACTCTACAGCTCAGGTGGAATTTGCTCTTTCCACCCATTCACATTGGGCAGCCCACCTATGTCCACTCGACAGCTCAGGTGGAATTTGCTCTTTCCACCTGTCCACAGTGGGCATCCTACCTATGTCCATTCGATAGGTCAGGTGGAATTTTCTCTTTCCACTTGTGTACAGCGGACAGCCCACCAATGTCCACTCAACAGGTAAGGTGGAGTTTTACAAAATTATTGAGTATAAATGTTATATGCATTTTTAAATGGATTATTTTGTCAAGTTATATGGTAAAGCAAATAGAAATATGATGCTCATTCAAAATGGTGCCAGGTTAGAAGTGTTGGAAGTTTGCTCATCACTACTGTGGACAAACACACAAAATCCGAGCTATAGTGTAGAAAACAACTACCAGTCCAGTACCTTTGTCAGGGAAGCTATGTATACAAGCCATGTTATAGTGTAGAAAACAACTACCAGTCCAGTACCTTTGTCAGAGAAGCTATGTATACAAGCCATGTTATAGTGTAGAAAACAACTACCAGTCCAGTACCTTTGTCAGAGAATCTATGTATACAAGCCATGTTATAGTGTAGAAAACAACTGCCAGTCCAGGACCTTTGTCAGAGAATCTATGTATACAAGCCATGTTATAGTGTAGAAAACAACTGCCAGTCCAGTACCTTTGTCAGGGAATTTATGTATACAAGCCATGTTATAGTGTAGAAAACAACTGCCAGTCCAGTACCTTGGTCAGGGAAGCTATGTATACAAGCCATGTTATAGTGTAGAAACAACTGCCAGTCCAGTACCTTTGTCAGAGAAGCTATGTATACAAGCCATGTTATTGTGTAGAAACTACTGCCAGTCCAGTACCTTTGTCAGAGAATCTATGTATACAAGCCATGTTATAGTGTAGAAACAACTGCCAGTCCAGTACCTTTGTCAGAGAAGCTATGTATACAAGCCATGTTATAGTGTAGAAAACAACTGCCAGTCCAGTACCTTTGTCAGAGAATCTATGTATACAAGCCATGTTATAGTGTAGAAACAACTGCCAGTCCAGTACCTTTGTCAGAGAAGCTATGTATACAAGCCATGTTATAGTGTAGAAAACTACTGCCAGTCCAGTACCTTTGTCAGAGAAGCTATGTATACAAGCCATGTTATAGTGTAGAAACAACTGCCAGTCAAGTACCTTTGTCAGAGAATCTATGTATACAAGCCATGTTATAGTGTAGAAAACTACTGCCAGTCCAGTACCTTTGTCAGAGAAGCTATGTATACAAGCCATGTTATAGTGTAGAAAACAACTGCCAGTCCAGTACCTTTGTCAGAGAAGCTATGTATACAAGCCATGTTATAGTGTAGAAAACTACTGCCAGTCCAGTACCTTTGTCAGAGAAGCTATGTATACAAGCCATGTTATAGTGTAGAAAACAACTGCCAGTCCAGTACCTTGGTCAGGGAAGCTATGTATACAAGCCATGTTATAGTGTAGAAAACTACTGCCAGTCCAGTACCTTGGTCAGAGAATCTATGTATACAAGCCATGTTATAGTGTAGAAAACAACTGCCAGTCCAGTACCTTTGTCAGAGAATCTATGTATACAAGCCATGTTATAGTGTAGAAACTACTGCCAGTCCAGTACCTTTGTCAGAGAAGCTATGTATACAAGCCATGTTATAGTGTAGAAACAACTGCCAGTCCAGTACCTTTGTCAGAGAAGCTATGTATATAAGCCATGTTATAGTGTAGAAACTACTGCCAGTCCAGTACCTTTGTCAGAGAAGCTATGTATATAAGCCATGTTATAGTGTAGAAACAACTGCCAGTCCAGTACCTTTGTCAGAGAATCTATGTATACAAGCCATGTTATGGTGTAGAAACAACTGCCAGTCCAGTACCTTTGTCAGAGAATCTATGTATACAAGCCATGTTATAGTGTAGAAAACTACTGCCAGTCCAGTACCTTTGTCAGAGAATCTATGTATACAAGCCATGTTATAGTGTAGAAACTACTGCCAGTCCAGTACCTTTGTCAGAGAAGCTATGTATATAAGCCATGTTATAGTGTAGAAACAACTGCCAGTCCAGTACCTTTGTCAGAGAATCTATGTATACAAGCCATGTTATAGTGTAGAAAACTACTGCCAGTCCAGTACCTTTGTCAGAGAATCTACATGTATGTATACAAGCCATGTTATAGTGTAGAAAACTACTGCCAGTCCAGTACCTTTGTCAGGGAAGCTATGTATAAAAGCCATGTTATAGTGTAGAAAACAACTGCCAGTCCAGTACCTTTGTCAGAGAATCTATGTATACCAGCCATGTTATAGTGTAGAAAACAACTGCCAGTCCAGTACCTTTGTCAGAGAATCTATGTATACAAGCAATGTTATAGTGTAGAAAACTACTGCCAGTCCAGTACCTTTGTCAGAGAATCTATGTATACAAGCCATGTTATAGTTTAGAAAACTACTGCCAGTCCAGTACCTTTGTCAGAGAAGCTATGTATACAAGCCATGTTATAGTGTAGAAAACAACTGCCAGTCCAGTACCTTGGTCAGAGAAGCTATGTATACAAGCCATGTTATAGTGTAGAAAACAACTGCCAGTATAGTACCTTTGTCAGAGAAGCTATGTATACAAGCCATGTTATAGTGTAGAAACAACTGCCAGTATAGTACCTTTGTCAGAGAAGCTATGTATACAAGCCATGTTATAGTGTAGAAAATAACTGCCAGTCCAGTACCTTTGTCAGAGAAGCTATGTATACAAGCCATGTTATAGTGTAGAAAACAACTGCCAGTCCAGTACCTTTGTCAGAGAATCTATGTATAAAAGCCATGTTATAGTGTAGAAAACTACTGCCAGTCCAGTACCTTTGTCAGGGAAGCTATGTATACAAGCCATGTTATAGTGTAGAAACTACTGCCAGTCCAGTACCTTTGTCAGAGAATCTATGTATACAAGCCATGTTATAGTGTAGAAAACTACTGCCAGTCCAGTACCTTTGTCAGGAAAGCTATGTATAAAAGCCATGTTATAGTGTAGAAAACAACTGCCAGTCCAGTACCTTGGTCAGGGAAGCTATGTATAAAAGCCATGTTATAGTGTAGAAAACAACTGCCAGTCCAGTACCTTTGTCAGAGAATCTATGTATAAAAGCCATGTTATAGTGTAGAAAACTACTGCCAGTCCAGTACCTTTGTCAGGGAAGCTATGTATACAAGCCATGTTATAGTGTAGAAACTACTGCCAGTCCAGTACCTTTGTCAGAGAAGCTATGTATACAAGCCATGTTATAGTGTAGAAACAACTGCCAGTCCAGTACCTTTGTCAGAGAAGATATGTATACAAGCCATGTTATAGTGTAGAAACAACTGCCAGTCCAGTACCTTTGTCAGAGAAGCTATGTATACAAGCCATGTTATGGTGTAGAAACAACTGCCAGTCCAGTACCTTTGTCAGAGAATCTATGTATACAAGCCATGTTATAGTGTAGAAACAACTGCCAGTCCAGTACCTTTGTCAGAGAATCTATGTATACAAGCCATGTTATGGTGTAGAAACAACTGCCAGTCCAGTACCTTTGTCAGAGAATCTATGTATACAAGCCATGTTATAGTGTAGCAAACTACTGCCAGTCCAGTACCTTTGTCAGAGAATCTATGTATACAAGCCATGTTATAGTGTAGAAACAACTGCCAGTCCAGTACCTTTGTCAGGGAAGCTATGTATACAAGCCATGTTATAGTGTAGAAAACTACTGCCAGTCCAGTACCTTTGTCAGAGAATCTATGTATACAAGCCATGTTATAGTGTAGAAAACTACTGCCAGTCCAGTACCTTTGTCAGAGAATCTATGTATACAAGCCATGTTATAGTGTAGAAACAACTGCCAGTCCAGTACCTTTGTCAGAGAAGCTATGTATATAAGCCATGTTATAGTGTAGAAACAACTGCCAGTCCAGTACCTTTGTCAGAGAATCTATGTATAAAAGCCATGTTATAGTGTAGAAAACTACTGCCAGTCCAGTACCTTTGTCAGAGAAGCTATGTATACAAGCCATGTTATAGTGTAGAAACAACTGCCAGTCCAGTACCTTTGTCAGGGAAGCTATGTATACAAGCCATGTTATAGTGTAGAAAACAACTGCCAGTCCAGTACCTTTGTCAGAGAATCTATGTATAAAAGCCATGTTATAGTGTAGAAAACAACTGCCAGTCCAGTACCTTTGTCAGAGAATCTATGTATACAAGCCATGTTATAGTGTAGAAAACAACTGCCAGTCCAGTACCTTTGTCAGAGAAGCTATGTATACAAGCCATGTTATAGTGTAGAAAACTACTGCCAGTCCAGTACCTTTGTCAGAGAATCTATGTATAAAAGCCATGTTATAGTGTAGAAAACAACTGCCAGTCCAGTACCTTTGTCAGAGAATCTATGTATAAAAGCCATGTTATAGTGTAGAAAACAACTGCCAGTCCAGTACCTTTGTCAGAGAAGCTATGTATACAAGCCATGTTATAGTGTAGAAAACTACTGCCAGTCCAGTACCTTTGTCAGAGAAGCTATGTATACAAGCCATGTTATAGTGTAGAAAACAACTGCCAGTCCAGTACCTTTGTCAGAGAAGCTATGTATACAAGCCATGTTATAGTGTAGAAAACAACTGCCAGTCCAGTACCTTTGTCAGAGAAGCTATGTATACAAGCCATGTTATAGTGTAGAAACAACTGCCAGTCCAGTACCTTTGTCAGAGAAGCTATGTATACAAGCCATGTTATAGTGTAGAAACAACTGCCAGTCCAGTACCTTTGTCAGAGAATCTATGTATACAAGCCATGTTATAGTGTAGAAACAACTGCCAGTCCAGTACCTTTGTCAGAGAAGCTATGTATACAAGCCATGTTATAGTGTAGAAACAACTGCCAGTCCAGTACCTTTGTCAGAGAAGCTATGTATACAAGTCATGTTATGGTGTAGAAACAACTGCCAGTCCAGTACCTTTGTCAGAGAATCTATGTATACATGCCATGTTATAGTGTAGAAACAACTGCCAGTCCAGTACCTTTGTCAGAGAATCTATGTATACAAGCCATGTTATGGTGTAGAAACAACTGCCAGTCCAGTACCTTTGTCAGAGAATCTATGTATACAAGCCATGTTATAGTGTAGAAAACTACTGCCAGTCCAGTACCTTTGCCAGAGAATCTATGTATACAAGCCATGTTATAGTGTAGAAACAACTGCCAGTCCAGTACCTTTGTCAGAGAATCTATGTATACAAGCCATGTTATAGTGTAGAAAACAACTGCCAGTCCAGTACCTTTGTCAGAGAATCTATGTATACAAGCCATGTTATAGTGTAGAAAACTACTGCCAGTCCAGTACCTTTGTCAGAGAATCTATGTATACAAGCCATGTTATAGTGTAGAAACAACTGCCAGTCCAGTACCTTTGTCAGAGAATCTATGTATACAAGCCATGTTATAGTGTAGAAAACTACTGGCAGTCCAGTACCTTTGTCAGAGAATCTATGTATACAAGCCATGTTATAGTGTAGAAAACAACTACCAGTCCAGTACCTTTGTCAGAGAAGCTATGTATACAAGCCATGTTATAGTGTAGAAAACAACTGCCAGTCCAGTACCTTTGTCAGAGAATCTATGTATACAAGCCATGTTATAGTGTAGAAACAACTGCCAGTCCAGTACCTTTGTCAGAGAATCTATGTATACAAGCCATGTTATAGTGTAGAAAACTACTGCCAGTCCAGTACCTTTGTCAGAGAATCTATGTATACAAGCCATGTTATAGTGTAGAAAACTACTGCCAGTCCAGTACCTTTGTCAGAGAATCTATGTATACAAGCCATGTTATAGTGTAGAAACAACTGCCAGTCCAGTACCTTTGTCAGAGAATCTATGTATACAAGCCATGTTATAGTGTAGAAAACTACTGCCAGTCCAGTACCTTTGTCAGAGAATCTATGTATACAAGCCATGCTATAGTGTAGAAAACAACTGCCAGTCCAGTACCTTTGTCAGAGAAGCTATGTATACAAGCCATGTTATAGTGTAGAAACAACTGCCAGTATAGTACCTTTGTCAGAGAAGCTATGTATACAAGCCATGTTATAGTGTAGAAATCAACTGCCAGTCCAGTACCTTTGTCAGAGAATCTATGTATACAAGCCATGTTATAGTGTAGAAACAACTGCCAGTCCAGTACCTTGGTCAGGGAAGCTATGTATACAAGCCATGTTATAGTGTAGAAACTACTGCCAGTCCAGTACCTTTGTCAGAGAATCTATGTATACAAGCCATGTTATAGTGTAGAAACAACTGCCAGTCCAGTACCTTTGTCAGAGAATCTATGTATACAAGCCATGTTATAGTGTAGAAAACAACTGCCAGTCCAGTACCTTTGTCAGAGAAGCTATGTATAGTATACAAGCCATGTTATAGTGTAGAAAACAACTGCCAGTCCAGTACCTTTGTCAGAGAAGCTATGTATAGTATACAAGCCATGTTATAGTGTAGAAAACAACTGCCAGTCCAGTACCTTTGTCAGAGAATCTGTGTATACAAGCCATGTTATAGTGTAGAAAACTACTGCCAGTCCAGTACCTTTGTCAGAGAATCTATGTATACAAGCCATGTTATAGTGTAGAAAACAACTGCCAGTCCAGTACCTTTGTCAGAGAATCTATGTATACAAGCCATGTTATAGTGTAGAAAACAACTGCCAGTCCAGTACCATTGTCAGAGAAGCTATGTATAGTATACAAGCCATGTTATAGTGTAGAAAACAACTGCCAGTCCAGTACCTTTGTCAGAGAAGCTATGTATAGTATACAAGCCATGTTATAGTGTAGAAAACAACTGCCAGTCCAGTACCTTTGTCAGAGAAGCTATGTATACAAGCCATGTTATAGTGTAGAAACAACTGCCAGTCCAGTACCTTTGTCAGAGAAGCTATGTATACAAGTCATGTTATGGTGTAGAAACAACTGCCAGTCCAGTACCTTTGTCAGAGAATCTATGTATACATGCCATGTTATAGTGTAGAAACAACTGCCAGTCCAGTACCTTTGTCAGAGAATCTATGTATACAAGCCATGTTATGGTGTAGAAACAACTGCCAGTCCAGTACCTTTGTCAGAGAATCTATGTATACAAGCCATGTTATAGTGTAGAAAACTACTGCCAGTCCAGTACCTTTGCCAGAGAATCTATGTATACAAGCCATGTTATAGTGTAGAAACAACTGCCAGTCCAGTACCTTTGTCAGAGAATCTATGTATACAAGCCATGTTATAGTGTAGAAAACAACTGCCAGTCCAGTACCTTTGTCAGAGAATCTATGTATACAAGCCATGTTATAGTGTAGAAAACTACTGCCAGTCCAGTACCTTTGTCAGAGAATCTATGTATACAAGCCATGTTATAGTGTAGAAACAACTGCCAGTCCAGTACCTTTGTCAGAGAATCTATGTATACAAGCCATGTTATAGTGTAGAAAACTACTGGCAGTCCAGTACCTTTGTCAGAGAATCTATGTATACAAGCCATGTTATAGTGTAGAAAACAACTACCAGTCCAGTACCTTTGTCAGAGAAGCTATGTATACAAGCCATGTTATAGTGTAGAAAACAACTGCCAGTCCAGTACCTTTGTCAGAGAATCTATGTATACAAGCCATGTTATAGTGTAGAAACAACTGCCAGTCCAGTACCTTTGTCAGAGAATCTATGTATACAAGCCATGTTATAGTGTAGAAAACTACTGCCAGTCCAGTACCTTTGTCAGAGAATCTATGTATACAAGCCATGTTATAGTGTAGAAAACTACTGCCAGTCCAGTACCTTTGTCAGAGAATCTATGTATACAAGCCATGTTATAGTGTAGAAACAACTGCCAGTCCAGTACCTTTGTCAGAGAATCTATGTATACAAGCCATGTTATAGTGTAGAAAACTACTGCCAGTCCAGTACCTTTGTCAGAGAATCTATGTATACAAGCCATGCTATAGTGTAGAAAACAACTGCCAGTCCAGTACCTTTGTCAGAGAAGCTATGTATACAAGCCATGTTATAGTGTAGAAACAACTGCCAGTATAGTACCTTTGTCAGAGAAGCTATGTATACAAGCCATGTTATAGTGTAGAAATCAACTGCCAGTCCAGTACCTTTGTCAGAGAATCTATGTATACAAGCCATGTTATAGTGTAGAAACAACTGCCAGTCCAGTACCTTGGTCAGGGAAGCTATGTATACAAGCCATGTTATAGTGTAGAAACTACTGCCAGTCCAGTACCTTTGTCAGAGAATCTATGTATACAAGCCATGTTATAGTGTAGAAACAACTGCCAGTCCAGTACCTTTGTCAGAGAATCTATGTATACAAGCCATGTTATAGTGTAGAAAACAACTGCCAGTCCAGTACCTTTGTCAGAGAAGCTATGTATAGTATACAAGCCATGTTATAGTGTAGAAAACAACTGCCAGTCCAGTACCTTTGTCAGAGAAGCTATGTATAGTATACAAGCCATGTTATAGTGTAGAAAACAACTGCCAGTCCAGTACCTTTGTCAGAGAATCTGTGTATACAAGCCATGTTATAGTGTAGAAAACTACTGCCAGTCCAGTACCTTTGTCAGAGAATCTATGTATACAAGCCATGTTATAGTGTAGAAAACAACTGCCAGTCCAGTACCTTTGTCAGAGAATCTATGTATACAAGCCATGTTATAGTGTAGAAAACAACTGCCAGTCCAGTACCATTGTCAGAGAAGCTATGTATAGTATACAAGCCATGTTATAGTGTAGAAAACAACTGCCAGTCCAGTACCTTTGTCAGAGAAGCTATGTATAGTATACAAGCCATGTTATAGTGTAGAAAACAACTGCCAGTCCAGTACCTTTGTCAGAGAATCTATGTATACAAGCCATGTTATAGTGTAGAAAACAACTGCCAGTCCAGTACCTTTGTCAGAGAAGCTATGTATAGTATACAAGCCATGTTATAGTGTAGAAAACAACTGCCAGTCCAGTACCTTTGTCAGAGAATCTGTGTATACAAGCCATGTTATAGTGTAGAAAACTACTGCCAGTCCAGTACCTTTGTCAGAGAATCTATGTATACAAGCCATGTTATAGTGTAGAAAACAACTGCCAGTCCAGTACCTTTGTCAGAGAATCTATATATACAAGCCATGTTATAGTGTAGAAAACAACTGCCAGTCCAGTACCTTTGTAAGAGAAGCTATGTATAGTATACAAGCCATGTTATAGTGTAGAAAACAACTGCCAGTCCAGTACCTTTGTCAGAGAAGCTATGTATAGTATACAAGCCATGTTATAGTGTAGAAAACAACTGCCAGTCCAGTACCTTTGTCAGAGAATCTATGTATACAAGCCATGTTATAGTGTAGAAAACTACTGCCAGTCCAGTACCTTTGTCAGAGAATCTATGTATACAAGCCATGTTATAGTGTAGAAAACAACTGCCAGTCCAGTACCTTTGTCAGAGAATCTATGTATACAAGCCATGTTATAGTGTAGAAAACAACTGCCAGTCCAGTACCTTTGTCAGAGAAGCTATGTATACAAGCCATGTTATAGTGTAGAAACTACTGCCAGTCCAGTACCTTTGTCAGAGAATCTATGTATACAAGCCATGTTATAGTGTAGAAAACAACTGCCAGTCCAGTACCTTTGTCAGAGAATCTATGTATACAAGCCATGTTATAGTGTAGAAAACAACTGCCAGTCCAGTACCTTTGTCAGAGAAGATATGTATACAAGCCATGTTATAGTGTAGAAAACTACTGCCAGTCCAGTACCTTTGTCAGGGAAGCTATGTATACAAGCCATGTTATAGTGTAGAAACTACTGCCAGTCCAGTACCTTTGTCAGAGAATCTATGTATACAAGCCATGTTATAGTATAGAAACTACTGCCAGTCCAGTACCTTTGTCAGAGAAGCTATGTATACAAGCCATATTATAGTGTAGAAACTACTGCCAGTCCAGTACCTTTGTCAGAGAATCTATGTATACAAGTCATGTTATAGTGTAGAAAACAACTGCCAGTCCAGTACCTTTGTCAGAGAAGCTATGTATACAAGCCATGTTATAGTTTAGAAACAACTGCCAGTCCAGTACCTTTGTCAGAGAAGCTATGTATACAAGCCATGTTATAGTGTAGAAACAACTGCCAGTCCAGGACCTTTGTCAGAGAAGCTATGTATACAAGCCATGTTATAGTGTAGAAAACAACTGCCAGTCCAGTACCTTTGTCAGAGAATCTATGTATACAAGCCATGTTATAGTGTAGAAACAACTGCCAGTCCAGTACCTTTGTCAGAGAAGCTATGTATACAAGCCATGTTATAGTGTAGAAACAACTGCCAGTCCAGGACCTTTGTCAGAGAAGCTATGTATACAAGCCATGTTATAGTGTAGAAAACAACTGCCAGTCCAGTACCTTTGTCAGGGAAGCTATGTATACAAGCCATGTTATAGTGTAGAAAACAACTGCCAGTCCAGTACCTTTGTCAGAGAAGCTATGTATACAAGCCATGTTATAGTTTAGAAAACAACTGCCAGTCCAGTACCTTTGTCAGAGAAGCTATGTATACAAGCCATGTTATAGTTTAGAAAACAACTGCCAGTCCAGTACCTTTGTCAGAGAAGCTATGTATACAAGCCATGTTATAGTGTAGAAAACAACTGCCAGTCCAGTACCTTTGTCAGGGAATCTATGTATACAAGCCATGTTATAGTGTAGAAACAACTGCCAGTCCAGTACCTTTGTCAGAGAAGATATGTATACAAGCCATGTTATAGTGTAGAAACAACTGCCAGTATAGTACCTTTGTCAGAGAATCTATGTATACAAGCCATGTTATAGTGTAGAAACAACTGCCAGTCCAGTATCTTTGTCAGAGAAGCTATGTATACAAGCCATGTTATAGTGTAGAAACAACTGCCAGTCCAGTATCTTTGTCAGAGAAGCTATGTATACAAGCCATGTTATAGTGTAGAAAACAACTGCCAGTCCAGTACCTTTGTCAGAGAAGCTATGTATACAAGCCATGTTATAGTTTAGAAAACAACTGCCAGTCCAGTACCTTTGTCAGAGAAGCTATGTATACAAGCCATGTTATAGTGTAGAAAACAACTGCCAGTCCAGTACCTTTGTCAGAGAAACTATGTATACAAGCCATGTTATAGTGTAGAAAACAACTGCCAGTCCAGTACCTTTGTCAGAGAATCTATGTATACAAGCCATGTTATAGTGTAGAAAACAACTGCCAGTCCAGTACGTTTGTCAGAGAATCTATGTATACAAGCCATGTTATAGTGTAGAAACAACTGCCAGTCCAGTACCTTTGTCAGAGAATCTATGTATACAAGCCATGTTATAGTGTAGAAACAACTGCCAGTCCAGTACCTTTGTCAGAGAAGATATGTATACAAGCCATGTTATAGTGTAGAAACAACTGCCAGTCCAGTACCTTTGTCAGAGAAGATATGTATACAAGCCATGTTATAGTGTAGAAACAACTGCCAGTCCAGTACCTTTGTCAGAGAATCTATGTATACAAGCCATGTTATAGTGTAGAAAACAACTGCCAGTCCAGGACCTTTGTCAGAGAAGCTATGTATACAAGCCATGTTATAGTGTAGAAAACAACTGCCAGTCCAGTACCTTTGTCAGAGAAGCTATGTATACAAGCCATGTTATAGTGTAGAAACAACTGCCAGTCCAGTACCTTTGTCAGAGAAGCTATGTATACAAGCCATGTTATAGTGTAGAAACAACTGCCAGTCCAGTACCTTTGTCAGAGAATCTATGTATACAAGCCATGTTATAGTGTAGAAACAACTGCCAGTCCA
This sequence comes from Limnoperna fortunei, assembly GCA_944474755.1. Lineage (NCBI taxonomy): Eukaryota > Metazoa > Mollusca > Bivalvia > Mytilida > Modiolidae > Limnoperna > Limnoperna fortunei. Next base: position 15,394,641 of record OX104122.1, read on the forward strand.
GTACCTTTGTCAGAGAATCTATGTATACAAGCCATGTTATAGTGTAGAAAACAACTGCCAGTCCAGTACCTTTGTCAGAGAATCTATGTATACAAGCCATGTTATAGTGTAGAAAACAACTGCCAGTCCAGTACCTTTGTCAGAGAATCTATGTATACAAGCCATGTTATAGTGTAGAAACTACTGCCAGTCCAGTACCTTTGTCAGAGAATCTATGTATACAAGCCATGTTATAGTGTAGAAAACAACTGCCAGTCCAGTACCTTTGTCAGAGAATCTATGTATACAAGCCATGTTATAGTGTAGAAAACAACTGCCAGTCCAGTACCTTTGTCAGAGAATCTATGTATACAAGCCATGTTATAGTGTAGAAAACAACTGCCAGTCCAGTACCTTTGTCAGGGAAGCTATGTATACAAGCCATGTTATAGTGTAGAAAACAACTGCCAGTCCAGTACCTTTGTCAGAGAAGCTATGTATACAAGCCATGTTATAGTGTAGAAAACAACTGCCAGTCCAGTACCTTTGTCAGGGAAGCTATGTATACAAGCCATGTTATAGTGTAGAAAACAACTGCCAGTCCAGTACCTTTGTCAGAGAAGCTATGTATACAAGCCATGTTATAGTGTAGAAAACAACTGCCAGTCCAGTATCTTTGTCAGAGAAGCTATGTATACAAGCCATGTTATAGTGTAGAAAACAACTGCCAGTCCAGTACCTTTGTCAGGGAAGCTATGTATACAAGCCATGTTATAGTGTAGAAAACTACTGCCAGTCCAGTACCTTTGCCAGAGAAGCTATGTATACAAGCCATGTTATAGTGTAGAAAACAACTGCCAGTCCAGTACCTTTGTCAGAGAAGATATGTATACAAGCCATGTTATAGTGTAGAAAACAACTGCCAGTCCAGTACCTTTGTCAGAGAATCTATGTATACAAGCCATGTTATAGTGTAGAAACAACTGCCAGTCCAGTACCTTTGTCAGAGAATCTATGTATACAAGCCATGCTATAGTGTAGAAACAACTACCAGTCCAGTACCTTTGTCAGAGAATCTATGTATACAAGCCATGTTATAGTGTAGAAACAACTGCCAGTCCAGTACCTTTGTCAGAGAATCTATGTATACAAGCCATGTTATAGTGTAGAAACAACTACCAGTCCAGTACCTTTGTCAGAGAATCTATGTATACAAGCCATGTTATAGTGTAGAAACAACTGCCAGTCCAGTACCTTTGTCAGAGAAGCTATGTATACAAGCCATGTTATAGTGTAGAAACAACTGCCAGTCCAGTACCTTTGTCAGAGAAGCTATGTATACAAGCCATGTTATAGTGTAGAAAACAACTACCAGTCCAGTATCTTTGTCAGAGAAGCTATGTATACAAGCCATGTTATAGTGTAGAAAACTACTGCCAGTCCAGTACCTTTGTCAGAGAAGCTATGTATACAAGCCATGTTATAGTGTAGAAATCAACTGCCAGTCCAGTACCTTTGTCAGAGAATCTATGTATACATGCCATGTTATAGTGTAGAAATCAACTGCCAGTCCAGTACCTTTGTCAGAGAAGCTATGTATACAAGCCATGTTATAGTGTAGAAATCAACTGCCAGTCCAGTACCTTTGTCAGAGAATCTATGTATACCAGCCATGTTATAGTGTAGAAAACTACTGCCAGTCCAGTATCTTTGTCAGAGAATCTATGTATACAAGCCATGTTATAGTGTAGAAACAACTGCCAGTCCAGTACCTTTGTCAGAGAATCTATGTATACAAGCCATGTTATAGTGTAGAAAACAACTGCCAGTCCAGTACCTTTGTCAGAGAATCTATGTATACAAGCCATGTTATAGTGTAGAAACTACTGCCAGTCCAGTACCTTTGTCAGAGAATCTATGTATACAAGCCATGTTATAGTGTAGAAAACAACTACCAGTCCAGTACCTTTGTCAGAGAATCTATGTATACAAGCCATGTTATAGTGTAGAAAACAACTGCCAGTCCAGTACCTTTGTCAGAGAAGCTATGTATACAAGCCATGTTATAGTGTAGAAACAACTGCCAGTCCAGTACCTTTGTCAGAGAAGCTATGTATACAAGCCATGTTATAGTGTAGAAACTACTGCCAGTCCAGTACCTTTGTCAGAGAAGCTATGTATACAAGCCATGTTATAGTGTAGAAAACAACTGCCAGTCCAGTACCTTTGTCAGAGAAGCTATGTATAGTATACAAGCCATGTTATAGTGTAGAAAACAACTGCCAGTCCAGGACCTTTGTCAGAGAATCTATGTATACATGCCATGTTATAGTGTAGAAAACAACTGCCAGTCCAGTACCTTTGTCAGAGAATCTATGTATACAAGCCATGTTATAGTGTAGAAAACAACTGCCAGTCCAGTACCTTGGTCAGAGAAGCTATGTATACAAGCCATGTTATAGTGTAGAAAACAACTACCAGTCCAGTACCTTTGTCAGAGAATCTATGTATACAAGCCATGTTATAGTGTAGAAAACAACTGCCAGTCCAGTACCTTGGTCAGGGAAGCTATGTATACAAGCCATGTTATAGTGTAGAAAACAACTGCCAGTCCAGTACCTTTGTCAGAGAATCTATGTATACAAGCCATGTTATAGTGTAGAAAACAACTGCCAGTCCAGTACCTTTGTCAGAGAATCTATGTATACAAGCCATGTTATAGTGTAGAAAACAACTACCAGTCCAGTACCTTTGTCAGAGAATCTATGTATACAAGCCATGTTATAGTGTAGAAAACAACTGCCAGTCCAGTACCTTTGTCAGAGAATCTATGTATACAAGCCATGTTATAGTGTAGAAAACAACTGCCAGTCCAGTACCTTTGTCAGAGAATCTATGTATACAAGCCATGTTATAGTGTAGAAAACAACTACCAGTCCAGTACCTTTGTCAGAGAATCTATGTATACAAGCCATGTTATAGTGTAGAAAACTACTGCCAGTCCAGTACCTTTGTCAGAGAATCTATGTATACAAGCCATGTTATAGTGTAGAAAACTACTGCCAGTCCAGTACCTTTGTCAGAGAATCTATGTATACAAGCCATGTTATGGTGTAGAAACAACTGCCAGTCCAGTACCTTTGTCAGGGAAGCTATGTATACCAGCCATGTTATAGTGTAGAAAACAACTGCCAGTCCAGTACCTTGGTCAGGGAAGATATGTATACAAGCCATGTTATAGTGTAGAAACAACTGCCAGTCCAGTACCTTTGTTAGAGAATCTATGTATACAAGCCATGTTATAGTGTAGAAAACAACTGCCAGTCCAGTACCTTTGTCAGAGAATCTATGTATACAAGCCATGTTATAGTGTAGAAAACAACTGCCAGTCCAGTACCTTTGTCAGGGAAGCTATGTATACCAGCCATTTTATAGTGTAGAAAACAACTGCCAGTCCAGTACCTTTGTCAGAGAAGATATGTATACAAGCCATGTTATAGTGTAGAAAACAACTGCCAGTCCAGTACCTTTGTCAGGGAAGCTATGTATACAAGCCATGTTATAGTGTAGAAAACAACTGCCAGTCCAGTACCTTGGTCAGAGAATCTATGTATACAAGCCATGTTATAGTGTAGAAAACAACTGCCAGTCCAGTACCTTTGTCAGAGAAGCTATGTATACAAGCCATGTTATAGTGTAGAAAACAACTGCCAGTCCAGTACCTTTGTCAGAGAATCTATGTATACAAGCCATGTTATAGTGTAGAAAACAACTGCCAGTCCAGTACCTTTGTCAGAGAAGCTATGTATACAAGCCATGTTATAGTGTAGAAAACTACTGCCAGTCCAGTACCTTGGTCAGAGAAGCTATGTATACAAGCCATGTTATAGTGTAGAAAACAACTGCCAGTCCAGTATCTTTGTCAGAGAATCTATGTATACAAGCCATGTTATAGTTTAGAAAACAACTGCCAGTCCAGTACCTTTGTCAGAGAATCTATGTATACAAGCCATGTTATAGTGTAGAAAACTACTGCCAGTCCAGTACCTTTGTCAGAGAAGCTATGTATACAAGCCATGTTATAGTGTAGAAAACAACTGCCAGTCCAGTATCTTTGTCAGAGAATCTATGTATACAAGCCATGTTATAGTGTAGAAAACAACTGCCAGTCCAGTACCTTTGTCAGAGAATCTATGTATACAAGCCATGTTATAGTGTAGAAAACAACTGCCAGTCCAGTACCTTTGTCAGAGAAGCTATGTATACAAGCCATGTTATAGTGTAGAAAACAACTGCCAGTCCAGTACGTTTGTCAGAGAAGCTATGTATACAAGCCATGTTATAGTGTAGAAAACAACTACCAGTCCAGTACCTTTGTCAGAGAATCTATGTATACCAGCCATGTTATAGTGTAGAAAACAACTACCAGTCCAGTACCTTTGTCAGAGAAGCTATGTATACAAGCCATGTTATAGTGTAGAAAACTACTGCCAGTCCAGTACCTTTGTCAGAGAAGCTATGTATACAAGCCATGTTATAGTGTAGAAACAACTGCCAGTCCAGTACCTTTGTCAGAGAAGCTATGTATACAAGCCATGTTATAGTGTAGAAAACAACTGCCAGTCCAGTACCTTTGTCAGAGAAGCTATGTATACAAGCCATGTTATAGTGTAGAAAACAACTGCCAGTCCAGTACCTTTGTCAGAGAATCTATGTATACAAGCCATGTTATAGTGTAGAAAACAACTGCCAGTCCAGTACCTTTGTCAGAGAATCTATGTATACAAGCCATGTTATAGTGTAGAAAACAACTGCCAGTCCAGTACCTTTGTCAGAGAATCTATGTATACAAGCCATGTTATAGTGTAGAAACAACTGCCAGTCCAGTACCTTTGTCAGAGAATCTATGTATACAAGCCATGTTATAGTGTAGAAAACAACTGCCAGTCCAGTATCTTTGTCAGAGAAGATATGTATACCAGCCATGTTATAGTGTAGAAACAACTGCCAGTCCAGTACCTTTGTCAGAGAATCTATGTATACAAGCCATGTTATAGTGTAGAAACAACTGCCAGTCCAGTACCTTTGTCAGAGAATCTATGTATACAAGCCATGTTATAGTGTAGAAAACAACTGCCAGTCCAGTATCTTTGTCAGAGAAGATATGTATACAAGCCATGTTATAGTGTAGAAAACTACTGCCAGTCCAGTACCTTTGTCAGAGAATCTATGTATACAAGCCATGTTATAGTGTAGAAACAACTGCCAGTCCAGTACCTTTGTCAGAGAATCTATGTATACAAGCCATGTTATAGTGTAGAAAACAACTGCCAGTCCAGTACCTTTGTCAGAGAATCTATGTATACAAGCCATGTTATAGTGTAGAAACAACTGCCAGTCCAGTACCTTTGTCAGAGAATCTATGTATACAAGCCATGTTATAGTGTAGAAACAACTGCCAGTCCAGTACCTTTGTCAGAGAATCTATGTATACAAGCCATGTTATAGTGTAGAAACAACTGCCAGTCCAGTACCTTTGTCAGAGAATCTATGTATACAAGCCATGTTATAGTGTAGAAACTACTGCCAGTCCAGTACCTTTGTCAGAGAAGCTATGTATACAAGCCATGTTATAGTGTAGAAAACAACTGCCAGTCCAGTACCTTTGTCAGAGAATCTATGTATACAAGCCATGTTATAGTGTAGAAAACTACTGCCAGTCCAGTACCTTTGTCAGAGAATCTATGTATACAAGCCATGTTATAGTGTAGAAACAACTGCCAGTCCAGTACCTTTGTCAGAGAATCTATGTATACAAGCCATGTTATAGTGTAGAAACAACTGCCAGTCCAGTACCTTTGTCAGAGAAGCTATGTATATAAGCCATGTTATAGTGTAGAAACAACTGCCAGTCCAGTACCTTGGTCAGAGAATCTATGTATACAAGCCATGTTATAGTGTAGAAAACTACTGCCAGTCCAGTACCTTGGTCAGAGAATCTATGTATACAAGCCATGTTATAGTGTAGAAAACAACTGCCAGTCCAGTACCTTTGTCAGAGAATCTATGTATACAAGCCATGTTATAGTGTAGTAAACAACTGCCAGTCCAGTACCTTTGTCAGAGAATCTATGTATACAAGCCATGTTATAGTGTAGAAAACAACTGCCAGTCCAGTACCTTTGTCAGAGAATCTATGTATACAAGCCATGTTATAGTGTAGAAAACTACTGCCAGTCCAGTACCTTTGTCAGAGAATCTATGTATACAAGCCATGTTATAGTGTAGAAAACAACTGCCAGTCCAGTACCTTTGTCAGAGAATCTATGTATACAAGCCATGTTATAGTGTAGAAACAACTGCCAGTCCAGTACCTTTGTCAGAGAATCTATGTATACAAGCCATGTTATAGTGTAGAAAACAACTGCCAGTCCAGTACCTTTGTCAGAGAATCTATGTATACAAGCCATGTTATAGTGTAGAAACAACTGCCAGTCCAGTACCTTTGTCAGAGAATCTATGTATACAAGCCATGTTATGGTGTAGAAACAACTGCCAGTCCAGTACCTTTGTCAGAGAATCTATGTATACAAGCCATGTTATAGTGTAGAAACAACTGCCAGTCCAGTACCTTTGTCAGAGAAGCTATGTATACAAGCCATGTTATAGTGTAGAAAACTACTGGCAGTCCAGTACCTTTGTCAGAGAATCTATGTATACAAGCCATGTTATAGTGTAGAAACAACTGCCAGTATAGTACCTTTGTCAGAGAAGCTATGTATACAAGCCATGTTATAGTGTAGAAAACAACTGCCAGTCCTGTACCTTTGTCAGAGAAGCTATGTATACAAGCCATTTTATAGTGTAGAAAACAACTGCCAGTCCAGTACCTTTGTCAGAGAAGATATGTATACAAGCCATGTTATAGTGTAGAAAACAACTGCCAGTCCAGGACCTTTGTCAGAGAATCTATGTATACAAGCCATGTTATAGTGTAGAAACAACTGCCAGTCCAGTACCTTTGTCAGAGAATCTATGTATACAAGCCATGTTATAGTGTAGAAAACAACTGCCAGTCCAGTACCTTTGCCAGAGAATCTATGTATACAAGCCATGTTATAGTGTAGAAACAACTGCCAGTCCAGTACCTTTGTCAGAGAAGCTATGTATACAAGCCATGTTATAGTGTAGAAAACTACTGCCAGTCCAGTACCTTTGTCAGAGAAGCTATGTATACAAGCCATGTTATAGTGTAGAAAACAACTGCCAGTCCAGTATCTTTGTCAGAGAAGCTATGTATACAAGCCATGTTATAGTGTAGAAAACAACTGCCAGTCCAGTACCTTTGTCAGAGAAGCTATGTATACAAGCCATGTTATAGTGTAGAAAACAACTGCCAGTCCAGTATCTTTGTCAGAGAAGCTATGTATACAAGCCATGTTATAGTGTAGAAAACAACTGCCAGTCCAGTACCTTTGTCAGAGAATCTATGTATACAAGCCATGTTATAGTGTAGAAAACTACTGCCAGTCCAGTACCTTTGTCAGGGAAGCTATATATATCAGCCATGTTCTTGCAACACTTTTGAAGTAAACTTCACATTGGTTTTTAGTTGGTAAACCAACCACACTTCCTGTCTCACCCATAATCTACAAAATAAAACGTGTAATTCATCAAGATTCACATCTGCTCTCTATGCAGCTTGTTTCGTTTTTCTTTGTTTAAGTAGGGAATTATGTCAGTATTTCAGCATATCATGGTATTTCATTTTTATTGGGGATGGTTGCTGGAGTACCCAGTGAAAATTTCTAAGTGTGGCAGAAAAACCAGCAATCATTGATTTAGGCTAGAGTTGACCTTTTATTGGAAAAACACTGAAATGATTAAATTATATTTTTTCTATAAAAATTTTTTTCTATATATAAGTTTTAAAGTTATTAAATTGTAATCAAAAAGAAAATAAATGTAAAATATTTTCTTTACCTTTGGGGAAGGAAGCAACTACAACTGAAATATGTGCATTTTGTTAAACATGTCGATCTGCAGTGTTTTTTTAAGATCACATTTGGAGTTTCTGCTTTTAATGATTTTATATTGTTTAAGGAAAAACTAACAATAATGATTTAGAACAATTTTTAGATACATAATCAATTAGCAGATGCTTATCAAAGTTACCAAAAACCTTAGGAACCATTTTCTGAATGATTAATAACATAAGAAAACTCCCTTTGACAACAATTAAAAGCATCAGGCATACCATACGCAATACTAAGTCCCTTACCAGCAAGTTATGGCAAGCCCAAGAGCCCTTATTATAACTTTGTCAAAAATCATCAGACTAAAATAAATCTTGACCAGTAACTTATGGTAATTGACACTTATGCCAAATATCAGCTCAATATTTCAAAGGGTTAAGAAAAAAGTCTGGAAAACGTGTGTGACTGACAAACTAACAAAGTGCAAACCTAAATGTCCCTTTCACCCATGCTAGTAGGGACTTAAAATTGTCAAGAAAACCTTATGTAGAACAATGGGTGTTAATGTAGTGAAAGTAATATTTGACTTATAACCTTTTCCATCTCCTCATTCCATCCACCATAATCCTGCATCAAGCCTTTGAATGTGTCTATGTTCAGGTCTAACCGCACTTTATCTCCAACATTGATGCATGAATCAACAGGAAGCGACATATCTTAAAAAAAAAGACTGAATCAACAGGAAGAGACATATATGAAAAGAAAAACAAACTGAATCAACTGAGGACATGACAGATCTGAAAAGTAAAACTTACTGAATCAACAGAAAGTGACAGATCTGAAAACTAAAACAAACTGAATCAACAGGAAGTGACAGATCTGAAAAGTAAAATAACTGAATAAACAGAAAGTGACAGATCTGAAAAGTAAAATTAACTGAATCAACAGGACGTGACATATCTGAAAAGTAAAAACTTACTGCAGGAAGAAACAGATCTGAAAAATAAAACTAACTGAATCAACAGGACGTGACATATCTGGAAAAAAACTTACTGAATCAACAGGACGTGACAGATCTAAAAAAACTTAATCAACAGGAAGTGACAGATCTGAAAAGTGAAACTTACTGAATCAACATGAAATGACAGATCTGAAAAGTAATCTTATTGCATCAAAAACAACTGGTAAGGTCAGAAGCTACTCTGCTGTAATCGGAGACACATATACCCGAGTTGTATAAATTGGCGACACAAGAAAATCACATGAAACTTAAGGTATTCTTGTGGTCAGGTGCTAAGATGTCATTTATTTTAACTGAATAACTGATCCACAAATTTTCTTTGTCTTCAAAGAATGCTTCTGACTTTCACTCTACTTCTTGTCCACATACAAATAAAGAGACTTTAAAGTTCACTCAAATAAATGCAGCTCAGATCATGAAGTGCCTATGATATGTGCAACAAGACTTGTTACTTACCAGTCAAGTGAAGCTATCTTAATTATCAAGATCTTACTAAAGGTAGTAGAAAAATAATCTGGACAAAATACATTCAATAAATATAAAGAAGGGCCATAACTCATGTAAAAGCACATGATGATGTGCCAATCATATGCATAATGAGGCTTGCTACTTGTACCAGTCTTGTAAAGTTAAATCAGAACAAAGCTGAGAAACATTGCAAAATTTATGATAACAAAGGGCCATAACTCAATCAAATCAGTCATGACATCCCTATGCTAATTACCAGTCCTGCAAAGTTAAAATCTAAATCTGACCAACAGTAGCCAAGAAATAGAACAGAAAAAAATAAAACAAAGGGACATAACTTACTAAAATCACACAAGTCATAACATGGCATTGATATGCGCAACAAGGCATGGTATAATTGCTGTAAACTCTGACAAATGGTAGCCAACAAGGCATGGTATAATTGCTGTTAACTCTGACAAATGGTAGCCAACAAGGCATGGTATAATTGCTGTAAACTCTGACAAATGGTAGCCAACAAGGCATGGTATAATTGCTGTAAACTCTGACAAATGGTAGCCAACAAGGCATGGTATAATTGCTGTAAACTCTGACGAATGGTAGCCAACAAGGCATGGTATAATTGCTGTTAACTCTGACAAATGGTAGCCAACAAGGCATGGTATAATTGCTGTAAACTCTGACAAATGGTAGCCAACAAGGCATGGTATAATTGCTGTTAACTCTGACAAATGGTAGCCAACAAGGCATGGTATAATTGCTGTAAAATCTGACAAATGGTAGCCAACAAGGCATGGTATAATTGCTGTAAACTCTGACAAATGGTAGCCAACAAGGCATGGTATAATTGCTGTTAACTCTGACAAATGGTAGCCAACAAGGCATGGTATAATTGCTGTTAACTCTGACAAATGGTAACCAACAAGGCATGGTATAATTGCTGTAAACTCTGACAAATGGTAGCCAACAAGGCATGGTATAATTGCTGTTAACTCTGACAAATGGTAGCCAACAAGGCATGGTATAATTGCTGTAAACTCTGACAAATGGTAGCCAACAAGGCATGGTATAATTGCTGTAAACTCTGACAAATGGTAGCCAACAAGGCATGGTATAATTGCTGTAAACTCTGACAAATGGTAGCCAACAAGGCATGGTATAATTGCTGTAAACTCTGACAAATGGTAGCCAACAAGGCATGGTATAATTGCTGTTAACTCTGACAAATGGTAGCCAAGAATAGTAGAGACAAAATATTATTGGCTGACTGTTGTATGTATAGCTCCCATATACTTGTTATCATGGGGAATAATAATATATCAGTTAGTAAATTCTTTCATGCAAATGGTGCAAACCTCTAAGAAAATGAAACCCTGTTATTTTTCAAGTATAAAGTTGATCAAATAGTGTAAAAATAGCAATGTAATTCTTATAAATAAAATCCACTGCATAAATGACTTTCCTAAGAAAAATACCTGGTTGGTTCAGAATATTTTAATCTATGCTTATTTGTATATACCATTCAAAATAGTTAAAATTGTTTGGTTGTACCTAAAATTAGCTTGGAAATCTGACCTTCTCCCTTCAGTTAATGTCCCAAAAAGAAAAAAATATAATTTTATGACCTGTTATATACTTGTTAAAAGTAATAAATACCTGCTACAGGTAAATGATCAAAGTAATAAATACCTGCTACAGGTAAATAATCAAAGTAATAAATACCTGCTACAGGTAAATGATCTAAGTAATAAATACCTGCTACAGGTAAATGATCTAAGTAATAAATACCTGCTACAGGTAAATGATCTAAGTAATAAATACCTGCTACAGGTAAATGATCTAAGTAATAAATACCTGCTACAGGTAAATGATCAAAGTAATAAAAAACCTGCTACAGGTAAATGATCTAAGTAATAAATACCTGCTACAGGTAAATGATCTAAGTTATAAATACCTGCTACAGGTAAATGATCTAAGTAATAAATACCTGCTACCGGTAAATGGTCAATGTAAACATAACCAACATGATGTGTCTCAACTAACTGGATCTCCACTAAACCATCTTTCCCTGTACAATGGGTGGTTACCTCTCCTGACTGCCATTCTATTTTAGCACTTCCACCATCTATTTCCATCGTTTCTTTAATCTTACCAATTTCTACAAAGTATACTATAACTGTCTAACCATTTTGTGATTACAAGTATATTACATGTATTATAATCCTCTAATCATTATCATTGCAGTAGAATAAAAGTTTTGCAATAAATATTTATTATATTCCTTTCTCTATTGGGGATTGGGTAATACTGTTTTCATTCTGTGCTGTTGATGTGTGAATTTTTTGTCACGTTTTTCTCAGCAATGATAAACCAGAAAAAGTAATTCAAGTGATCACTGATACCCCTACTAAATTTTTTCTTTTTTTTTTTATTTCCAACACATTTTGTCAACTGGAGAACTTTTAACCTTTGAAGGAATTCCTCTGGTATCAATAGGCTTCTTACCCATCCAAAAGATTCATTGAAATCAAATGCAAACTTTTCGAGTTATTGTCTAGAAACATCTTTTTTGTAAAAATTTCTAACATTTTCTGGCAACTTGACCTTGAAATGTGATGGGTTTCCTCAATAATCAGAAGGCTTCTTACCCACCAAATATGAAACTTTATCCCAGAGTTTCACTGAAATCAAATGTAAACTTTTAAAGTTATTGTCTTGAAACATCTTTTTTGTAAAAATTGTAAACATTTTTTGTTGGCTGAGACCTTGACCTTTGATGAATTCCTTCAAAATCAAAAGGCTTCTTTACCCACCTAATATTTAACTATATCCCAAAGTTTCATTTCAATCAGATCCAGACATTGTGAAATATCATCCAGAAACCAAATTTGCACATAGGGTCAGACATTAGGACACCTGACTCTTGTAGAATGGAAGTATAATGATACAATACTGTAATTTGTCAGTAGCTTTGTAGAACATGTTGTCCAATATGAGATTTGTTTAGTGTTCAGGTACAAGACATGTTGTCCAATTTGAGATTTGTTTAGTGTTCAGGTACAAGACATGTTGTCCAATATGAGATTTGTTTAGTGTTTAGGTACAAGACATGTTGTCCAATATGACATTTGTTTAGTGTTGAGGTACAAGTTGTCCAACTTGAGATTTGCTTAGTGTTCAGGTACAAGACATGTTGTCCAATATGAGATTTGTTTAGTGTTCAGGTACAAGACATGTCCATTATGAGATTTGTTTAGTGTTCAGGTACAAGACATGTTGTCCAATATGAGATTTGTTTAGTGTTCAGGTACAAGACATGTTGTCCAATATGAGATTTGTTTAGTGTTCAGGTACAAGACATGTTGTCCAATTTGAGATTTGTTTAGTGTTCAGGTACAAGACATGTTGTCCAATATGAGATTTGTTTAGTGTTCAGGTACAAGACATGTTGTCCAATTTGAGATTTGTTTAGTGTTCAGGTACAAGACATGTTGTCCAATATGAGATTTGTTTAGTGTTCAGGTACAAGTTGTCCAACTTGAGATTTGTTTAGTGTTCAGGTACAAGACATGTTGTCCAATATGAGATTTGTTTAGTGTTCAGGTACAAGACATGTTGTCCAATATGAGATTTGTTTAGTGTTCAGGTACAAGACATGTTGTCCAATATGAGATTTGTTTAGTGTTCAGGTACAAGACATGTTGTCCAATATGAGATTTGTTTAGTGTTCAGGTACAAGACATGTTGTCCAATATGAGATTTGTTTAGTGTTCAGGTACAAGACATGTTGTCCAATATGAGATTTGTTTAGTGTTCAGGTACAAGACATGTTGTCCAATTTGAGATTTGTTTAGTGTTCAGGTACAAGACATGTTGTCCAATATGAGATTTGTTTAGTGTTCAGGTACAAGACATGTCCATTATGAGATTTGTTTAGTGTTCAGGTACAAGACATGTTGTCCAATATGAGATTTGTTTAGTGTTCAGGTACAAGACATGTTGTCCAATATGAGATTTGTTTAGTGTTCAGGTACAAGACATGTTGTCCAATTTGAGATTTGTTTAGTGTTCAGGTACAAGACATGTTGTCCAATATGAGATTTGTTTAGTGTTCAGGTACAAGACATGTTGTCCAATTTGAGATTTGTTTAGTGTTCAGGTACAAGACATGTTGTCCAATATGAGATTTGTTTAGTGTTCAGGTACAAGACATGTTGTCCAATTTGAGATTTGTTTAGTGTTCAGGTACAAGACATGTTGTCCAATATGAGATTTGTTTAGTGTTCAGGTACAAGACATGTTGTCCAATATGAGATTTGTTTAGTGTTCAGATACAAGACCTGTTGTCCAATATGAGATTTGTTTAGTGTTAAGGTACAAGACATGTTGTCCAATTTGAGATTTGTTTAGTGTTCAGGTACAAGAAATGTTGTCCAATTTGAGATTTGTTTAGTGTTCAGGTACAAGACATGTTGTACAATATGAGATTTGTTTAGTGTTCAGGTACAAGACATGTTGTCCAATATGAGATTTGCTTAGTGTTCAGGTACAAGACATGTTGTCCAATATGAGATTTGTTTAGTGTTCAGGTACAAGACCTGTTGTCTAATATGAGATTTGTTTAGTGTTCAGGTACAAGACATGTTGTCCAATATGAGATTTGTTTAGTGTTCAGGTACAAGACATGTCCATTATGAGATTTGTTTAGTGTTCAGGTACAAGACATGTTGTCCAATATGAGATTTGTTTAGTGTTCAGGTACAAGACATGTTGTCCAATATGAGATTTGTTTAGTGTTCAGGTACAAGACATGTTGTCCAATTTGAGATTTGTTTAGTGTTCAGGTACAAGACATGTTGTCCAATATGAGATTTGTTTAGTGTTCAGGTACAAGACATGTTGTCCAATTTGAGATTTGTTTAGTGTTCAGGTACAAGACATGTTGTCCAATATGAGATTTGTTTAGTGTTCAGGTACAAGACATGTTGTCCAATTTGAGATTTGTTTAGTGTTCAGGTACAAGACATGTTGTCCAATATGAGATTTGTTTAGTGTTCAGGTACAAGACATGTTGTCCAATATGAGATTTGTTTAGTGTTCAGATACAAGACCTGTTGTCCAATATGAGATTTGTTTAGTGTTAAGGTACAAGACATGTTGTCCAATTTGAGATTTGTTTAGTGTTCAGGTACAAGAAATGTTGTCCAATTTGAGATTTGTTTAGTGTTCAGGTACAAGACATGTTGTACAATATGAGATTTGTTTAGTGTTCAGGTACAAGACATGTTGTCCAATATGAGATTTGTTTAGTGTTCAGGTACAAGACATGTTGTCCAATATGAGATTTGTTTAGTGTTCAGGTACAAGACCTGTTGTCTAATATGAGATTTGTTTAGTGTTCCGGTACAAGACATGTTGTCCAATATGAGATTTGTTTAGTGTTCAGGTACAAGACATGTTGTCCAATTTGAGATTTGTTTAGTGTTCCGGTACAAGACCTGTTGTCTTATATGAGATTTGTTTAGTGTTCCGGTACAAGACATGTTGTCCAATATGAGATTTGTTTAGTGTTCAGGTACAAGACATGTTGTCCAATATGAGATTTGTTTAGTGTTCAGGTACAAGACATGTTGTCCAATATGAGATTTGTTTAGTGTTCAGGTACAAGACATGTTGTCCAATTTGAGATTTGTTTAGTGTTCAGGTACAAGACATGTTGTCCAATTTGAGATTTGTTTAGTGTTCAGGTACAAGACATGTTGTCCAATATGAGATTTGTTTAGTGTTCAGGTACAAGACCTGTTGTCCAATATGAGATTTGTTTAGTGTTCAGGTACAAGACATGTTGTCCAATATGACATTTGTTTGTGTTCAGGTACAAGACATTTTGTCCAATATGACATTTGTTTGTGTTCAGGTACAAGACATGTTGTCCAATATGAGATTTGTTTAGTGTTCAGATACAAGACCTGTTGTCCAATATGAGATTTGTTTAGTGTTAAGGTACAAGACATGTTGTCCAATTTGAGATTTGTTTAGTGTTCAGGTACAAGAAATGTTGTCCAATTTGAGATTTGTTTAGTGTTCAGGTACAAGACATGTTGTACAATATGAGATTTGTTTAGTGTTCAGGTACAAGACATGTTGTCCAATATGAGATTTGCTTAGTGTTCAGGTACAAGACATGTTGTCCAATATGAGATTTGTTTAGTGTTCAGGTACAAGACCTGTTGTCTAATATGAGATTTGTTTAGTGTTCAGGTACAAGACATGTTGTCCAATATGAGATTTGTTTAGTGTTCAGGTACAAGACATGTCCATTATGAGATTTGTTTAGTGTTCAGGTACAAGACATGTTGTCCAATATGAGATTTGTTTAGTGTTCAGGTACAAGACATGTTGTCCAATATGAGATTTGTTTAGTGTTCAGGTACAAGACATGTTGTCCAATATGAGATTTGTTTAGTGTTCAGGTACAAGACATGTTGTCCAATATGAGATTTGTTTAGTGTTCAGGTACAAGACATGTTGTCCAATTTGAGATTTGTTTAGTGTTCAGGTACAAGACATGTTGTCCAATATGAGATTTGTTTAGTGTTCAGGTACAAGACATGTTGTCCAATTTGAGATTTGTTTAGTGTTCAGGTACAAGACATGTTGTCCAATATGAGATTTGTTTAGTGTTCAGGTACAAGACATGTTGTCCAATATGAGATTTGTTTAGTGTTCAGATACAAGACCTGTTGTCCAATATGAGATTTGTTTAGTGTTAAGGTACAAGACATGTTGTCCAATTTGAGATTTGTTTAGTGTTCAGGTACAAGAAATGTTGTCCAATTTGAGATTTGTTTAGTGTTCAGGTACAAGACATGTTGTACAATATGAGATTTGTTTAGTGTTCAGGTACAAGACATGTTGTCCAATATGAGATTTGTTTAGTGTTCAGGTACAAGACATGTTGTCCAATATGAGATTTGTTTAGTGTTCAGGTACAAGACCTGTTGTCTAATATGAGATTTGTTTAGTGTTCCGGTACAAGACATGTTGTCCAATATGAGATTTGTTTAGTGTTCAGGTACAAGACATGTTGTCCAATTTGAGATTTGTTTAGTGTTCCGGTACAAGACCTGTTGTCTTATATGAGATTTGTTTAGTGTTCCGGTACAAGACATGTTGTCCAATATGAGATTTGTTTAGTGTTCAGGTACAAGACATGTTGTCCAATATGAGATTTGTTTAGTGTTCAGGTACAAGACATGTTGTCCAATATGAGATTTGTTTAGTGTTCAGGTACAAGACATGTTGTCCAATTTGAGATTTGTTTAGTGTTCAGGTACAAGACATGTTGTCCAATTTGAGATTTGTTTAGTGTTCAGGTACAAGACATGTTGTCCAATATGAGATTTGTTTAGTGTTCAGGTACAAGACCTGTTGTCCAATATGAGATTTGTTTAGTGTTCAGGTACAAGACATGTTGTCCAATATGACATTTGTTTGTGTTCAGGTACAAGACATTTTGTCCAATATGACATTTGTTTGTGTTCAGGTACAAGACATGTTGTCCAATTTGAGATTTGTTTGTGTTCAGGTACAAGACATGTTGTCCAATATGACATTTGTTTGTGTTCAGATTCAAGACATGTTGTCCAATATGAGATTTGTTTGTGTTCAGGTACAAGACATGTTGTCCAATATGAGATTTGTTTAGTGTTCAGATTCAAGACATTTTGTCCAATATGACATTTGTATGTGTTCAGGTTTATGATGTTTGTGATGTCATGTTATCATATGCTAACTTGACAAAATTTTTAAAATGCTAACAATAGGGGTTTTATTAATTTACATACAGGATAAAAGAGTCAGTACTACATAAGAAAAGAGTTTGTACTTGCTGCTGGCATTTCCACATGTTTCTGATGCTCATACAAATAAATTGTATATTTTGCTGTCAGTTTATTCTATAAATAATCTCTTAAACAAATTAACTACTTTACATTGAGTAGTTTTTAGCTTTAAGTATTGTTTATAGAATTTAAAGTGTAAATAATAAAATCGGTAAACTTTAAGTGCATTTTTTTGTACAATATACTTTCTTGTATAACACGAGAAAGTTTTTAAGATTTAAGATTGATGATTTTGTAATGTACAACATGTTTACTTGTACTTGAGAAAGTTTTACTGGCTTGTATATCAGTGCTAGAGAATGTCATGAGAAAGTTGACAGGTCTTCTTGACTGGACATCAGAAAATCCCAGAGGATTTGAATTAGATATAGAAAAAAGAAAATCTGCCAGGGGGGAATGACATGAGAAAGTTGACAGGTCTTCTTGACTGGACATCAGGAAATGCCAGAGGATTTGGTTTAGATATAAACTAAAGAAAATATGTTTGTTTGCTTGTTTGATGGTGTTTAACGCCACTTTCAGCAATTTTTCAGCTATATCATGGCGTCCAGTTTTTATTGGGGGAGGAAGCCAGAGTACCCGGAGAAAACCCCGACCTGCGGTAGGAAAACTGGCAATCCTTGTCAATTAAGATTGGAGTCGAGTACACCCTGCATGCAGTGAGAATCGAACCGGCAATCTCAGTGTTAACAGACCATGTGATCAATAGTAGACGAACTACCTTGACCACTCGGCCACCAAAACCCCTAAAGAAAATATGCAAGGGCATATATAACTTCCATATGTAAAGTTTGGCACTGTATTTTTGACAACTACTTAACATTTCATTTTGTGACTTACCTGCAGAATAGCATCTATTTGTGACTTACCATCGGTACAACATTCTTTTTTGTGACTTACCATCGGTACAACATTCTTTTTTGTGACTTACCATCGGTACAACATTCTTTTTTGTGACTAACCATCGGTACAACATTCTATTTTGTGACTTACCATCGGTACAACATTCTATTTTGTGACTTACCATCGGTACAACATTCTATTTTGTGACTTACCATCGGTACAACATTCTATTTTGTGACTTACCATCGGTACAAAATTCTACTTTGTGACTTACCATCGGTACAACATTCTATTTTGTGACTTACCACTGGTACAACATTCAATTTTGTGACTTACCATCGGTACAACATTTTATTTTGTGACTTACCATCGGTACAACATTCTATTTTGTGACTTACCATCGGTACAACATTCTATTTTGTGACTAACCATCGGTACAACATTCTATTTTGTGACTAACCATCGGTACAACATTCTATTTTGTGACTTACCATCGGTACAACATTCTATTTTGTGACTAACCATCGGTACAACATTCTATTCTGTGACTTACCATCCGTACAACATTCTATTTTTTGACTTACCATCGGTACAACATTCTATTTTGTGACTTACCATCGGTACAACATTCTATTTTGTGACTTACCATCGGTACAACATTCTATTTTGTGACTTACCATCAGTACAACATTCTATTTTGTGACTTACTATCGGTACAACATTCTATTTTGTGACTTACCATCGGTACAACATTCTATTCTGTGACTTACCATCGGTACAACATTCTATTTTGAGACTTACCATCGGTACAACATTCTATTTTGTGACTTACCATCGGTACAACATTCTATTTTGTGACTAACCATCGGTACAACATTCTATTTTGTGACTAACCATCGGTACAACATTCTATTTTGTGACTAACCATCTGTACAACATTCTATTTTGTGACTTACCATCAGTACAACATTCTATTTTGTGACTAACCATCGGTACAACATTCTATTTTGTGACTTACCATAGGTACAACATTCTGTTTTGTGACTTACCATCGTTACAACATTCTATTTTGTGACTAACCATCGGTACAACATTCTATTCTGTGACTTACTATCTGTACAACATTCTATTTTGTGACTAACCATCGGTACAACATTCTATTTTGTGACTTACCATCGGTACAACATTCTATTTTGTGACTAACCATCGGTACAACATTCTATTTTGTGACTAACCATCAGTACAAAATTCTACTTTGTGACTTACCATCGGTACAACATTCTATTTTGTGACTTACCATCGGTACAACATTCTATTTTGTGACTAACCATCGGTACAACATTCTACTTTGTGACTTACCATCGGTACAACATTCTATTTTGTGACTAACCATCGGTACAACATTCTATTTTGTGACTAACCATCAGTACAACATTCTATTTTGTGACTTACCATCGGTACAAAATTCTACTTTGTGACTTACCATCGGTACAACATTCTATTTTGTGACTAACCATCAGTACAACATTCTATTCTGACTTACCATTGATACAACATTCTATTTTGTGACTTACCATCGGTACAACATTCTATTTTATGACTAACCATCGGTACAACATTCTATTTTGTGACTTACCATCGGTACAACATTCTATTTTATGACTAACCATCGGTACAACATTCTATTTTGTGACTTACCATTGGTACAACATTCTATTTTTTTGACTAACCATCGGTACAACATTCTATTCTGTGACTTACCATCGGTACAACATTCTATTTTGTGACTTACCATCAGTACAAAATTCTACTTTGTCAGTTACCATCGGTACAACATTCTATTTTGTGACCAACTATCTGTACAACATTCTATTTTGTGACTAACCATCGGTACAACATTCTATTTTGTGACTTACCATCGGTACAACATTCTATTTTGTGACTTACCATCAGTACAAAATTCTACTTTGTCAGTTACCATCGGTACAACATTCTATTTTGTGACCAACTATCTGTACAACATTCTATTTTGTGACTAACCATCGGTACAACATTCTATTTTGTGACTTACCATCGGTACAACATTCTATTTTGTGACTAACCATCGGTAAAACATTCTGTGACTTACCATCGGTACAACATTCTATTTTGTGACTTACCATTGGTACAACATTCTATTTTGTGACTTACCATCGGTACAAAATTCTACTTTGTGACTTACCATCGGTACAACATTCTATTTTGTGACTTACCATTGGTACAACATTCTATTTTGTGACTTACCATCGGTACAACATTCTATTTTGTGACTAACTATCGGTACAACATTCTATTTTGTGACTTACCATCAGTACAACATTCTATTTTGTGACTTACCACTGGTACAACATTCAATTTTGTGACTTACCATCAGTACTACAGTCTATTTTGTAACTTACCATCGGTACAACATTCTATTTTGTTACTTACCATAGGTACAACATTCTGTTTTGTTACTTACCATCGGTACAACATTCTATTTTGTGACTTACCATCATTACAACATTCTACTTTGTGACTTACCTTTGGTACAATATTCTATTTTGTGACTAACCATCGTTACAACATTCTATTTTGTGACTAACTATCAGTACAACATTCTATTTTGTGACTTACCCTCAGTATGTGATGAGGTAGCAAATGGAGTAAGCATTACACTGGCCCCAGGTCCAAATCCATACAGTTTTGACCTTTTTGACCTTACCCTAGGTAACATTGGTACCCTTAAATAAGAAACATATACCAGTTTGCCATATGTATGTTTTCCAATGCTACTGCTAAATAGAAATCATACAATGAGGGATTCCATTTTGTAAAATCTTACCAAAATTAACGATGGGTCCACAGAACATTAGTTTTTGTACCTTATAAATTGGATCAGTCAATTAAGGGACTAACTGACAGAATGGTTGTGTAACATCCAGCAAAAGTATTTTAGCTTTTATTCATGAGTTTAGAAATGTATCAATTTTATGGAAGGATTGGTGGCAATCCTTGACAATTTAGGTTGAAGTTGAGCACACTCTGTCCTAAGTTAGGGTCAAACTAGTGATCTAGTGTGGACACTGGTAATCTATAACTAGGGATGACTATCTTACTGTAAATAAACATGCTTACACTTTAGATAGTCTGGTATTGAGTCGTACAAATGGATGTGTCTTGTCATGTTCATCTGCCATGTAACTTTTAATACACAAGTCATAGTCCTTACATGTCACACACTTATATCTTATACCATTTACACTATGTTGTTTATTGTTACATTGGGATGCATCACAGTAGGCAAAATGGTTCGTAGACTGTGGGACTGAAACAGAAACAAAATTCTGCATCAAAATGGTTCGTAGACTGTGGGACTAAAACAGAAACAACATTCTACATCAAAATGGGCCATAGACTGTGGGACTGAAACAGAAACAAAATTCTACATCAAAATGGGCAGTAGACTGTGGGATTGAAACTGAAAAAAAATTCTACATCAAAATGGGCGGTAGACTGTGGGACTGAAACAAAGAAAATTCTACATCAAAATGGGCGGTAGACTGTGGGACTGAAACAAAGAAAATTCTACATCAAAATGGGCGGTAAACTGTGGGACTGAAACAAAAACAAAATTCTACATCAAAATGGGCAGTAGACTGTGGGATTGAAACTGAAAAAAAATTCTACATCAAAATGGGCCATAGACTGTGGGACTGAAACAGAAAAAAATTCTACATCAAAATGGGCAGTAGACTGGGATTGAAACTGAAACAAAATTCTACATCAAAATGGGCGGTAGACTGTGGGACTGAAACAGAAACTAAATTCTCCATCAAAATGGGAGGTAGACTGTGGGACTGAAACAGAAACTAAATTCTGCATCAAAATGGTTCGTAGACTGTGGGACTGAAACAGAAACAAAATTCTACATCAAATTGGGCGGTAGACTGTGGGACTGAAACAGAAACAAAATTCTACATCAAAATGGTCCAATAGAATGTGGGACTGAAACAGAAACTAAATTCTCCATCAAAATGGGAGGTAGACTGTGGGACTGAAACAGAAACTAAATTCTGCATCAAAATGGTTCGTAGACTGTGGGACTGAAACAGAAACAAAATTCTACATCAAATTGGGCGGTAGACTGTGGGACTGAAACAGAAACAAAATTCTACATCAAAATGGTCCAATAGAATGTGGGACTGAAACAGAAACTAAATTCTCCATCAAAATGGGCGGTAGACTGTGGGACTGAAACAGAAACAAAATTCTACATCAAAATGGATGGTAGACAGCTGTGGGACTGAAACAGAAACAAAACTCTACATCAAAATGGGCAGTAGACTTTGGGACTGAAACAGAAACAAAATCCTACATCAAAATGGTTCGTAGACTGTGGGACTGAAACAGAAACAAAATTCTACATCAAAATGGGCCATAGACTTTGGGACTGAAACAGAAACAAAATTCTACATCAAAATGGGCGGTAGACTGTGGGACTGAAACAGAAACAAAATTCTACATCAAAATGGGCAGTAGACTTTGGGACTGAAACAGAAACAAAATTCTACATCAAAATGGGCGGTAGACTGTGGGACTGAAACAACCAGATCCTACATCAAAATGGTCAGTAGACTGTGGGACTGAAACAGAAACAAAACTCTACATCAATATGGTCCATAGACTGTGGGACTGAAACAGAAACAAAAATCTACATCAAAATGGGAGGTAGACTGTGGGACTGAAACAGAAACAAAATTCTACATCAAAATGGTCTTTATAGACTGTGGGACTGAAACAGAAACAAAATTCTACATCAAAATGGGTGGTAGACTGTGGGACTGAAACAGAAACAAAATTCTACATATTTACTAGAACTTACCACGGAAACGAGTAGCATTAATGTATCAAAGATATAACGAACTACTTTGAAATTTACTGGTAGCTTAAACCAATTGGCTGCTAGGAGCTAATTAAATTACATTAATGAATCAAAAGTTTTGAAACACTTAAATAATCAACTGATCAAATGTGTACAGATAATTAATACTCTAGCTTTATTAACTATTTGTCAATGAAAAATTATGGACAAGATAAGATGCCCGTGTGTAAATGAATAATGTTATATAACTGTAATTCTTAACAGTTACATCAAATTCTGACATGTTATTTTGCAGTGCAAAGATCAGAAACCAGAGGCTCATAAGAGCCTGTATTACTCACCTGATTTTATAGCCAATGAAGATGGCATTTCCCTGATTTATAATATATCCTGTAATTTTCTACTTTCTAGGCATAAATATCATTGTCTTTGTTGAGACCAACTAATTAATATCATTATCTGTTGAAACCAACCAATTAATATCATTATCTTTGTTGAGACCAACCAATGAATCAATTGCTGTTTGGTTTCATCTGGTTCAATAGTTTCATATAGGAAGCTATTTTAACATCATACTGTAGGTTTCTATGTTAGATTAATTCCTACAATTGCAGCCATCAGGGATTTTTTATCAAATCAGCAAACATAAACTTTTAAGAGAACCATCCTATAAACATTCACATACAATATGTCGAATAAATTTTAGACATTTGAAAATAGAGTCCTCTGTTAAACTTTGTCTAAAATGATAATGGTGGCCATTTTTACTGTCTTACTGGCATACAAAATTGGTAGAGGACCATCCCATAAATATTCATAAAAACTTGTGTTTTGATTGGTCAATTGGTTTCAGAATAAAAGTGTTAATTTTCCCCCCATCCCCATGGTCCTGTGGTAGAAGTCATTTTAAATTTACAATTACATAATATAACTAGAGGCTCCCAGGAGCCTGTAATCGCTCACCTCGAACCCAAATGACTTCAACTATATTTACATTTTTGAAATTAACAGTTTCAGTCTAGTTGTTTTAGCTTCTAAGTTACTGTGCAAAAACTAAACATTTCTTCAAAAATTTTAGTTAAGTACAATAACTCCTATCAGGTGCCATCAGACAATTTCTGACAATTAAATTTGTAGGCCTTGTCCTTCAGGGAAATTTAGAAATTTACAGTTGTACTCTAGGTGTGTTACAGACTAATTTATAATAAAAAAAACTGTTCAATTGTCCAAATTCATAATTAAAGGGCAATAACTCCTATAAAGAGTAATATTGCAATTTTGGACTAAGCAATCATTTGTAGGGCTTCTATTGCTGATCATTTGTGCAATTAACAGTTTCAATCTAGCTGCTATAATTTTCAAGTTACAGGACGAAAATGGACAATTTCATTAAAAAAATTGTCATTTAAGGGCAATAATCCCTACACTACAAACACCAAATCCTTAATTTCCTAGCCAAAACCTTAATTTCCAAGTAAAAACCTTAAGGATTGACTGTAAAATTAAGTGTTGTTTTTTTAAATTAAGGGTGTGACGGGGAAATTAAGGTTTTGACGCGGAGATTAAGGTTTTTACTCGGAGATTACGGTTTTTTGTTTATTGGACTCCTGGGTCGATGACAAGCCCTTGGGCATTGTTGTTGATAAAGATTATGACTATATGTACGTCTATAATGTCATTTTATATATATTGATTTCTCTAAATCTCATATGTAGCAGTAATTATATTGTCAATTTATATATATAATGTGCGAAAAATAAATAATGAACATGAACGAACGTGAATGCATTTTCTGTCAACTTAATGAAAAATGCGGTTGTTGCAAAGTTAATTTATAAAAAAGTTAATTGTAAATAATCATGAATGTAATAATATACAGTGGCATATTTTTTTGTCCTTTAAAAAAGTAGCAGGTAATTATTTAAGTGAAAAGAATAATTACGATCGGGACGTTCAATACACATCCGCCATACTTTTTGTTTACCTATTACAAAAATAGATTGAATAAAGGACGGATACATTTGTATATGTTCTGATTTTAATCGTTTTGGTTTTCTTCACAGGTTTTTTTAGGTAAGTTGGTGTTATTTAAATTTGGTTTATTTTATAAAATTACATGTTTTATTTGTTTTGAATTTTTAACATTGTTTCATGTTTTATTAACATTTATGTTATAATTATATTTCCCTGTTTATTACCTTACTGTTATTGTTAATGCCGTTTTAACTTTTATATTATTATTGTAATTGTTAAAAGTGATGGCTTAAAATTAAAATAATCATTTAAATGATGAATAAAGTCGGAATTCCTGTTTTGGTCTGAAATACATAATAATTTAAATATTACATCTAAATAAATTATTTAAATATAGGTTTAAATATTTTATGCTACATATATGTGAAGTATTTATCAAATGCTAGTTTGTAGTTATGCAACTAGCTAGGATTCATTTATGTAGTAATTAGTGGTCCGGGCTATGTGCACGGAACAGTAAATAACGTAAATTATTACACTGTAAAATAAAACGCTATACGGACATCACATACACATCACAGGAAAACGATGGAAATCAAATTCAGTATGAACTTTTATTTGGAGACAGGTTCTTTCTTGTTAAAAACGCTTCTACTAAGAAGATCAAAAATAAAATTGACGTGAATGAATACCACCAGTAAATAATTATAGACTCCCCTGCTTGGTGCAGCCAAAGAGTTGTCAGCAAAATAAATGCAAAAGGCCAGAAGAGTACGCAAAGCAGCTGGTTGAAAATAAAAATAAATAAATAAAGCAAGTTTCCTGATTTATATTAATAACGAAGTGAATATTTGACAACTT
Organism: Limnoperna fortunei; assembly: GCA_944474755.1. Classification (NCBI taxonomy): domain Eukaryota; kingdom Metazoa; phylum Mollusca; class Bivalvia; order Mytilida; family Modiolidae; genus Limnoperna; species Limnoperna fortunei. Next base: position 15,420,570 of record OX104122.1, read on the forward strand.
TCAGATGGGTGCAACCTTCCGAAAATAAATAATTACACTCTTATTTTTAAAGCGGGGGGGGGGGGGGGGGGGGGGGGGGTGGACAGTAGTCGTGGGTTTCCGTCTAGCATCGTCAGAAGATCAAAGAAAATATGCCGACAAATTCCATTTTCCATTTTTTTACAGTATTGAAAATTGTTTCAAAAGATATGCAATTAAGTATACCTATATTGCAAACAAAACTAACATTCATGTGCGTAATTTGTTAAGAACTTAATATTTTCAGCATTTAAAATAAACCAAAAACAAAATGTTAGAAGAATTGTATTTCTAAAATATAACTTGGATTTTTTAAATAGTTTTACATAAAAAGTTTTAAATTTTAAAACATAAAAAATCCAAATATTTTCTTTTATTTTAAGATATTTATTATCTTTCCGTTTTCTCGTGCATTTTTACCACCGATTTTTACTAATCTCTTTTGTTAATATGCCTGTTTTTTAATCTAATTTTCGTATAAAAATCCTTATCTAAATTTACATTTCCGTGGCTAATATGTCGGTCTTTTATTGGTCTTTCATTTTTACCTTTCATCAAGGTAGTGTCAGGTAATACATGAGTAATTAACGAATAAACAAGGCTAGAAGGAGTCATCTGACAATTTCAGACAAATTAAGTGAATTGTAGGCCTTTTATTACTGATCATTTTTGCTATGTATAATTTCACTCTAGCTGTTATGGTTTTAAGTTACAGGACAAAAACGGAAAATTTCATAAAAAATGGCAATTTAAGGGCAATAACTCCTATAAGGAGTCATCTGACAATTTCAGACTAATACAGTGAATTGTAGGGCTTGTATTGCTGATCATGTTTGCTATTTACAGTTTTACTCTAGCTGTTATAGTTTTTAAGTTACGGGACAAATAGGGAAAATTTCATAAAAAATTGTCATTTAAGGGCAATAACTAATATAAGGAGTTGTCTGACAATTTCAGATCAATCAAGTGAATTGTAGGGCCATTATTGCTGATCATTTGTGCAATTTACAGTTTCAATCTAGCTGCTATAGTTTTCAAGTTACGGGACAAATAGGTAAAATTTCTAAAAATATTGTCATTTAAGGACAATAACTCCTATAAGGTGTCATCTGACAATTTCAGACCATTTAAGTGAATTGTAGGGCTTTTATTGCTGATCATTTTTGCTATTTACAGTTTCACTCTAGCTGTTACAGTTTTTAAGTTGCAGGACAAAAACAGAAAATTTCATAAAAAATTGCCATTTATGGGCAATAACTAATATAAGGAGTTGTGTGACAATTTCAGACAAATTAAGTGAATTGTAGGGCCTTTATTGCTGATCATTTGTGCAATTTACAGTTTCAATCTAGCTGCTATAGTTTTCAAGTTACAGGACAAAAATGGAAAATTTCATAAAAAATTGCCATTTAAGGGCAATAACTCCTATAAGGAGTCATCTGACAATTTCAGACTAATACAGTGAATAGTAGGGCTTGTATTGCTGATCATTTTTGCTATTTACAGTTTTACTCTAGCTATTATAGTTTTTAAGTTACAAGACAAACAGAGAAAATGTCATAAAAAATTGTCATTTAAGGCAATAACTCATATAAGGAGTCATCTGACAATTTCAGACCAATCAAGTGAATTGTAGGGCTTTTATTGCTAATCATTTTTGCCATTTACAGTTTCACTCTACCTCTTATAGTTTTCAAGTTATATTGTAAATACCAAAAATTTTGTCAAAAATCGTAAATAAAGGGCAATAACTCCTACAAGAAGCCAATACACAACTTCACACTAATAGCAACTATTGTAGACCTTAATGTGCTGATCAATTTGAAGTAACGGTTTTCTCTATAGCTAAATTTTGAGATAATAATCAAAAACCTGTGTTGACACCCATGTTCTATTTTTAGTAACAGTGGCCATCTTTGTTGATCAACACCCTGGGTACAAACTTGAAACTAGGAACCCTTAGGATGATTGTGGCCAAGTTTGAAAAAAATTAACCCAGTGGTTTTAGAGGAGATTTTTGAAAAAGTTTACGACGGACGACAGACGACGGACAACAAACGCCAAGTGATAGCAAAAGCTCACATGGACCTTCGGTCCAGGTGAACTAAAAATGTACACTTTATAGTGGACCATCTGATAAATACTTATGATAAGTTTTTTTTCCGATCGGTTATGCCATTCCATATTAGAAACCTATTAACATTTTTCCCATAGGGTCCTAGGTTAAAATAAGTCCTGCAGTAGTGGTATTTTAAATTTTTGATTGGCTTACACATACACTTTATAGAGGACTATCCTATGATCATACTTGTGATAAGTTTTGTTTCTATTGTTTAATCAGTATTAGAAAAGAGGCCTTTTTAAACTTTTTTCAGGTAAGGTCCTATGTTAAACTCACTCCTATGACGTTGGCCATTTTGAATTTCCAGTTCGAATAAAAAAACATAAACTTTATAGAGGACCATTCAGACAAAATTGTTAGTAACAGTAACCTGGTCACAGTGAGACACAAACTTGAATTGCACCTTAGTGTCGACAAGCACATGATCAATAGATGACTAACTACCACAGAGGCCCTTACAAATTTTCACATAACAATAATACAAGATGTAGCCAATCAAATGGAGTAATGTATAAATAAAGTTACTATCATGGTGATGTAGTTCCTTTATATTTAGTGAAATGTTGCTTCTTAAGCAGTGAAGCTGGATTTTAGAAGAAGTAATATGCATTACCATAAGAAATAGAAATAAACAAATATATACCTAGCAGATCATATAAATATATAATTTATGTTTTTTAAAACAAGATGAATTTTCTAGTCCCTATCACATTGAAGATCGATAGCGTATTTAATACGTATTTATTAAACAAAACAAAATATTCAAAACATGATAAGGCATATAGTACATGCAGTAAACAACCAAAAGATTGGTAAAGCCAATCAGAAAAAGGAGACATATCAAGTCTGTTAATGATGAAACACTGAATTATAACAGTCCTAATCCTGAGAGCTTTTATATAATAACATACTCTTAAAATATTGGTTATAAGAGCATGAAGGGTAGAGAACAAGTGAATGAAAAGAAGACCGCATTTTATTTCATGGTTTGCCATCATAAATCCTGATCTGTGGGTTTAACTGTTGCAAATTTAATTTACCTAATAATGCTTAGCAAAGCAAAGTTAACAGATACTGGTAAATGCAACAGTAAAACAGAAGATAAACGTTGACAACCCTTTAAACACAATACGGTTATCCCCATTCTAATGCATAAACTATAACACAAAGAAAACAATAACAGGAACTTTTAGTTACATAAAATAAATTAATTAAAAATTGAATTTTGTCATAAAAATGTGACATTATATGATGCATTTCCTTGTAGAAACTAAAATAGAAATAATATGACCACATGTACATGTATGCTTTAAATTTTGATAAAACTAATAAAATCTCATTTTAAGGTAGGCAGTCTTATAATTTTATTAACTGGCATATTGAATTTCCAGAACTTAATATGATGGCTCGTTCGCTATACAGTGGCACCTTTAAGTTAGGAACTTTAACTTTACAGTCAAATTAGATAATACATGTACATGTACCTAACAATTGCATTAGAAATTAGTTTAATTTTCTTAATAGTTAAATAAATACAATACCATTTGTAATAGGGTTGCCTAAAAGCAATAAAAAACATTATTAAAATTAACTGGCAATCTGTAAATGAATATTGACAATTCTTGAAGAATTACATTATAAACATCTAATTACCACAAGACTATGGCAGACAACAAGATGCCAAGACATTACAGCTTAAGCGGATTGTGCTCGGTCCACTTGTGCCACAGTGTGGACAGTCCACCAATGTCCACACCACAGTGGACAAACCACCAATGTCCACACTCCAGTGGACAGCCCTCCAATGTCCACACCACAGTGGACAAACCACCAATGTCCACACTCCAGTGGACAGCCCTCCAATGTCCACACCACAGTTGACAGCCCACCAATGTCCACACCAGTGGACAAATCACCAATGTCCACACTCCAGTGGACAGCCCTCCAATGTCCACACCACAGTTGACAGCCCACCAATGTCCACACCAGTGGACAAATCACCAATGTCCACACTCCAGTGGACAGCCCTTCATTGTCCACACCACAGTTGACAGCCCACCAATGTCCACACCACAGTGGACAAATCACCAATGTCCAGTCCCCAGTGGACAGCCCACCAATGTCCACACCACAGTGGACAAATCAACAATGTCCAGTCCCCAGTGGACAGCCCATCAATGTCCACACCACAGTGGACAGCCACCAACTTCCAAGCCACAATGGACATCCCACCCAGAGGTGGAAAAATGTGTTAGTCCGACGCCCGGGGCAGTGCAGTTGTATCTACGGGCACGCTTTTTCCATAGAAAAAAGTCCATCTGGCCTTTCTTTTCAAATAAAAAACGTTTCTTTAATTTCATTTTACATCTTGATTGATAGTTTGCCTTTAATTTTGTATTAATTTTAGCATAACAACATCGAGAGATTACTTCCTGGTTGAGTCGATTTACGATATCAGAAATAAATAAATGAATATTCTAATTAGAATCATTTCGGCATTTGAAAGTAACCGGTTTTGGGGTTTCGATTCAAGCGCTTACTTGTTGTAGTTGATAGGGTCGCGAAAGATAAATGTCGCTGTTCGATTTCAAGTTTACTTCAAGTAAACAGAACGTAACCACGGAATCGGAGCAGAATAAAAGAAAGGCCACTGATGACGATGATGATTATCATGAATTTAAAGATAAAAAGTATGATCGTGAAAAACGAGTCTCAACTTTCAAACCATCTTAAAGACTAAAATTTACTAACTCTGAACCAATACTTTATTACATGCAATAATTAAAACATCTTGATAACATAAACTGTTTTTATTACAGACGAAATTGCTAATACAACAATGTCAAATATCAATAATATTTTAAATTAATAGAATTAGTCCATTGGCATTCCACACACCTAGAAATAATATGCATACATTTTATTGTTATATACTAGTTACAAAATATCTTGGTATGAATTGTTCTTTGAATGAAAACAGCTGGGCTTTGGCATTTAAAATCTTTAAAAGCCCTGGGCTTGACCTTAAGAAGAAAATTTTTCCTCCACTGCCCACCACTGTCCAAGCCACATCAGACAGCCCTCCAATGTCCACACCACAGTGGACAAACCACCAATGTCCACACCACAATGGACATCACACCATTGTCCAAGCCACACCAGTCAGCCCTCCAATGTCCACACCCCAGTGGTCAGCCCATGGATGTCCAAGCCACAGTGGACAGCCCACCAATGTCCACACCAGTGTGGACAGCCCACCAACTTCCAGGCCACAATGGACATCCCACCACTGTCCAAGCCACAGCAGACAGCGACCAATGTCCAGGCCACATCGGACAGCCCTCCAATGTGCACACCACAGTGGACAAACCACTAATGTCCACACCACAGTGGACAAATCACCAATGTCCACACCACAGTGGACAGCCCACCAATGTCCATACCACAGTGGACAAACCACAAATGTCCACAACACAATGGACAGCCCACCACTGTCTAAGACACATCTGACAGCCTCCAATGTCCACATTACAGTGGACAAACCACCAATGTCCACACCCCACTGTACAGCCCACTGATGTCCACACCACAGTAGACAAATCAACAAAGTCCAGTCCCCAGTGGACAGCCCACCAATGTCCAACCACAGTGGACAAACCACCAATGTCTACACCCCAGTGGACAAACCACCAATGTCCACACCACAGTGGACAGCTCACCACTGTCCACACCACAGTAGACAGCCCAACAATGTCTCCACCCCACAGTAGACAGCCCAACAATGTCTACACCCCAGTGGACAAACCACCACTGTCCACTCGACAGTGGACAGCCCAACAATGTGTGCACCCCAGTGGACAAACCACCAATGTCTTCACCACAGTGGACAGCCCACCAATGTCCACACCACAGTGGACAGCCCACCAATGTCCAAGCCACATTGGACAGCCCACAAATGTCCACACCACAGTGGACAGCCCACCAATGTCCACACCACAGTGGACAAACCATCAATGTCCACACCCCAGTGGACAGCCCAACAATGTCTACACCCCAGTGGACAAACCACCCCTGTCCACTCGACAGTGGACAGCCCACCAATGTCCACACCACATTGGACAAACCACCAATGTCCACACCCCAGTGGACAGCCAACCAATGTCCACACCGCAGTGGACAAACCACCAATGTCCACACCCCAGTGGACAGCCAACCAATGTCCACACCACAGTGGATAGCCCACTGATCTCCACACCACAGTAGATATCCCACCACTGCCCAAGCCACAGCAGACAGCCCTCAAATGTCAACACCACAGTGCACAAGACTTCAATATCTACTTTACTAGGGTTCTTATTTGTGTAAATAGCATGCTACATGTAGTATATGCTTATCTACATTTTCCAGCGAGATACATGTATACTTACTAGTACACCTTAACATGCTTAAGCTCAGTCTACTTTGACTGTCTATATACTCGTACAAGTATGATCTATATATACTTCACAGGGGCGGATGCAGCCTCAAATGAAAGGGGGGTCCAAATTTGGCCACCATGCCGACCTAGCAGAGGTCGTATTACGGCAGGGGCTCTGAACGAAATGGTGTAAAATCCTGCATTAACGATTTCCTGACACCTAAAACATGTCCGTAAAAATGTCATTTTGTTATGCTAAAACAAAAAAAACAAGGCTTTTTTCAAAACTTTTTGATAGACACAAAAGTAGGGGTCCAGACCCCATGCTTGTCAAAACGAAAGGGGGGGTCCGGACCCCCTGGACCCCCCCTCTGGATCCGCCACTGCTTCATGTACCTGTTAGAACACAGATAGGCATCCAGTTACACTTACACATGCAGGTTTTTAATACCAACAATATAATTAAGGATTAACTACAAAAATTATTTTCTCCATCCAGGGATGACAAAATTTTTCATTGTATAATCTGTGTAGTGAATTATATTAAATGTGCACAACGGAAATTTTGTTATCCCTCGATGGAGAAAATATTTTGTGTAGTAAATACTCATAAATAAATTCAAACAATATAATAACCTCAACAATTAATTTTTTAACTTGACATTTTTGAAAAAAGAGATCAACACAAAAACTGTAAGTTTCCCGCACATTAATATGTGATGTCAAAGGGTGCACGTCTCCATGATGCTAATTTTTTTTCTTCCATCCTCTAATAGAAAATATTTTCCAGCCAATCAAAAGTCAGTATTCTCACAAAATTTATTAATTGCGGGATGTATCAGCATTTCTGAGTACCTGTTTATGGGAATTGTAATACTAGTACATGCATAATTGCTAGAAGATTTACATACAAACATGTCTAATTTTTTGGCTTGAAGTTAATTTAATTACAAAAATATTGTTTTAAATAAAGTTTTCCAATAAAATATTATTATTAAACTGATATAATTGATAATACTGGCAATCATTTTCTATCAATATCGAAGTTAAGACAGGGAATTTTTTAGCGCTCGCCACTTTCGTCATTGACGAACTAATTTGAAAATTGACGATAGATTTCTAAATCTATTTCGTCACCTTATCTCCAACAAGTACTAAAAATTTTTACCAAATGTAAAACGACATATTTATGACCCCAAAGCCAATTAACAGGAAATTTAATTATTTCACCTCGATAGTTTTAAACAGCAGGTGTCAATCGATGAATCGATGTTTTTACAGGTAATCCGATTAATGTTATTACTAGTATGTGGTGCTCCTGGTCAATATACGCAAACAAAAATGTTGTAGATCATACTGATGCACACAGACTTCGACCTTTTGATTAAGTATGTAATGCAAATAAAAATTGCAAAGATTTTTGCGTATTTAACTCATTTTTCGTATGTTTTGCAGGATTCAAATGGATTACGCACCATTTGTGTACATCCACGATACGTCTAATTACCGATGGTAACTCACTTAGAAAACGAAGAGTACAACGGACCTTAATGAAAAATTGAAACCGATATACAAACGCTTTTTAAAATTAAAATCCTTTGAAAATTTATAAACATTTTGTTATAATCATTTTTTAAAACAAATTTATACACTGCAATTGAAAAGAATATAGTTTTTTATACTATGATATTTCACCAGTACAATGAATGCATGCTTCTGAGCAGATGCTTATACGGCTCATCCGCTAAAGTGACTAAAGCCCTCAAAATCCTAAAAAATTCCCTAGTTAAGAACATCATGCCTAAAGTCAGACTAGAATTCACACCCCACTGTAGATAAGCTGTTTGGCTAAGTACTTGATAGCTTGGCCAGAAAGGCTCATAACAACTTTGTATTTCACTTTATTTACCTGTACTTTCCGTATAAACTATCCTTAGATCTTGTTGGTCAGAAGAAGCTAAACAGTTAGTTGTCAGATTTCCATTATCCCATTGAACCGTACAAGTCTGAGACTTCAGGGAGACATCGATAATGGTTCCTAAGTGTCCTAATCCTCCATCTTGATGATTGTTTGGATCCCAGTCTGGACCTTGAATAACACGTACTCCAATTCTTATCATGGTACAAAATTATTCCTTTAAAAAAATGAAGTGTTTCAAAATTAGATGTTCTAATTTAACAATAAAGACAACTGTACATAAGGTACTCATGATAAAACCTTTAAAAATCTAAGAAATGAATGCACGTTTCATTGATGGTGGAGTTGGTCTAGAACTTAATAGCAAGCATTTCACATGGAGCTATATGGTTACATGCATGTGTGTAAAAAAAGTCAGGTGATCCATATGAACAAAATCATTTCAGATGGTAGCTGATGAGCTATCAAAGAAAATATTGCAGACGAGCACAAAACTTAAATATAACTAGAGGCTCCCAGGAGCCTGTATCGCTCACCTGAACCTGAAACCAAACAACCCTTTTTTATCCAGCTTAACTTTGCTATAAGGAATTGCCCAACACTTCTGCAAAGTCATTAATTTTGACCTTTTAAGGGAAATAACTCCTATAAGGATGAGCTTTTGAAGCTTAGAGGGAGAAGGGAGGTTCACTTCAAATTGCTGTACCTGTTATACTTTTTTAACTGTCAGTCGAAAACTCTCTTGACTCCCCCCACCCCCCCCCCCCCATTTTCTATTTTAAGCCAATGTAGCTATGTAGGTAGTCAGGTGTCATGATTTGCACAATTTTGGTAGGGTTAATGGGTTAATGGGTTAAAGAGAAGATTTTTTAAAATCAAGTAAAATTTATTAAAAAATTGTTCAAGGAGAATCATTCCTAAACAGTTCATCAGACAATCTTGACCCTATGTCATTTTTGTAGCCCTCATAGAGCAGAAAAATTAAGCAACTTTTTCTCTAGTTCTAATAATTTAAAAGATTTTGAGGCAAAAATGTCAAAAATAATCAATTTTGACAATTAAAGGGCAATAACTCCTATAAGGTGTCCTCATACAATTTCAACCCAATAGAGTGTTTCGTAGAGCTTTTGATGCAGATGAAGGCATGTCTCTTCGGTTTTCCTGTATCTGTTACACTTTTTGAAATATATGCCAAAAACTGTATTTTACCCCCCCCCCCCTCCTCCCCCAGGCCTCCTTTCCATTCTATTGTTAGCCATGGCGGCCATGTTAGTTAATCTGCATCCATGGTTGGTGCAAACTTGGTTGAGGACATTTGATGGATGATGTGTACAAAGTTTCAAAGCAGTACTTTCGGTGGTTTCAGAGAAGAATTTTTAAAAATCAATTAAAACTGATTAAAAAAAACAGTTCAAGGGGAATAACTCTTAAACCATTCATCAGACAATATTAACCTTTAAATCATTTTTGTAGCCCTCATAGAGCAGAATAATTAAGCAATGCTAACTTTTTCTCTAGTTCTAATAATTTTCAAGATTTTGAGGCAAAAATGTCAAAAATAATCAATTTCGACAATTAAAGGGCAATAACTCCTATAAGGGGTAATCATACAACTTTGACCCCCTGGAGTGTTTCGTAGAGCTTTGATGCCGATGAAGGCCTGTCTCTTTGGTTTTTGTGTATCTGTTATACTTTTTTAACTATACGCCAAAAACTGTATTTTGACCCCCCTGTTCTACATGTACAATGTACTAGTATTTTTAGCCATGGCGGCCATGTTGGTTGGTCTGAGGCCATGATTTGTGCAAACTTGGCAGAGGACATTTTACTGATGATGTGTGCAGTTTCAAAGCAATCACTTCAGTGGTTTTGGAGAAGAAGATTTTTAAAGAAAAGTTAACGACGACGGACGCCAAGTGATGGCAATAGCTCACATGACCCTTCGGGTCAGGTGAGCTAAAAAGTATACAAAAATAACTTTGACATCGATAATATTAAAGAGTTTATTTTTTTTAAATAACTACAAAAATGTCAGAAAATTTTTGGCAACAATCCTCAAAGCTGCATTTTACAGCTATGTGACATCATCAACACATTAGAGAAGACATCACGTCACCAATAGAATGCAGAGGCACTATGAGGGTGCACTGAAATAACGTCATGAACAATTTGCTGTGCTTGCATTTAAGCTGCATGCGTCTTTATTCATATTATATACATCAACATGGATACATGAGGCTATTTCAACCTATACCCAAGAATATAATAATCATACCTTCAATCAAGATGATTTAAGTTCATTTCTAAGCTAATTTCCATCGATACCCTTACATCAGGGGTCACCACACTCTAAAAAAGTAGGGAGAAGTGACTTCTACCTGGCAGCCAAACAGGGAGAAGTCAGGCCCTGATAGGGAGACTTCAGGAGACACTAGGGAGAAGTCAGGAGGACTGTAAAAATAATTAATTTCGCAGTAGTTACATACATTTTTCATTACATTGTATTTACATTAATTTCCAGGATTATTTCTCTTGTGTTTTAAAACCATAACACACTTAGATTCAGTTTTTTTCGTTTCTTTTTCATTATTATTCATTTATGCAATATCAAACAGCACATAACCTTTATTATTAATCAATGAAAAAAAAACACCAGATATAGGGACTATTTTTCTATCTACTTCAGTACTTGTAGCCGTACAAGGTATTCACAAATAAAAATAGATCAACAAAAATATTTGTATATGTGTAGACATAAACTCATTCATGAGTTCTTGTATCATAATATTCCTAACAGTTTGTTATGAACATGCCAGGTTTATCTGAGCAAATTTCCGAAGAAGATAGATAAAATAACATTACATAAAACCCAGAAATAATTCTTCTGTTCAGCACACTTCCACTTGGACAAAGTTGTGCTGATCAAAATTGCTTCATGGGACACCCATCTGATGTCAATAATTACTTTACATCTTTATACTTTCAAGTGGAGCTCATATACTTACATGTATCAAAGAAAATTATTAAAGTACAATACTCTTTGAAAGAACTGAAGTTTGAAACCAATTAAAAGTTTTTGTTTATAAAAAAAATTACGATTTTTCATTATGGGCAGTTATACATTACTTTTCTTCGTTGTGCACTTCCGGTAATTAGTCACACCTGGTAAATAAACAAATGGCGCGTAAAACATTTGAAATAAGTAAATCGCTTGAAAATATGTTAAATACGCATATTGTTTGCCGTTTTTTATAGGAATTACACATTTACTGATAAATTGGTAGTCTGTGTCAAGTATTTGGACCAGATTTACAAGTATCTTATGTGAACCATCGGGCGACTTGAGGGAAATGACAGGGCGACTTCGACTTCGCTTTTGAGGCGCCTTAAGGCGACTTCAGGTCCTAGTAGGGCGACTTTGTCGCCCACTTCGCCCGGTGTGGTAAGCCCTGCTTACATCCCGACATTTCACTTTCATATTTTGAACAAAACATCACATGACAACAATGTGACTTAAGTCCAGTGCTTATATTACCTTTATTGAAGGTAAGATTATTATATTCATAGAGAAAAATATCTAAAGAAGCGAATTATATACTAGTATAGTTTAACTGGACGAAAATGTTTGTTAACATCTGGAAACGATGAAATTTGCCAACCCAGACAGGTGTCGCAAAATCTGCTGTTTTGCTTATGGAAAGCTCTCTGACGTCCCACGTAAAAAAAAAACAAAAAAAAACGTTGGACGGCAGAGGATTCTAGGACTACCTTTTTTGTAATCAATTTCAAGGTACATTCTAATTATATGAAGCAGACCAGTTTAAGCTGTTGTTACCTATGTGGTACACTGCTGGATCCCGGTGAAACTGTAATTGTTGTTGGTCATGACAATGTAGTTACAGCTGTAAATACTACTATAATGACTGAGACTGAAGTCACAGGGACAATGAGTGTTCCGATTTATCAAAGGTGTAAAGTCAACATACATATATGTCAAAGGATGTACTTGCCACTTGGTCAGTAAGTAATTGTACATGCAATGTTTGTATTATGTGGCGGGTTTGCATGCATTTATTTCGCTCAGTTAGTGGTTGTGTATACCATGTATACGGCCGTATGTGACTTTTATTGACGTTAGTCCAGTGTCAGGCAATTCACTATCTTTTACATCTATGATGTCTGACGAAAATGAAAGTACAGTGCACAGACAACAGAGTATTCAACAGTATAGTCCGCATAAAATAAATCAAGTGTTCTATACCGAACCAATGACACTATATGTTTTATAAGTGTAGAATCGCTTAATGCTTATTCAGTCCACAGATGCACTACTGCTATTTTTTCCCGCAAAAACGGTAATTCCTTATTATCGAATCTCTCGGTTTTTGTGTACACACCGGGAAAACCCAAATATTCCGAAAATCTCAAAGATTGTTCTACTTGGATGTCTTCTGATATTATCGTTTAACTGATTCAAATCAAAGTGCTGAAGATACGGGTTGGTCTAAAAACAGGACGGAGAAAAACAGGACGGGAAACTTAAAACTGATTATTAAAGAAGAAATAATAAGCTTTAAATTGATATATAGTTTTTTTTTTAAATAATGAGTTTAAAGGCAAAAGTTCTTGACATTATTAAAGAAGAAATAATAAGCTTTAAATTGATATATAGTGTTTAAAAAAATATTGAGATTTATAAAGGCAAAAATTCTTGACAGGACGGGATTTGGTGACATGAAAAATCGACCGAAAATTCATAGGGTAACCATCTTTGACGATAGATAATTTACATAAAAACTATTGTCTGTCAATTTGATTTATTCAAACTTCATGTTTTTGTAAACTACATGATCTCAGCTTTAGCAGAAACTAAACATTTTTTGACAGACATGTATTTTTAAAAAGATACAAGGCCTTAAACTTTGAAATCTAGAAAAAAATGTCAGTATGTCAATCAGAACGAGATCCCGTCCTGTCAAGATTTTTCTACTTTACCTTTATCAAAATGCATCAAGCTTTATATTTTTAAAATTTGTATGCTCTAAGCTTGAATAATATATAAACATTTATTGACAGACAATAGTTTTTATGTAAATTATTTATCGTCAAAGATGGTTACCCTATGAATTTTCGGTCGATTTTTCATGTCACCAAGTCCCGTCCTGTCAAGAATTTTTGCCTTTAATCTCATTATTTTTAAAACACTATATATCAATTTAAAGCTTATTATTTCTTCTTTAATAATCAGTTTTAAGTTTGTTAATATCTTTATTACTTCAAAAGTTATGACCATTTATATATAGAAAATGTCCCGTCCTTTTTTTCTCCGTCCTGCTTTTAGACCAACACTGAAGATACTGCTATATGAACTCAATATCCAATTTGATAGATTTGTTTCTTTTTATCGTGTGTAATGGCAGCTTCAACAATTCTGTAGCCCTTTCGTGGGGTCTTTTTTATTGGAAGAGGAGACCGTTTTATGGGGGCCTCTTTTAAACAAAAAAAAATCTCGACCTTCGGTAGGAAACTTGCCATCCTTGTTAATTAGGGCCCTATAAATGATCAGTCTGGACAGGGACAGTCTATACTGGTCTGGGAAATACCGTTTTATCTTTTCAGCTAGCGGTATGCGGGTAGATGATTTCAAGGCGAGATTCCATATACCATGGTTGATAACCTTTGACCTTTGAACTTTGACCTCAAGGTAACATTATTGCTCTCTGAATGACAACTGATCACATCAAAATTTGTGTCCGGGATAATTTTTTTCTCATTTGAGGTAGGCTTTTGATATTTTGCATGTTAGTAGATCATTTCAAGGCAATGCATGTGTCGCTTACCGTGTTTGGTGGCCTTTGACCTGAACTCTAACCACATGTAACCATTATAAGTTTTTTCTAATCACAAACTATTGACAACGGTACCCACAGAAATGGGTAGAGATATCTAGTTCCGATTGAAGTCGGGATTCAACTCCTCCAGTGAGACTCGAAGACGCTTAATTGGAAGCGTTTAATATATAGACCAGACTATAAAATGTTTCTTGTGCACAGTTATTCCATTCCTTTCAAAACACTCAAATGTTTAGCGATGGTAATTGACTTTTTCACTGTTTAATGCGCTAGGAATTCATTTCAAAAATAGGATAATGAGACAATTTGTATCTTAAACATGTTAAATAATTTGATTGTTTGTATTGTTTTGTTTTTGTTTGTTTGTTTGTTTTTGTTGTTTGTTTGTTAGTTTGTTTGATTTTGTTTTTTTATCGATGCTTAACGCTATTTTCAGCAATTTTCCACCTATTTCGTAGAGTCTATTTATTGAGGAGGAGGCCGAAGTACCAAGAGAAAACTGACTTCCAAATTCGGTACGAAAACTGGTAAAATCATTTGACAAAAAAATGTCGCTGTGTGTATTTCACAGATGTGAATGATAGTTACATTTCTTAAACTTTAGCAATATATCATTTACTGTTGTACGAAATAAGAAGATACCAATATAAACGAAAAAGCTAGAACAGACTCACGTAATCACTCGTTAGGTGCCCTATTTCAAAACTGTCACTAGTATAATTTGATGGATTCTCCTTGTTTTGTGGCTGCAATTGCAAATACATAGAGCTTAAATCCAACAACAACAGCCGAAGACATGACAACTATAAACCGTTTAGATAACAGACAGAACACGATACATAACCAAACACAGAATCAAAGCAGAAAATGAGTATCCAAAACCAATATAAACCATGGGTGCATGAGGGTGGTGAATAAAAACGAGCATTCGACAAATATTTGTTGCAAATTTCTAGCCGACCGCACCTGTCAACAATTTACCAGTATTGAATTATCTTACGTGTCTCATTAACAATCGAAAAATAGTAACTGTGACCTTATTGATTGTTATGGAAATCCTCTAAAATATTATTCAAGATTTCTTACTAGATTTCAAGGAACAATGAGTAACTCTACAAGCTTGGAATGCTTACTCGCCCATAGCATTATTCAGTGGTAGGCAGGAATGCTTACTTGTCCAGAGCTTTTGTTAGAGGTAGGCAGGAATGCTGACTCGTCATGAGCTTTTGTTAGAGGAAGGCAGGAATGCTGACTCGTCCAGAGCTTTTGTTAGAGGTAGGCAGGAATGCTTACTCGTACAGATGTTTAGTTAGACGTAGACAGGAATGCTGACTCGTACAGAGCGGTAGTTAGAGATAGGCAGGAATGCTTACTCATACAGAGCGTTAGTTAGAGGTAGGCAGAAATGCTTACTCGTACAGAGCGTTATAGGTAGGCAGGAATGCTTACTCGTCCAGAGTTTTTGTTAGAGATAAGCATGAATGATTACTCATCCGGAGAAGTAGTTAGAGGTAGACAGGAATGTTAACATGTCCAGAGCATTTGTTAGACTTAGACCTACTTCTAGAAATAGACTCAGGAAAACTACAAACTAGACTCTACGACCAGCGTGATGACTTCAACTTTCCAACTGTCAAATTCCCGTTCATCGACAGCAACATTCCAGCAGCTCAAGCGTATGGTGTGAACATTTCACAACTTATACGTTATTCTAGATCCTGCGATCGTTATTCCGATTTTCTAAACCGATCACTGCTGTTGACTGCTAAACTACTCCAACAAGGGTTTGTTGTACCTAGGTTGATGTTATCTCTCTAGAAGTTCTATGGTCGGCACCATGACTTAATTGGTCGTTATGGGAAATCAGAGTCTCAAATACGATCTGATATTTTCGCTGAGTCATAGGTAGTGTTTCCTATTCCTGGATTTGACTTTTCCCTAGACAAGACAATGAGTAACTCGACGGGTGTCTAATTCGAGGCAGGCACTGCTTACTCGTCCGGAGCACCTGAGTGCACCCATGGTTTTTATTGGGTTCGGGTTACTCTCTTTCTGTGTTTAATGTGTTTGGTTTTTGTGTTATGTTTGTCTATATCCGTATTTGTAACTGTCCCTTTGCTTTTGGCTCTTGATGTTCGGTCGGTTTTCTTTGCTATTTTCTTAGAGGAAGACAGGAATGCTTACTCGTCAATAGCTTTAGTTAGAGGAAGGCAGGAATGCTTATTCGTAAAGAGCTTTAGTTAGAGGTAGACAGGAGTGCTTACCAGTCAAGAGCTTTAGTTAGAGGTAGAGAGGAGTGGTTTCCCGTAAAGAGCTTTAGTTAGAGGTAGGCAGGAATGCTGACTCGTTCAAAGCTTTAGTTAGAGGTAGGCAGGAATGCTTATTCGTAAAGAGCTTTAGTAAGAGGTAGACAGGAGTGCTTACCCGACAAGAGCTTCAGTTAGAGGTAGACAGGAGTGGTTACCCGTAAAGAGCTTTAGTTAGAGGTAGGCAGGAATGCTGACTCGTTCAAAGCTTTAGTTAGAGGTAGACAGGAATGCTTATTCGTAAAGAGCTTTAGTTAGAGGTAGACAGGAATGCTTATTCGGAAAGAGCTTTAGTTAGAGGTAGACAGGAGTGCTTATTCGGAAAGAGCTTTAGTTAGAGGTAGACAGGAGTGCTTACCCGTCAAAAGCTTTAGTTAGAGGTAGGCAGGAATGCTGACTCGTTCAAAGCTTTAGTTAGAGGTAGACAGGAATGCTTATTCGTAAAGAGCTTGAGTTAGAGGTAGACAGGAGTGGTTACCCGTAAAGAGCTTTAGTTAGAGGTAGGCAGGAATGCTGACTCATTCAAAGCTTTAGTTAGAGGTAGGCAGGAATGCTGACTCGTCAAGAGCTTTAGTTAGAGGTAGGCAGGAATAATTACTCGTCAAGAGCTTGAGTTAGAGGTAGGCATGAATAATTACTCGCCAAGAGCTTTAGTTAGAGGTAGACTGGAATAATTACTCGTCAAGAGCTTTATTTAGAGGTAGGCAGGAATAATTACTCGTCAAGAGCTCGAGTTAGAGGTAGGCAGGAATAATTATTGGTCAAGAGCTTGAGTTAGAGGTAGGCAGGAATAATTACTCGTCAAGAGCTTTATTTAGAGGTAGGCAGTACTCTTTGAGAGCTTTTAATTAGGTCCAGGTAACTTATTTTGTTTTGGTTTCTGTTTTAATATTGCGCCGTGTCTTATTTACTTGGATTAATTTTTAACACAACTGAAAATAATAACAAATTTAATAGTTTGATTTATACGGAACCCGATAAGGGTCATTTGAAAAAAATATTATGTCGTAATAACGACATAACATGTCGTAATAACGAAATAGCTATGTCGAAATAACGACATAGCAGTTTTGAAATAACGATTAATACTAATATCACCGGAACGAAATAACTATATCTGGACTTTCCTGTCGCTGTCGATACAATAACTACAGGGCAGTGATACCTTGATTATAAGTAATTACAAAAAATTCCAATGCAAATTTTAATTGTTCATTCTGTGAAATGCAATTTATATCTAGTTCGGCTTTTGTCCCCCTATGTAGCATTATATCTAGTTAGGGTTTTCACCGTGTGCATAAACTACATAATAAAGCCTTATATCTAGTTGTAGCTTGATTTGTCCCGTACGTATTTACTATAGAATGGACCCTTATATCTAGTTGTAGCTTGATTTGTCCCGTACGTATTTACTATAGAATGGGGGGGGGGGTCATTATAAAGATCAGTTGATGATTGCAAGGCCTCATGAAAGCAACTATCTCAGAGCTTCAATATGAATCTACTTTGATTTTTGATTTTCTATTGAACTATACACCTTCATTTGAAAAAACTTGAGACGTTTTATACAGGATGAAATTAAGTTGCCGCTTAATATTATATTTCGTCAAGTGTGACGTTTGGGAAGTAAACAAACCCGCGACGTTACTATAAATATATATGCTTGATTGTGATCAAAGTTGAGATCTTGACGGGTACCGACTATAATGGCGTTGTAGAGGGAACATAAAGGGATCAGAATACAAAAGTATAGGTCATGTTCGAAAACTTTGTGACCAAAATCAGGCAGATATAGACCCACTCTATATACATATGGGCGAAATTGGTTGTTCGTTCCGAACTTCAGATTTTCGAACATGAACATGACCTCTACTGTTCTATTCTGATTCGCTTTGCATCTTAGTCCTTTTGGAATAGTTTGCTTCATGTCGGTATTAGTTGTATAAACATCAGCAGTCCGGTTCTCCAGTTCATTTTTGGAAATCTACTCAATACCATTTACCTGAACGTTTGAAACCTGCATACCCGTGACAAAGATCAAATTGCTTATTATTCACATACAGCTTATTCCTTAACGAGAATCGCTTTAAGGTTTTCCTTTCTAGCTTCTCTTAGAACATGAACAGGTCGCTTTATCTCTTTAAGCACATCATGGGCAAATTGCTCACTTAGCCCGACTGGGCTTCCTTTCAGTATGCTGATAATCGTACTGTTTCTCTCAATTTAAAATCATCAAACGTGGCCAAAATTAATCGCGGGTTTGTTACTTCACAAACGTCGAACTTGACGAAAAATATTATTATGCGGCAACTTCATTTCACCATATATAAAACTTCTCAACAAGTTTTCCCCATGAATGTCCACAATCCAATAGAAAATAAAACTGCTTTTAGTCAATTCATATTAAAGCTCTGAGATAGTTGCTTTCATGTCCTTTTTTGCTCTTGATTTCAAACAGTCCTTTCTTTATTTATGAACCCTTTCCTGGACTACCAGACCCACAAGAGGCCGTGTTATACTCAACTGATATTTACAATGGATAGACCTAAATGGAGACAAAAGCCAAACTAGATATAAGGGTCCATTCTATAGTAAATACGTACGGGACAAATCAAGCTACAACTAGATATAAGGCTTTATTCTGTAGTTTATTCACACGGTGAAAACCCAAACAAGGTATAAGGCTACACAGGTGACAAAAGCCGAACTAGATATAAATTGCATTTCACAGAATGAACAATAAAAATTTGCATTGGAATTTTTTATAATTACTTATAATCAAAGTATCACTGTCCCGTAGTTATTGTTTCGACAACGACAGAAAAGACCAGATATATAGTTATTTCGTTCCGGTGATATTAGTATTAATCGTTATTTCAAATTGCTATGTCGTTATTTCGACATAGCTATGTCGTTATTACGACATGCCATGTCGTTATTTCGACATAGCTATTTCGTTATTACATGTTATGTCGTTATTTCGACATGCTATGTCGTTATTACGACATGTTATGTCGTTATTACGACATAATTTTTTTCAAATGACCCTTATCGGCTTCCGTAGATTTAAGATTGCATCATGATGACAAATAAATACTTAAAATGACAAATATTGTCAAACTCGATCATTGACTAAATAAGTCTACTGATGCATGGATTACAAATATTATACACTTTTATCCATATATTGAATCCACAGTTAATAAGGACAAATACAACAATGTATCAGTATGTAAATGTACAACAATGTATCAGTATGCAAATGTAGACAGTTTTTGTTAACAGACAACAGAAGAAACTTTCTTAATGCTATATTACATTAATAACAGACTTTTTGATTGAATTGTCTTCGAAATTTAGTTTTTATGTAAGAATTCACAATTCAAATTTTAAAAAAAAGGTTCTACGTCTAATTATGGGGTTGTTCGCTAAAGGAGGATCTACAAGACAAAGAATGAAGAAGCTAAACGTAAAATCTATTCAAAATTAAATCTTTCACAAGCTCCCCCTTTTATGTTATTTTCGCTGTTAAGATCTAGCAACATCCCATTACACGTCATCTCAGGTTAAACTTCTGTATTGATCAATCAACAAGTGTGGACACAGAAAAACGTCTCGCCTGCATTCCGCATCAGTAACGACAATAAATTTCGTCATAAGCATTACGTAAATAGCATTAAATATCAGCAGCGGCCTGTATACCAAATATTGTCACCATACCATTCATAGTTACAGAGAAACTGTCCTAATACAAAAACTTAAGTCGTAGTCGCTTGACAGTGAAATTGAGGTCAAGGTCAGGTGGCACCTACCAGACAGTCATGTACTATTCATCAGCAACCTATATACCAAATATTGTCATCCTACCATGCGTGGTTACAGAGGAACTGCCGTAACCTAAAAAACTTTAACGTAGTCGCTGGACCGTGAAATTGAGGTCAAGGTCAGGTGATACCTACCAGACAGTCATGTACTATTCATCAGCAATCTATATACCAAATATTGTCATCCTACCATGCGTAGTTACAGAGGAACTGCCGTAACCCAAAAACTTTAACGTAGTCGCTGGACCGTGTAACTGAGGTCAAGGTCAGGTGACAGGTGACTGACTGGCAAGTTCTCATCATAAGCCACCTCTGGACCAAATTTGATGGACCTAGTGCTTGGGATTACAAATATATGAAGCAAGATGTCAAGTAGCCGATTCCCATACATATGTCTCGCCTCCAGCGATTTCGTCGCAGGCGAGACAAAAATTGTGTTCACCAACCTTTAATGTTGGGTAATCCTCTTTCATTATTCAGACAGGGGGAGCTTGTGGAAGATTTAATTTTAAATAGATTGCTAAACGTCAACTGGTTCAATGAACATTTAAGAAATTGTTGTGTAAACATATAAAGCGAGGATTTTTGTCCTGTAACTAAAATGTGTATATATTGGTTATGAAAATTCTATCGGCACACGCTACTATACATGTACTATGTCTATGATTCGCCCCGGTTAATGAAGCTATATTTTAATATAGCGGATTTGGCCGAGGGGTCTAGACTGCTGGACATAGTGCAGGTGAATTGGTGCCACAGTTTTACGAGTTCGAATCCCGCTGAGGGTTAGCGAAAATTCGACAAATTTTAAAAATTTAATTCTTACAGTGTTGGGCTTAATTTGTAGACGTATATATATATATATATAAAGAGTCTAAAGAAAGCTACTAACCAGTACACTTATTTAGTATCGGATCGACAAACATGACGATACAGCACAAACAAGAAATAATGTACAAGTCTAGAAGATTATGCAACAATACAAATGACCGTGTTTTTGCCAAATTATAGACACAGACTATACATTTTGTCAAATTATAGAAACAGACTATACATTTTAGTTACAGGACAAAAATCCTAGTTTGAGTTTATTTTTTTGACAATTTGAAATAACTGGTAAGAAATGAGTGATAATTAGGATTTTGACAAAATTACTTCCCTTTTTAAAAAATCCAACGTTGTACTACTAACGTTGTATTTAAACCAATGAAAACTAATATGTTGGTTCAAAGTTCAAATTTTATCCAGCTTCGCTCTTGTCCAAAAACCCAGTTTCTTTTTACAATAATATCAGTTTTAACGAACCTTGATTATTATTGATTTGTGCATTGCAATGGGCTTCCATTGTAAGTAAAAACTTGCGTTTTTTTAGTTTAATTCTCGTTATCATTATCTCTCATATCGTATCTAGGATTATTTTCTTCACTCCCAGTATCATACGAATTTAGTCTATAGTTATCACTCTTAGATATATTTGTACACCCGAATCCTTTCCTACTCCGGACGATAGAACAAGCAGCGAAAATAAGAACCGCCAAACCATAACCAGAGCCTACAGCGATGGAAATGGTCGTCAAGGACCTGTCTCGCGAGATATAGTCACAGTCACCAACAGAAAGAATTATTCTGAAAATAAAAACATATGGAATAATTATATATCACAAAACACAAGTACAGGTTCCCGGTCGTATATCTATACCTACTACAGCTTACTTCTAACTACAAACAGGACATCACGTTAAAGCTTAAATATTGTTGACACTGTCGTCGTAAGTAGTCATACACTATCTTTACTGTGTATACCAGTCTCCTAAAACACTAATGTTTCCTGTCTCTCATTAGAAGCAGTTATGATGTAAAAGCTATTGGTTGGCTAGTAAATCACAGTTATAGGTCTGAACTTGTTTACAAGGATACCTTGATGTTTCATGAAACAAAGCTACATACGTTTGGTACAATTTAACACATATATATCTGACCGTAACTACAGTTTAGTAGTTATTTTATCGACAAAATGAATGATTACTCGATTACGCCTTAAGCCATCCTGTGATGACCGAAACTTCAGTAACGGGCATCAGCTTTATCCCAGTGAAGATGTCAATTCCGCCTCCGCCATCTTGTGATGACTAGAATTGTAGTTACGGCCATCAGCTTTACCCATTGTAGCACGTGCATTGTAGATGTCAAAAGTTATCAGAGAACCAGGCAACCAAAACACTTCTGACAACTGGCTTGACAGCATCTTTTCATTCATAATTTAGTGGTAATATTTTTTATCTTAAGACCCAGATAGCAACACTACGTTGGCCCAACGTTGACCATTTGTTGTCATGGTTGGTAAATGGTTGGCGTTGGCGTTCTAACATCGGCCCAACATTGGCCCATCGTAATGTGACCAACTGCTGGCTTTCCAACATCGACCCAACGTTGGCCCATCGTAAGGTGACCAACTGTTGGCATTCCAACATCGACCCAACGTTGGCCCATCGTAACGTGACCAACTGTTGGCGTTCCAACGTCAAACCAAATAAAATGTCCACACACAAAAATTAATGCTCGATTAAATTAAACAATGTAAATGGAAATATATGACATAAAAGGTGCAGTTTATAATCAAAATGAGTGCATTTAGATCATACGTTTTATAACCTTGCTAATTCAATTAATTCAACACATGTGGGACATCTGGGATATATATTTATAGTTAAATCTGATGACATATAAATTGTTAGAACAATTAGTGTGCAGATTAGACGCGGGGCATTAGTATCCTATTTCAGATCATCTGTGTCAGGAATTCACATCGGTCGCCATTTTGGACAGCTTGGAGAATTTTATTTAACACAATATAGAATGTAAGTACATGAATTTATTAGTTTAAATTCTCAGGTTTTTTTTTTATTATTAACCATGTATGTTTTAAGCTGAAATATTCAGGTTTTTTATTAATGAACAATTTCATGAATGTTTATGTTATTTAACTGCATCCTACTTTTCCACATGCTTATTTTGTTTGTTTGTTTATTTTTCAACTTGTGTTTATTATATTTCGTAACATAATGCAAATATAAAACATACAAGTCTTGTAAAAAATATTCCAGAAAATATACATGGAAGAATTAACACATTTGTTTTATTTATATACTACAGTGTACTAGTATTCCTGAATAAATCATCGAGGCCCATGTTACAGAATAGGATAGGCGCACAATGAAGAGTTATATAAAGACAATACATGTACGCTAGAAAGGGCAAGGGATAAAAGATCCTACGGAATGTCCAGTAACAGGTAAGTTCATGTACTTTTTTTTATACTATATCTATGTTTTTATGTGCCTTGTTGATGAATCGTTTACATAAAAAGTAACAAAAACAAAATGACAAATGCAAATACAATATTGAAGGTATTTTAATGACAAAAATATATTTTACATTCTATATTCCATTTTCTTCAGGGTATGTGAGGAAGAAGGGACTAAGTGTTCGGCTAGTGACAGTCATATTGACAATGTACTAAAGGACTGGTTAAAATTCGCAAGAGATATACATGTAGAGTGGTTAGAAAAAAGTCTTTCGTAAAAAACATGAAAAAGAGAAGAGATAAAGCTGAATTGGAATAAAATTGATCATAAATTTAATGTTCTTGTAATTGACAACTAACCAAAATATACATTGTATATAACAACACAAATTTCAGTGTTTTATAGCAGAGATCACTGATCCTTTGACTTGTTTAAAGAACGATAAGTACAAAACAAGCAATTTTGAGCTATTGACTGAGAAAATCCCACACAAACTTGTTGGTAAGATATTGGCAAACTGCCTACTTAGCAGGCTAAATCAAGTTGGGCCAACGTTGGCCAAACCTAAATTCACACACAAGCATGTTGGCAAGATGTTGGCAGTGTGCAGTCTAAGTTGGCTATGTCTCATGGGGCCAACGTTGGCCCAACCAGTTGGCCAAACGTAGGGCCGATGATCAAAATTACGTTGGCCCAACGAAGTTGCCATCATTAACCCAACGTTGGCCCAACGTGTGATTGCTATCTGGGGAGGACCCTGAGAGGGGGAGTCGACACAAAAATGCGTCTACGAGTCAACATTTTATTATTGTTTAGTTATGTATGTTGTATGGAGCAAAAGAGAGATATTACATTAATAAGACCAATAAAATTGTCATACTGAAGACCATTTAATGCCCCTCCCACGTTGTCAACTCGTACAATATAAAAATTAGTGATGGCCTATCATTACACGCTTTCTTAAATGATTTTTAACTTCGGTACTATACCTAACGCTTTGATCGAATGCTTGCCTAACTTCATCTTTGATTGCTGTAAATACTTATAAACTAGAAATACTAACTTGTATTGTTTTATCGTATCCTCTAACACTTTTTCGAATTGCCTTCCTGACAAACTAGATTGCACTTTGTCCTTGACCTCCCGTATACAGTCGGCTGTCAAAATCTGTTGGGAGTTTGATCCAACGTCCGTATAAATCTGTTTCAAAAGTTTTTTAATATATCTTTTAGGATAGGACTTTTTAAGGTTTTTATAACATGTACATGTATTAAGTACTTTTGATTTTTTATATGAGAGAACTTATTTTAAAATATATTTGAATAGCAGATCAGCAAGTCCGTAGTGGATTACCATCATTAAAGAAATCTAGATTTAGCTCGACATTCAATAAATTGATCAGCACTCAAGTGTTCAGGAAAACTGGCAATTCTTGTAAATTAAGGTACGAGTCGTGTCCATCCTGTCTGCGGTGAGTCTCAAACCCGCAACCTTATTGTTGAGAGACGGTGATTCAAAACTATGTAAAAACTGGCAAATCTTGTCAATCTAGGATGAAGTGGAGCACATCCTGCTCTCAGTAAGGTTCGAACCCGCAACCTCATTGTTAACAGGCACGCGATCAATGGTTAATGACTACCTACCTTACCACTCGGCCACCAAGGTCCCTGAATTTATGTAAGCACAGAACACTTATGTGCTAAGTAATTGATCCTACACCATCAAGGGCGTCAATGAATGTTTTCAATACTATGTATACTCGATTTTGTAAACAACATTAAAAATCCTAACATTACCAATACCGTGGTTAAAAGATTTTGTAAACAGCAACACAAAGCCTTACAGTACCATGGTTACCTGATTTTGTTCTGTCGACAATACAATAAGTATGTCATTATCACATTTCTGGTAGTTCCACTCAAGTCGTAAACTGCTTACAAAGTCTTGTACAACAGAAGTAAATACGTTGCTGTAATACAAACACAATAAACATCCAAGTAAGTTTTTAGTTCTCAAAATTATATTATATTCTAATATGACGTACTTTAAAGGCTTTGAGACCACAACTGTGGTAAACAAAATGATTTATGTATGAGCAACATGCGACGAGGAGGGCGTGTTTTAAAGCACTGTTCCAATTACAAAACTGTAACTTCCCCGGAAAGCTATTGCGTATGATGAATTAATCTTATAAATAACGACACGTGCTATAATTATCCGTTGCAATATATTGTGTGTTACATGGACGGAACATCCAGTTTATGGCGAAATGGTGTTTTCTATAGGTACGTAATTATCATAAATGTATCGTAATTGTCTTATTTAAATAGAAATCATTCACGGATGCTGTAATTTATCATTGTTTTACAACGGGGGACCATTTATTTAGTTATTTAATGAAAAAATACGACATAAATGGTGAACCCGTTGTAAAACGATGATAAACCACAGCCTACTTCAATTATTTCTTAATTTGACAGATCATCATTTAAGTAAAATTACGCATTCAGTTTAGTGTACTCACGAATTTATGTCCAAAGTTTTATTTGTTTGAATGATGTTTAATGCCACTTTCAGCAATTTTTCACCTATATCATGGCGTCCAGTATTTACTGGGGAAAGAAGACCGGAGTAACCGAAGAAAAAACACGACCTTCGGTAGGAAAACTGGAAATACTTGTCAATTAAGTTTGGAGTCGAGCGCACCCTACCCGCTGTGAGACTCGAACCCGCAATCTTGGTGTTGACAAACCACGTGATCAATAGTAGACGAACTTAACTATTCGGCCGCCAATGCCTCTATATGTGCAAAGTAAAATAATCAAAAACTACGAAAAATATCATGACTTAGTTAATTGTTGTGTAAAATTCATCTTTTAAATGCAATCAGTTTTCCTTAGCCACATGATGACTTCCGTCTTTCGTAAACTTTGAATTCCTGAACGAGTGGCTATTTGCTGCTTACACGTCCGAAGCACCCATTAGTTTGGGTTGCTCGCGTATAGTTTTTGTTTGTTTTTGATTCTTCATCGTGTAGTGTGGTTGGTTTATCCGATTCATTTTTCCTTGATTATGCGATTTTGTCTTAATTTGTTTTCGTTAAGTTATATAATAAAGTGTTGCAAAGTAGAATGAGCAACACTTAATTGTATATAAAACTGTACTTTTGTCCTAAATTTAAGGTTAATAGGCTTTGTCGGTGTTATTTCCGACACAGGCATGCGCCGTAAATTCAATTGAAAACCCCTATTCATTTAACTTTTTCTAGATCAAGAGAAGGCAGTTGCTTCCCCTGCCTAAATACAATGTACGGCTCTGGCATGCAGTGGCTACATCAAGAGAAGGCAGTTGTTTCCCCTGCCTAAATACAATGTACGGCTCTGGCATGCAGTGGCTAGATCCAGAGAAGGCAGTTGCTTCCCCTGCCTAAATACAATGTACGGCTCTGGCATGCAGTGGTTAGATCAAGAGAAGGCAGTTGCTTCCCTTGCCTAAATACAATGTACGGCTCTGGCATGCAGTGGCTACATCAAGAGAAGGCAGTTGCTTCCCTTGCCTAAATACAATGTACGGCTCTGTCATGTAGTGGCTAGATCAAGAGAAGGCAGTTGCTTCCCCTGCCTAAATACAATGTACGGCTCTGGCATGTAGTGGCTAGATCAAGAGAAGGCAGTTGCTTCCCCTGCCAAAATACAATGTACGGCTCTGGCATGCAGTGGCTAGATCAAGAGAAGGCAGTTGCTTCCCGTGCCTAAATACAATGTACGGCGCTGGCATGCAGTGGCTAGATCAAGAGAAGGCAGTTGCTTCCCCTGCCTAAATACAATGTACGGCTCTGGCATGCAGTGGCTAGATCAAGAGAAGGCAGTTGCTTCCCCTGCCTAAATACAATGTACGGCTCTGGCATGTAGTGGCTAGATCAAGAGAAGGCAGTTGCTTCCCCTGCCTAAATACAATGTACGGCTCTGTCATGTAGTGGCTAGATCAAGAGAAGGCAGTTGCTTCCCCTGCCTAAATACAATGTACGGCTCTGGCATGTAGTGGCTAGATCAAGAGAAGGCAGTTGCTTCCCCTGCCTAAATACAATGTACGGCTCTGTCATGTAGTGGGTAGATCAAGAGAAGACAGTTACTTCCCCTGCCTAAATACAATGTACGGCTCTGGCATGTAGTGGCTAGATCAAGAGAAGGCAGTTGCTTCCCTTGCCTAAATATAATGTACGGCGCTGGCATGCAGTGGCTAGATCAAGAGAAGGCAGTTACTTCCCCTGCCTAAATACAATGTACCTCCCTGGCATGCAGTGGCTAGATCAAGAGAAGGCAGTTACTTCCCCTGCCTAAATACAATGTACCTCCCTGGCAAGCAGTGGCTAGATCAAGAGAAGGCAGTTGCGTCCCCTGCCTAAATACAATGTACGGCGCTGGCATGTAGTGGCTAGATCAAGAGAAGGCAGTTGCTTCCCATGCCTAAATACAATGTACGGCGCTGGCATGCAGTGGCTAGATCAAGAGAAGGCAGTTACTTCCCCTGCCTAAATACAATGTATCTCCCTGGCATGCAGTGGCTAGATCAAGAGAAGGCAGTTGCTTCAACTGCTTAAATACAATGTACGGCCCTGGCATGCAGTGGCTAGATCAAGAGAATGCAGCTGCTTCCCATGCCTAAATACAATTCTTTTAGTATTTCGTCTGATTCCTTACTTTGATGTGATGTTAATATATGGAACCACAGCCACAGAAATGTTGAAGCCATCAGAACTGGTACAGTTTGGACACGTACATTTCCCAGAAGTTGCAACTGTGTCTATTAAGGCATCTAGTTCGTCTCCTGCAACAGACATACACTACATGACAAGTTAATAGCATACAATTTACACTTAATAACAAATGTACTATTTAGGCTGTTAATATTTACTTTTTATCGGATATTTTCACATAGCTTATTTTGTTGAAAAAAAGTTAGATAAAAAGGAAACATATTTGGGCAATAATGTTCTAACTGTATACAGTTCTTCAATTCAAACAAAATTGCAACACATTTTAAATTTAGCAGGCAGACACAGCGGTTCAAACATTCACAAAGACAATTAAATCTCAGATAAAAAGGATTTTGAAGTGCTTATTATTTCGTGCATCTTCACACCCCAACACTATACAGAACACAAAAAACCTACGAAATATCCTGCAATTTCCCTGACAATATTTAGAAAAATCTATGTTGCAAATTTATCATTTTCAAACAAAATAAATATTAGACGTGACTGTTTAAGGAACTGTCCACAGTAATAGACATTACCCCCCGTGACCCGGGCAAATAACGAACTGTCCTTGAAGTACACGTGTCCTTCTGTGACCCGAGATATTATCAAATGTTTGATAAAAATTATTTTATCAAAAGTATACAAATCGTTACTTGTTCTGTTGTTTGTTTAACCCCGACAAGGCCTGATAAGTCCTCTTTTTTGAACCAAAACAATATACTGCATGTACTATTATCTGAAGAAACTAATAAATTTCGTGGATACAGCAGTATATTTCTAATTAGCCCTGTTCTTAAGGGGATGTCAAGCTATAGGGTCCACTTGACATATCTGAAACAAATACTTATCAAGCTATATACGTGCTATGCACAATTGAATGGTCTTCATACTACAGTACCTTGGTGCACCTACACCCCCCCCCCCTCATATCCCATGCCCAATCCCGAACCACACCTGCGGCGCCCACTTTAGCTTAAAGAAGAACATAACAAAGTGATATTACATGGCTAAAATATGTTAAGTTCTACACCATTAAGTCTTAGTGTCGTATCACGCCGTTCCCCGCCCCGCTCCTTTAGTGTCGTCAACTGGGCAAATATCACACCCCTCCTCCGCCCTGCAGCTTTAGTGTCGTCCACTGGGCAAATATAACGCCCCTCCCCCGCCCCTCTAGTGTCCTCCACTGGGCAAATATTACACCCCTCCCACGTCCCGCTCCTTTAGTGTCGTTCACTGGGCAAATATCACGCCCTTCCCCGCATCGCGCCTTTACTGTCTTGACTGTCGTCCACTGACCAAATATCACGCCCCTCTCCCGCCCCGCCGCTTTTGTGTCGTCCACTGGTCAAATATGACGTCCTTCCCAGCTGCTTTATAAAATAACATAAGTTCTAATGATGAGTACTTATATCGTAGGACATATGTTCATATACTTGTATATGATTATTGTTCTTTATCTAATTTCTTTAAAAATTTTTACAATTGATTATGGAAACTGTCCCTTTCCACTTTATATCTAAAGTAAATAAATGTGTACGTGGGTAAACAGGAGTCCCATTTATCGCTCCGTTGAACTTCAAATATAAAATTTATTTGTCATAAAGCATAACAACCCAAGTATTTGTGTATTGCAATTCAAGTAAATATAGGACAATTAGTAAATATCTGTAATTAAAGACATGAATGTAGATATACAATATTAATCCTTTTACATATAACACAGTGGATATAATTGCAGAATTTCAGGATACTAGCACAATAGAAATGTGTGTACGCCCATTATAAGTCAAAACATGCTTTTATTTACATATTTTTTTTACACGAATTTACACAGGTAGAACCACTATAAATATAGCAAAAAATAGATAACAAAATCAATAAGAAAACATATATATATTACTGTGATAAATAGCAGACTCGTAATATCGGGTCATAAAATAAAACAGGCTGATTTGGGGAGTGCACATAAAAATAGTACCTGTATTGCAAAATTCCACAAAAAAGTATCCAGGCAATATTAACATAAACACAACTTGAAAACATAATACAGAATTAAATAGAGTAAACATATGACATATTGTTAAGATAATAGTATACATGTATCAAATGGGGTTGTAGTAGTGTCACTAAGCATTAACTGACATGGACCTGTTTCTCATCTCTAATCATTGTTGTATAAAGTCGACCATTAAAAATCTGAAAGGAATTTTTTACCTTTTGCGATTGTAATCGTGTGTCCGGGGTCACAGATCCATGACGGTTTACAGTTCCTTCCGCAGAGACCTATATCACTTTGTGGGTTCGGAAAATTATCTATTCTCCAGGTACTGTATTCTTCATTACTTATCGTGCAGTTAGCATTTGAACTTACCGGTTTTTCTAATAATATCCCAAATATCGTTAAAAGGTAAAGAATACTTCTCAAAGCGAAAGACATAGCTATTGAACCATGCATTTACACCTGAGATAATGGTCTATCAACTGGCATTTTGACCTATACGTTACAGGTAACTAAATTTTCAAAGATAGACAGGTTCACCCACCTATCCTGTGTAGTCATGCGTAAATAATTGCTATGTGTTCTAATTATAAACTGTGTAACCTTTTTGATTGGCCGTGTAAATTTTTTATTGTAATTGTAATTACAACACTGGATGCATAGAATTTTGAGAGAAAATTTTTAAGACATCACGAATACGGGTTTACGAAATGAACCTAACGCGGCTGATGCCACATAGTTTGATGCGATTTGTGGCTGATTTTTAACAGTTCGGGATTTTAAGTTTAAATGGATTAACGCCTCTGAAAACAATTGTCCAACTATATCAAGGCGTCAATTTTTATTAATAAACGTTGAGTCTAGCACAACCTGTCCGCAGTAAGACTAGAGTTAATATGACAATTCGGACCATAACAAATTTAATCAATTATTACCATTATTACATTTATAGGAAATATAACTGAATATTATCAACTAAAATGATATATATTTTTATTTTATAGTCCGAATTTGTTCACTATAAAAATCCCTATTTTGAAACAGTAGGCCGATATAGTCCGAATATGTTTTAGTCCAAATATTTTATCATGGTCCAAATTGGGTTTGGTCCGAATTGTCCGGTTACCTCAGAGTTGATATGCAAGTGGTAAGTAGTAGATGACTAACTACCTTAGCTTCTTGACCGCCGAAGTCCCTTTTTCATTTAGCCTTCTTTCGAGCTACATGATATAAAATGTTCCATTTGAGAGAATGATGATTTCTCAAGTTTAAAACGTACAGAATGATTGATTTATTATACCCCCGCAAACTTGTTTGGAGGGGAAAATAGGAATCACCCTGTAGCGATATCTAAATTATACCAAAACTAATCTTCTCAGAGGTACTCTGGTTACCTCCCCTGGCTCCCCCGTTTAACATGGACGGAATTACGCAGCAAAAACATTTCATGAAAGCTACATACAACTGTTAACAAAGAAACAAATTAGATGTATCAAAATATTTCTGTATTGGCTGTCATGTTCTCTTAAAAGATGAATGCTGCAGTTGTTTTTCATATCACTGTAGTTGAGTTATCTTCCTTACCTCATCGACGTAGTCTAGATGCGGTACTTCTGGTAATTTTCTGGTTCAATCGTACTTCATAAACATCTCATCCTCAAAATAACTGAAATATTGCTAATTAAACGATAAACAGCAACATTTCTTTGTACCGGCTAGACGTAATATATTTTAAACTCATATTTCTCTTGAATTATAAGACTTAAATTGTTAATGTTCGGATGTATTCTAGTCATAAGAATATACAGTCGGCATTATATTACAAGTCTTAAATGGTATATATGTATACCATCAGAGAAGGTATAAGAGTTGACCGTCTGTAATAGGATCATATAAATCTCATCTGGCATCGATCCAAATTTTAGCTTAATAATGCGTAGATGGCTGCATGCTGAATATGTAATTGCCAATCAACATGGTTTATTGCTATAAATAATGGATGAATCCTGATGTATCCAGTGAAGTGGCAATACAGATTCTATTGAGGACGTTAATCTGCGTTCCTTGAAATTGTTCTTTCATTTCCTTTTAAGTAGTCGTTATAAAAATAGGTACCTACCCGTAGTTTATCTCTATTTGTCTTTTCAGTGTTATTTCGTGTCAAAGCTCACTGTAATCATGGAGTTTGGGAAAGCGGTTAGTATGAGACGATTTTTATAAACGAATTTCATGATATTTATTTTCTACATGTCTCACTTTAAACCCGAGGAATGAGTGTCACTCACACGTCTTACTTCCAACCAGAAGAAGGAGAGTCACCCAAACGTCTCACTTTTGTCACCCACAGGTTTTACTTTCCCGAGGTAGGAGTGTCACACAAACGTCTGATTTTCAACACGAGGAAGGATTGTCACCCACACGTCTTACCTTCAACCCGAAGTAGGATTTAACCCATTTTTTCTCTCTTACGTCTCAATTTCAACACGAGGAAGGCGTGTTACCCATACATCTCACTTTCAACACGGGGAAAGAGTGTTACCCATACGTCTTACTTTCATCACGAGGAAGGAGTGTCACCCAAACGTCTCAATTTCAACACGAATAAGGAGTGTCACCCATTCGTCTCACCCTTTAACACGAGGAAGGAGTGTCACCCACACGTCTCAAGGAGTATCAAATACACTTCTCCGAACTATGTCTATCTACGTAGTACATGTATAAACGATTACATTCAGGTTATACACTGTTATTATATGTAGATATCCTGCTGAAAGTCCGGCTTTTCACCGAGTACTCCGGCTTCCTGTCCCAATAAAGTCCGGCTTTTCACCGAGTACTCCGGCTTCCTGCCCTCATCGAGTACTCCGGATTCATGCCCTCACCGAATGCTCCGGCTTCATGCCCTCATCGAGTACTCCGGCTACATGCCCTCACCGAGTACTCCGGCTTCATGCCCTCGCCGAGTACTCCGGCTTCCTGTCCCAATAAAGTCCGGCTTTTCACCGAGTACTCCGGCTTCCTGCCCTCACCGAGCACTCCGGCTTCATGCCCTCACCGAGTACTCCGGCTTAATGACCTCACCGAGTACTCCGGCTTCATGCCCTCACCGAGTACTCCGGCTTCATGCCATCACCGAGTACTCCGGCTTCATGCACTCACCGATTACTCCGGCTTCCTGCCCTCACCGAGAACTCGGGCTTCATGCCCTCACCGAGTACTCCGGCTTCCTGTCCCAATAAAGTCCGGCTTTTCCCCGAGTACTCCGGCCTCATCCCCAATATAAACTGGACGCCGTGATATACATTGTAGTTAACAAATTGCTTTGTTGCTTTGTTTTCAAACAAACGATTTGTATTTTAAGAATAGCTTCAAAACTTGCAATTCATAGGTTGTCATGGGAGTTCGGTTGATTAAATAAGCCTACGCATCGTTTGGTTTACCTACATGGTTACCTGGAAGAATTCAAAGGAGTCAACACCGAAGTGTGGCTACTGGACTGGTGATACCCTAGTGGACTAACAGTCCACCAGCAGAGGCATCGACCCCGTTGTTGCAAATAAAACGTCATCCATGTTATTATGAGGGATGCTACCTGTGAAAGCCGATTGACTACGATATATATTGTTATTCAGGAGTCTGAAATAATTAAATCTCGGGGGGGGGGGGGGTACCTGGTCTTATTTTTTTTAATTAAATCTGACATTCTCGTGCCAATCAATCGCGCATATAGTATTTTGTAACTTGAAGTTAACAGTTTTTATACGTGACAACTTAGGCGTGTTTTTACTTAGTGACACCTAATGATATCTGTAATGCTACAAGCAAATTACAAACAACAAAATGTTGCCGAAAAGCAAACAACGATTCCGGATGACCGTTGATTGTGTAGAAAAACCTGTCATTTTGCACGAAGACCGTTAAAAACAGTTATAGGTTCCAGTTTTGTGTGTGAATATATTAGCTGGTCGTACAGTAGACAAGCCGTGTACAAGTTGTAGCTCAACTATACAGTATTTAGACAAAAATCATTGATACTAACGTTATTACAGTATATAAAATTAGCCAAGAGGCACCCCGAGTTTTTAAATTTATAAAACAAAATGATCAAATAATTAATTATGTTGAACGTCATTCAGCGTCGCCTAACAATAATGTGTTAATAATTAACAGACATGATCTAATAAGCATGTCCCTACAGAAAAAATGTCAGATTATATTTAAACATACAGGACATTTTGGAGTATTGTGTCTCGATTAATTATTTTTCAATCTGCATGGAAATGACAACTTGTATTAAATACACTGCTCTTGATTACCTCGTCTTCATATAATTTAATAAACTTAATCAGCAAGCCTCTCTATGATAATTGTACCAACAAAATTACACCCTATATATCATAAGACCACCTCTAAACATCTTGTGTAACTTGTATAATTTAAAACAATGCTAAACACAAGCTTGCAAATAAAACCGCTAATTTTAAGACGAACATTTTTTTGGTAAGGAAAATTGCTAAACATGAAATGCGCAGCTGTTTTATGCAATTTTATAAAATGGGACCTATTGATACAAGTTGGGTTTAAACAAGCACCGTTTTTTTTAAGGAAACAGTATCGGTTTACTGATGTTTTCATTTTGTGGCAGGCATCTGTTTTGATCATTGGTACTCTGTTTTGTGGCAGGCGTCTGTTTTGATCATTGGTACTCTGTTTTGTGGCAGGCGTCTGTTTTGATCACTTGTATTCTGTAGTGTGAAAGGCGTCTGTTTCGATCATTGGTATTCTGTTTTTTGAAAGCCATCTGTTTTGATCTCTTGTATTCTGTTTATGAAAAGGCATCTGTTTTTATTATCGGTATTCTCTAGTGAAAGGCATCTGTTTTGATCGTTGGTATTCTGTAGTGTAAAAGGGCATCTGATCTGATCAATGTCATTCTATAGTGTGAAAGGCATCTGTTTTGATCATTGGTATTCTGTTGTGTTAAAGGCATCTGCTTTGATCATTTGTATTATATTGCTTGAAAGGCATCTGTTTTGATCATTGTCATTCTTTAGTTTGAAAGGCAACTGATCTGATCATTTTCATTCTGTAGTGTGAAAGGCATCTGTTTTGATCATTGGTATTCGGTAGTGAAAGGCATCTGTTTTGATCATTGATATTCTGTTGTGTGAAATGCATCTGTTTTGATCATTTGTGTTCTATTGTTTGAAAGGCATCTGTTTTGATCATTGTTTTCTGTTGTGTGGAAGGCCTCTGTTTTGATCATTGTCATTCTATAGTGTGAAAGGCCTCTGTTTCGATCATTGATATTCTGTTGTGTGAAATTTTCTGTTTTGATCATTTGTATTCTATAGCGTGAAAGGCATCTGTTTTGATCATTGTATTATGTTGTGTAAAATGCATCTGTTTTGATCATTGGTATTCTGCAGTGAAAGCCATCTATTTTGATTACTGTCAATCAGTAGTGTAAATGGCCTCTGTTATTGATCACTGGTATTCTGTTGGTGACAGGCATCCGTTTTGGTCATTGGTATTCTGGTGTGTGAAAGGCATCTGTTGTGATTACTGTATTCTGTTTTGATCATAGGTATTCTGTAGTGAAAGGCATCTGTTTTGATCATTGTAATTCTGTGGTGTGAAAGGCATCAGTTTTGATAATTGGCATCTGTAGTGAAAGGTATCTGTTTTGATCATTGGTATTCTATTGTATGAAAGGCATCTGTTTTGATCATTGGTAATCTGTTATGTGAAAGGCATCTGTTTTGATCATTGGTATTCTGTTTTGTAAAAAGCCATCTGTTTTGATCACTTGTATTCTGTAGTCTGAAAGGCATCTGTTTCGATCATTGGTATTCTGTATTTTGAAAGCCATCTGTTTTGATCTGTTATATTCTGTTTATGAAAAGGCATCTGTTTTGATTAATGGTATTCTCATGGAAATGCATCTGTTTTGATCGTTTGTATTCTGTAGTGTAAAAGGCATCTGATCTGATCATTGTCATTCTATAGTGTGAAAGGCCTCTGTTTCGATCATTGATATTCTGTTGTGTGAAATTTTCTGTTTTGATCATTTGTATTCTATAGCGTGAAAGGCATCTGTTTTGATCATTGTATTATGTTGTGTAAAATGCATCTGTTTTGATCATTGGTATTCTGCAGTGAAAGCCATCTATTTTGATTACTGTCAATCAGTAGTGTAAATGGCCTCTGTTATTGATCACTGGTATTCTGTTGGTGACAGGCATCTGTTTTGGTCATTGGTATTCTGGTGTGTGAAAGGCATCTGTTGTGATTACTGTATTCTGTTTTGATCATAGGTATTCTGTAGTGAAAGGCATCTGTTTTGATCATTGTAATTCTGTGGTGTGAAAGGCATCAGTTTTGATAATTGGCATCTGTAGTGAAAGGTATCTGTTTTGATCATTGGTATTCTATTGTATGAAAGGCATCTGTTTTGATCATTGGTAATCTGTTATGTGAAAGGCATCTGTTTTGATCATTGGTATTCTGTTTTGTAAAAAGCCATCTGTTTTGATCACTTGTATTCTGTAGTCTGAAAGGCATCTGTTTCGATCATTGGTATTCTGTATTTTGAAAGCCATCTGTTTTGATCTGTTATATTCTGTTTATGAAAAGGCATCTGTTTTGATTAATGGTATTCTCATGGAAATGCATCTGTTTTGATCGTTTGTATTCTGTAGTGTAAAAGGCATCTGATCTGATCAATGTCATTCTATAGTATGAAAGGCATCTGTTTTGATCATTTGTATTCTGTTGTATTAAAGGCATCTGTTTTGATCATTTGTATTATATTGTTCGAAAGGCGTCTGTTTTGATCATTGTCATTCTATAGTGTGAAAGGCATCTGATCTGATCATTTTCATTCTGTAGTGTGAAAGGCATCTGTTTTGAACATTGGTATTTGGTAGTGAAAGGCATCTGTTTTGATCATTGATATTCTGTTGTGTGAAATGCATCTGTTTTGATCATTTGTATTCTATTGTTTGAAAGGCATCTGTTTTGATAATTGTAATACTATAGTGTGAAAGGCCTCTGTTTTGATCATTGGTATTCTGTTGTATGAAAGGCGTCTGTTTTGATCATTTCCATTCTGTTGCGTGACAGGCATCTGTTTTGATCATTGGTATTCTGTTGCGTGAAAGGCATCTGTTTTTATCATTGTATTCTGTTGTGTAAAACGCATCTGTTTTGATCATTGGTATTCTGCAGTGAAAGACTCCTGTTTTGATTACTATCAATCTGTAGTGTAAATGGCCTCTGTTTGGATCACTGGTATTCTGTTGGTGACAGGCATCTGTTTTGATCATTGGTATTCTGTTGTGTGAAAGGCATCTGTTGTGATTATTGTATTCTGTTGTGTGAAATGCATCTGTTTTGATCATTGGTATTCTTTAGTGAAAGGCATCTGTTTTGATTATTTTCATTCTGTTGTGTGAAAGGCATCTGTTTTGAACATGGCATTCTGTTGGTGAAAGGCATCTGTTTCGATATCATTTGTAATCTGTAGTGTGAAAGGCATCTCTTTTAATCATTGTAGTCTGTTTTGTGAAATCCATCTGTTTTGATCACTTGTATTCTGTAGTGTAAAAGGTATCTGTTTTGATCATTGGTATTCTAAAGCGAAAGGCATCTGTTTTGATCATTTGTATTCTATAGTGTGAAAGGCATCTGTTTTGATCATTGTTTTCTGTTGTGTGAAAGGCCTCTGTTTTGATCATTGTCATTCTATAGTGTGAAAGGCCTCTTTTTCGATCATTGGTATTCTGTTGTGTGAAATGCATCTGTTTTGATCATTTGTATTCTATAGCGTGAAAGGCATCTGTTTTGATCATTGTATTATGTTGTGTAAAATGCATCTGTTTTGATCATTGGTATTCTGTAGTGAAAGACATCTGTTTTGATTATTATCATTCTGTAGTGTGAATGGCCTCTGTTTTGATCACTCGTATTCTGTTGGTGACAGGCATCTGTTTTGGTCATTGGTATTCTGGTGTGTGAAAGGCATCTGTTGTGATTATTGTAATCTGTTGTGTGAAATGCATCTGTTTTGATCATTGGTATTCTTTAGTGAAAGGCATCTGTTTTGAACGCGGTATACTGTTGGTGAAAGGCATCTGTTTCGATATCATTTGTAATCTGTAGTGTGAAAGGCATCTCTTTTAATCATTGTATTCTGTTTTGTGAAAGCCATCTGTTTTGATCACTTGTATTCTGTAGTGTAAAAAGCATCTGTTTTGATCGTTGGTATTCTGTAGTGTGAAAGGCATCTGATCTGATCATTGTCATTCTGTAGTGTGAAAGGCATCTGTTTTGATCACTTGTATTATGTAGTGTAAAAGACATCTGTTTTGATCATTTGTATTCTATAGCGTGAAAGGCATCTGTTTTGATCATTGTATTATGTTGTGTAAAATGCATCTGTTTTGATCATTGGTATTCTGCAGTGAAAGCCATCTGTTTTGATTACTGTCAATCAGTAGTGTAAATGGCCTCTGTTATTGATCACTGGTATTCTGTTGGTGACAGGCATCCGTTTTGGTCATTGGTATTCTGGTGTGTGAAAGGCATCTGTTGTGATTACTGTATTCTGTTTTGATCATAGGTATTCTGTAGTGAAAGGCATCTGTTTTGATCATTGTAATTCTGTGGTGTGAAAGGCATCAGTTTTGATAATTGGCATCTGTAGTGAAAGGTATCTGTTTTGATCATTGGTATTCTATTGTATGAAAGGCATCTGTTTTGATCATTGGTAATCTGTTGTGTGAAAGGCATCTGTTTTGATCATTGGTATTCTGTTTTGTAAAAAGCCATCTGTTTTGATCACTTGTATTCTGTAGTCTGAAAGGCATCTGTTTCGATCATTGGTATTCTGTATTTTGAAAGCCTCTGTTTTGATCTGTTGTATTCTGTTTATGAAAAGGCATCTGTTTTGATTAATGGTATTCTCATGGAAATGCATCTGTTTTGATCGTTTGTATTCTGCAGTGTAAAAGGCATCTGATCTGATCAATGTCATTCTATAGTATGAAAGGCATCTGTTTTGATCATTTGTATTCTGTTGTGTTAAAGGCATCTGTTTTGATCATTTGTATTATATTGTTCGAAAGGCGTCTGTTT
This sequence comes from Limnoperna fortunei, assembly GCA_944474755.1. Classification (NCBI taxonomy): domain Eukaryota; kingdom Metazoa; phylum Mollusca; class Bivalvia; order Mytilida; family Modiolidae; genus Limnoperna; species Limnoperna fortunei. The sequence goes on from OX104122.1 coordinate 15,460,228, forward strand.
TGATCATTGTCATTCTATAGTGTGAAAGGCATCTGATCTGATCATTTTCATTCTGTAGTGTGAAAGGCATCTGTTTTGAACATTGGTATTTGGTAGTGAAAGGCATCTGTTTTGATCATTGATATTCTGTTGTGTGAAATGCATCTGTTTTGATCATTTGTATTCTATTGTTTGAAAGGCATCTGTTTTGATAATTGTCATACTATAGTGTGAAAGGCCTCTGTTTTGATCATTGGTATTCTGTTGTATGAAAGGCGTCTGTTTTGATCATTTCCATTCTGTTGCGTGACAGGCATCTGTTTTGATCATTGGTATTCTGTTGCGTGAAAGGCATCTGTTTTTATCATTGTATTCTGTTGTGTACAACGCATCTGTTTTGATCATTGGTATTCTGCAGTGAAAGACACCTGTTTTGATTACTATCAATCTGTAGTGTAAATGGCCTCTGTTTGGATCACTGGTATTCTGTTGGTGAAATGCATCTGTTTTGATCATTGGTATTCTTTAGTGAAAGGCATCTGTTTTGATTATTTTCATTCTGTTGTGTGAAAGGCATCTGTTTTGAACATGGCATTCTGTTGTCTGTTGGTGAAAGGCATCTGTTTCGATATCATTTGTAATCTGTAGTGTGAAAGGCATCTCTTTTAATCATTGTATTCTGTTTTGTGAAATCCATCTGTTTTGATCACTTGTATTCTGTAATGTAAAAGGTATCTGTTTTGATCATTGGTATTCTAAAGCGAAAGGCATCTGTTTTGATCATTTGTATTCTATAGTGTGAAAGGCATCTGTTTTGATCATTGTTTTCTGTTGTGTGAAAGGCCTCTGTTTTGATCATTGTCATTCTATAGTGTGAAAGGCCTCTTTTTCGATCATTGGTATTCTGTTGTGGGAAATGCATCTGTTTTGATCATTTGTATTCTATAGCGTGAAAGGCATCTGTTTTGATCATTGTATTATGTTGTGTAAAATGCATCTGTTTTGATCATTGGTATTCTGTAGTGAAAGACATCTGTTTTGATTATTATCATTCTGTAGTGTGAATGGCCTCTGTTTTGATCACTCGTATTCTGTTGGTGACAGGCATCTGTTTTGGTCATTGGTATTCTGGTGTGTGAAAGGCATCTGTTGTGATTATTGTATTCTGTTGTGTGAAATGCATCTGTTTTGATCATTGGTATTCTTTAGTGAAAGGCATCTGTTTTGAACGCGGTATACTGTTGGTGAAAGGCATCTGTTTCGATATCATTTGTAATCTGTAGTGTGAAAGGCATCTCTTTTAATCATTGTATTCTGTTTTGTGAAAGCCATCTGTTTTGATCACTTGTATTCTGTAGTGTAAAAAGCATCTGTTTTGATCGTTGGTATTCTGTAGTGTGAAAGGCATCTGATCTGATCATTGTCATTCTGTAGTGTGAAAGGCATCTGTTTTGATCACTTGTATTATGTAGTGTAAAAGACATCTGTTTTGATCATTTGTATTCTATAGCGTGAAAGGCATCTGTTTTGATCATTGTATTATGTTGTGTAAAATGCATCTGTTTTGATCATTGGTATTCTGCAGTGAAAGCCATCTGTTTTGATTACTGTCAATCAGTAGTGTAAATGGCCTCTGTTATTGATCACTGGTATTCTGTTGGTGACAGGCATCCGTTTTGGTCATTGGTATTCTGGTGTGTGAAAGGCATCTGTTGTGATTACTGTATTCTGTTTTGATCATAGGTATTCTGTAGTGAAAGGCATCTGTTTTGATCATTGTAATTCTGTGGTGTGAAAGGCATCAGTTTTGATAATTGGCATCTGTAGTGAAAGGTATCTGTTTTGATCATTGGTATTCTATTGTATGAAAGGCATCTGTTTTGATCATTGGTAATCTGTTGTGTGAAAGGCATCTGTTTTGATCATTGGTATTCTGTTTTGTAAAAAGCCATCTGTTTTGATCACTTGTATTCTGTAGTCTGAAAGGCATCTGTTTCGATCATTGGTATTCTGTATTTTGAAAGCCATCTGTTTTGATCTGTTGTATTCTGTTTATGAAAAGGCATCTGTTTTGATTAATGGTATTCTCATGGAAATGCATCTGTTTTGATCGTTTGTATTCTGCAGTGTAAAAGGCATCTGATCTGATCAATGTCATTCTATAGTATGAAAGGCATCTGTTTTGATCATTTGTATTCTGTTGTGTTAAAGGCATCTGTTTTGGTCATTTGTATTATATTGTTCGAAAGGCGTCTGTTTTGATCATTGTCATTCTATAGTGTGAAAGGCATCTGATCTGATCATTTTCATTCTGTAGTGTGAAAGGCATCTGTTTTGAACATTGGTATTTGGTAGTGAAAGGCATCTGTTTTGATCATTGATATTCTGTTGTGTGAAATGCATCTGTTTTGATCATTTGTATTCTATTGTTTGAAAGGCATCTGTTTTGATAATTGTCATACTATAGTGTGAAAGGCCTCTGTTTTGATCATTGGTATTCTGTTGTATGAAAGGCGTCTGTTTTGATCATTTCCATTCTGTTGCGTGACAGGCATCTGTTTTGATCATTGGTATTCTGTTGCGTGAAAGGCATCTGTTTTTATCATTGTATTCTGTTGTGTAAAACGCATCTGTTTTGATCATTGGTATTCTGCAGTGAAAGACACCTGTTTTGATTACTATCAATCTGTAGTGTAAATGGCCTCTGTTTGGATCACTGGTATTCTGTTGGTGACAGGCATCTGTTTTGATCATTGGTATTCTGTTGTGTGAAAGGCATCTGTTGTGATTATTGTATTCTGTTGTGTGAAATGCATCTGTTTTGATCATTGGTATTCTTTAGTGAAAGGCATCTGTTTTGATTATTTTCATTCTGTTGTGTGAAAGGCATCTGTTTTGAACATGGCATTCTGTTGTCTGTTGGTGAAAGGCATCTGTTTCGATATCATTTGTAATCTGTAGTGTGAAAGGCATCTCTTTTAATCATTGTATTCTGTTTTGTGAAATCCATCTGTTTTGATCACTTGTATTCTGTAATGTAAAAGGTATCTGTTTTGATCATTGGTATTCTAAAGCGAAAGGCATCTGTTTTGATCATTTGTATTCTATAGTGTGAAAGGCATCTGTTTTGATCATTGTTTTCTGTTGTGTGAAAGGCCTCTGTTTTGATCATTGTCATTCTATAGTGTGAAAGGCCTCTTTTTCGATCATTGGTATTCTGTTGTGTGAAATGCATCTGTTTTGATCATTTGTATTCTATAGCGTGAAAGGCATCTGTTTTGATCATTGTATTATGTTGTGTAAAATGCATCTGTTTTGATCATTGGTATTCTGTAGTGAAAGACATCTGTTTTGATTATTATCATTCTGTAGTGTGAATTGCCTCTGTTTTGATCACTCGTATTCTGTTGGTGACAGGCATCTGTTTTGGTCATTGGTATTCTGGTGTGTGAAAGGCATCTGTTGTGATTATTGTATTCTGTTGGGTGAAATGCATCTGTTTTGATCATTGGTATTCTTAAGTGAAAGGCATCTGTTTTGAACGCGGTATACTGTTGGTGAAAGGCATCTGTTTCGATATCATTTGTAATCTGTAGTGTGAAAGGCATCACTTTTAATCATTGTATTCTGTTTTGTGAAAGCCATCTGTTTTGATCACTTGTATTCTGTAGTGTAAAAAGCATCTGTTTTGATCGTTGGTAATCTTTAGTGTGAAAGGCATCTGATCTGATCATTGTCATTCTGTAGTGTGAAAGGCATCTGTTTTGATCACTTGTATTATGTAGTGTAAAAGACATCTGTTTTGATCATTGGTATTCTGTAGTGTGAAAGGCATCTGTTTTGATCATTAGTATTCTGTAGTGTAAAAGGCATCTGTTTTTAATAATAGTATTCTCTAGTGAAAGGGATCTGTTTCGATCGTTGGTATTCTGTTGTGTAAAAGGCATCTGTTTTTAATAATAGTATTCCCCAGTGAAAGGCATCTGTTTTGATCACTTGTATTCTGTAGTGTAAAAGGCATCTGTTTTGATCATTGGTATTCTAAAGCGAAAGGCATCTGTTTTGATCATTTGTATTCTATAGTGTGAAAGGCATCTGTTTTGATCATTGTTTTCTGTTGTGTGAAAGGCCTCTGTTTTGATCATTGTCATTCTATAGTGTGAAATGCCTCTTTTTCGATCATTGGTATTCTGTTGTGTGAAAGGCATCTGTTTTGATCATTGTATTATGTTGTGTAAAATGCATCTGTTTTGATCATTGGTATTCTGTAGTGAAAGACATCTGTTTTGATTATTATCATTCTGTAGTGTGAATGGCCTCTGTTTTGATCACTCGTATTCTGTTGGTGACAGGCATCTGTTTTGGTCATTGGTATTCTGGTGTGTGAAAGGCATCTGTTGTGATTATTGTATTCTGTTGTGTGAAATGCATCTGTTTTGATCATTGGTATTCTTTAGTGAAAGGCATCTGTTTTGAACGCGGTATACTGTTGGTGAAAGGCATCTGTTTCGATATCATTTGTAATCTGTAGTGTTTAGGTGTAGGACCACCAAATACCGGGAACCAGTCCAGAGGTTGTACGTAAAAGTAGTACTAGTCAACAGACAGGTTCACTCTTGCATCATATAGAATTTGAACCGCACATGATACCAGAGTAAATTTGGTATTTTTGGAAAGCTGAATATTCTAGGAAACTTGAGGATAAAGTTTATTGGTTTTAAATGAACATAAAAATGTTGAAAGTCAATTAGGGACAAGCACTATTTTGGGACTGAAATAGAAAGTGAAAGTAGATTTTTAGACCACATGGACTTCAGGTTGAGCGTTTTTTCTTATATGCAATGAAACATATTGTGAAATTTTAACAGAATGTTCGGCCAGTGCATTTTTATAGGGGACAGAAGTGTCACTTAATTTGAAACAAAGGTAAATTTTCTAGGATAAGTCAAAATTATCCAATTTTAATAGCCGAAGAGTAAAAAATCTATGGTGGTCCTACACCTGAAAGGCATCTCTTTTAATCATTGTATTCTGTTTTGTGAAAGCCATCTGTTTTGATCACATGTATTCTGTAGTGTAAAAAGCATCTGTTTTGATCGTTGGTAATCTGTAGTGTGAAAGGCATCTGATCTGATCATTGTCATTCTGTAGTGTGAAAGGCATCTGTTTTGATCACTGGTATTATGTAGTGTGAAAGGCATCTGTTTTTATCATTAGTATTCTGTAGTGTAAAAGGCATCTGTTTTTGATAATAGTATTCTCTAGTGAAAGGGATCTGTTTCGATCGTTGGTATTCTGTTGTATAAAAGGCATCTGTTTTTAATAATGGTATTCTCTAGTGAAAGGCATCTGTTTTGATCGTTGGTATTCTGTAGTGTGAAAGGCATCTGATCTGATCATTGTCATTCTGTAGTGTGAAAGGCATCTGTTTTGATCACTTGTATTATGTAGTGTAAAAGACATCTGTTTTGATCATTGGTATTCTGTAGTGTGAAAGTCATCTGTTTTGATCATTAGTATTCTGTAGTGTAAAAGGCATCTGTTTTTAATAATAGTATTCTCTAGTGAAAGAGATCTGTTTCGATCGTTGGTATTCTGTTGTGTAAAAGGCATCTGTTTTAATAATAGTATTCTCTAGTGAAAGGGATCTGTTTCGATCATTGGTACTCTGTTTTGTGGCAGGCATCTGTTTTGATCATTGGTACTCTGTTTTGTGGCAGGCGTCTGTTTTGATCATTGGTACTCTGTTTTGTGGCAGGCGTCTGTTTTGATCATTGATACTCTGTTTTGTTAAAGCCATCTGTTTTGATCACTTGTATTTTGTAGTGTGAAAGGCATCTGTTTCAATCATTGGAATGCTGAGTTTTGAAAGCCATTTGTTTTGATTATTGTTATTCTCTAGTGAAAGGCATCTGTTTTGATCGTTGGTATTCTGTTGTGTAAAGGGCATCTGTTTTTAATAATAGTATTCTCTAGTAAAAGGGATCTGTTTCGATCGTTGGTATTCTGTTGTGTAAAAGGCATCTGTTTTTAATAATAGTATTCTCTAGTGAAAGTCATCTGTTTTGATCATTGGTACTCTGTTTTGTGGCAGGCATCTGTTTTGATCATTGGTACTCTGTTTTGTGGCAGGCGTCTGTTTTGATCATTGATACTCTGTTTTGTTAAAGCCATCTGTTTTGATCACTTGTATTTTGAAGTGTGAAAGGCATCTGTTTCAATCATTGGAATTCTGAGTTTTGGAAGCCATTTGTTTTGATTATTGTTATTCTCTAGTGAAAGGCATCTGTTTTGATCGTTCGTATTCTGTAGTGTAAAAGGCATCTGATCTGATCAATGTCATTCTATAGTGTGAAAGGCATCTATTTTGATCATTTGCATTCTGTTGTGTTAAAGGCATCTGTTTTGATCATTAGTATTCTGTAGTGTGAAAGGCACCTGTTTTGATCATTGGTATTTTATTGTGTAAAAGGCATATGTTTTGATTATTGGTATTCTGTTGTGTGAAAGGCATCTGTTTTGATCATTGGTTTTCTGTTGTGTGAAAGGCATCTGTTTTGATCATTGGTATTCTTTAGTGAAAGGCATCTGTTTTGATCATTGGTATTCTGTTGTGTGAAAGGCATCTGATCTGATCATTGGTATTCTGTAGTGTGAAAGGCATCTGATCTGATCATTGGTATTCTGTTGTTTGAAAGGCATCTGTTTTGATTATTGGTATTTTATTGTGTAAAAGGCATCTGTTTCGATCATTGTATTCTGTTGTGTGAAAGGCATCTGTTTTGATCCTTGGTAATCTGTTGTGTGAAAGGCATTTGTTTTGATCATTGGTATTCTGTTTTGTGAAAGCCATATGTTTTTATCACTTGTATTCTGTTGTTTAAAAGGCATCTGTTTTGATTATTGGTATTCTCTAGTGAAAGGCATCTGTTTTGATCGTTGGTATTCTGTAGTGTGAAAGGCATCTGATCTGATCATTGTCATTCTGTAGTGTGAAATGTATCTTTTTTGATCATTGGTATTCTGTTGTGTGAAAGGCATCTGTTTTGATCATTGGTATTTTATTGTGTAAAAGGCATCTGTTTTGATCATTGGTATTCTGTTGTAAATGTGTTAACTGATGGCCTGACTTGAATATTTACGACATTTCCATATTTAATTTTATAGTGTTTTAGGGTATTCTTTTTATTTTTATTGCGCTTCTTTTTTTTAGTATATTACCATAATGCTGCTTCCAAACGTAAATCAATATTTTCCTTGTAACAAAGTTAATTTTATTTATAATTATAGCACTTCAGAATCTCATAAAATGTAGAAAACTCGTCGCTATGGACATAAAGAAAGCTGCACATATTGATTTGTTGTACGACAAACTTAAGAAAAATAATGTAAGACGTTTATGACAGAACAAGTGTGCAATTTTTAACACTAAAAAGCAAGTCAGAGAAATATATATTGTCATGGAAACGTACCCAAATACGCAAAAAAGGATACACAATTGTTGCAATAGAAACTTACCGAACTTCGAAAAAGGATACACAGTTGTTGTTCCCATTTGAAATGTAAAAGTATTTAAACGATAGTCTAATGTTTAACATCCAGCACACTCCATTAGTGTTATATTTAGACCGACACCATGTTACCTGTTAATGCTTTCAGAAATAAAAGAACTACTGGATAAATAGATATTTATTTTTCATACAAATAATATAAGTACATATATACACATTGGAAAATATTATCTCCTGAAGCATATAAGAATGATAACACATTAATGTTAAGTTCAGAAGGTTTTTGTATACATCAGCTAAAGTAAAAGTACATACATAATGTTGTGTTTATCATCACATGTTATCGTATCTGCGTAGAAACATAAAACTCTGACGTGTGAAGATGTGTTTAAACAATAATGTACCGTTTTGTTTCTAGTTATATATCCACGTGCTCTAGAATAAAATCTATTACCGGACCTTTTCAAATTTAGAAAAATTGCATTCAAAGTTGAATGAAGTAGTGTCGACATATTTGTAATCTATTAATTTATCGTAAGTTTGTGATTACAACTCCAGAAAAAGAGTTCCAAAAGAACTCCCAACTTTGATCATTCAGTTGCGCTTACGCATTCATTATGAGAAGATTAATTCATTTTAAACCGCACAACCCATATAATTGGATTCATACAAAGTGATAGGTGTTCTCCTTATAATAAAACTTTATATCCTGATTCCAACAAAACAAAACTTAGAACACGTCAATTTGGGGTTTTTCGTTACCTTGTCAACGATGATCATTTGAAACTTATGATGGATAATTTTCCTATGAAGTTTGATTAAATGTCAAAATTCCTATTTATAAAAATTGGGTTATTTCAATGGCAACGGTGGCAATTTCTAAAATATCATCTTCGCTTATGTAGCGTGTTCAAGTTTTGATTCCGTGAAACATTTTGAGTGTTTTATGTCACCTGTTGGCTAAATTTACCATTTTAACGTGACCTCGTGAACAAAAAAAAACCCGTAAAAATAGCTTGGACATTAGGATACATAAACCTTATATATACATAAACATCATATATAAGGACTTCCGGTTTTAAACGGACAAGTGCAATAATAATGTTAGTGTATTTTTAATATTTAAAAAAATATCAAAAATATAAAGCCTAGATGACGAGAAGCAAACATTTTTGTATAACGAGATAAAACTAAGATAAAAGCCGAGTTAAAGAATAAATGTGAAAAAAAGAGATATTACCAGAATTTAACTCAATAGACAAGTTAGTTTTAAAGAATATAGATACAAGATTAACTACTTCCGGAAAATTGTGTTGTGTTTGTTACATATATACTATTTCATGCGCTTATTTGCATATTACTATACCAATTAAAGGAAATAGATTAAATTAACATTTTCATTTTGTATATGACTTGATTGTGTTTCTTCTATATAACAACTTTGGTATACGTATGTTTAAAAAATGTTTGGCATATAAAAACAAATTATATAAAAATATTGGAATGGCTTCTTTTATAACACGATTAAAAGTTTGCAGTATATTACATTTTACATTAAACTCATGTTTGTCGAATGCACCTTGTTGCGACAGGAAATGTCGTCACATTTCTGTAGTCATATCTTCCATCTGAATTGTGGGTAAAGTATTTAAAGTCATTCGCCCCGACACCGGAAGTACCGGTGCTGTGTTCATTCTCTGTAACCGCCGTTTTTCTCTCTCCACCATCGTAATAGATAATTTTCGACTATATCCTTTGTATATTATACTGTCTTGAGTGCGCTTTACCACTCGGATGCTTTCTAAATTTTTTGGTGCATGTTTATACCGAGGTTCGACTGGTTCGAGTATTCTTATACTATTCCACTGTTTTAAGAAGACAACAACGGCAATGATCCATACAATGACCACAATTGATATAAATACAAGTTCCTCTGGATATACACCACTTCGTTCTATACTGATCAACTTTTTATCTGTAAAATATTAAAATGGATATTAATATATTGTTGACAACGAATTTCAACTGCTTACCACATAATATTTGAAATGGTTAAAACAGAGTAATTATAAAACCACAACATAACATTTACTGGTGTATTTTATGGCACTAAATGCAAGTTAACACAAGGTGTAGTAAAAGAAGCACAATCCGACAGAATATATTAAACAGAAAAACTTAAAATACTGAAAGCACGAACTCATTAAGAACCCGGATTAAAGCCAGGTTCTACGGAAGGATAATCGTTCAAAGTATGTAAAGGTTTTGAAATTATTTGCGCAATATCATTACGACCATTATCATAGCGTCATGTCATTTAGTTTTTGTAATGATTAATTTATGTCTAACGCCAAACGGCACAGTGTTGCAGTTTTTTTCTTGAGGATTATTTGGTGTACACTGCATTATTGCCCAAAGGTTAGCCATGATAGAGTCCAAGAAGCACATGCCGTAGCTAACACGCGACCTACATTATATGTAGGTGTTTTACAAGATACAAAATTATACCAAAATCTCAGAAGATGTCCCTTTTGTACCAATGTGTCAAACAGACTAAGTGATAACACGTAGAAATAATCTCCAGTAAAGGCAAAAAATTATAGAAATCCTAGCTTAGGCATTCTTTGTCTTTCTTCCGTTGAATATTATCTGCGTAGTATGAACACAGAATCAAGTCGTCGAGGAAAGATGCACAGTTTGTACTCATTAGACAAGAAGTATGCTAACTGTTTTGCTGGAAAACACGGCCATCATACACGACAAGCATGTTGTCGATTTCATGGCAGATGATATCTGTTAAAGCATATATTCAGAAATGTCTGTCACAAGATAATCAAACAAATGCATCAGGTGTGTTTTATTTAATAAGCTGTTTATTTCGACTTATTGAGACTGTGGCATCAGATAACTATATTGATTAGGTTGTTTGTTATCATTATATCTTCAGGAATACGGTTAAAAAGACACAATAAACTGTATAAGGAATTAGAATACTTAAAATTATGAAGGAAGCAATGTATCTTGGTATATTTATTGTTCTTTTATTGTGAGTTCAATATCTTCATTAGCTATAATAATTATTTGTAATCCATATGATAGGTGACAGACCATTCAAATCACCAAAAACGAATAATTTAATGTATTTTCTCGGGGAAAGCGTAGCCGAACTCGTAAATTTTCAATCTTAAGTGAAAGATCCAAGGGCTTTTACAACATCGAAATACTTATTTCTTCCGCAAATCAACAACTTTCACATCGCGATATCCATTTAGACTCTCCATTATTTAATATTCATTTAATATTCGACATCCAATTTAAAGGATCAAACCCCTAGAACGTTTAAAAGTTATTTTATGTTACCATAACAACGTCTTTTAACCGGCCATTTCCAGCAAAATCTATGCTCTAGACATCTCGTAAACACTACTGGCAATCAACAATCAAAACATAAAAGCAACAAGAAACCTTTCAAACACAAGGTTATATCCGGGGCTTGATCTTATCAAACTTCAGTATAGTGACACCTGTTGTGTCACTTAAGGTTTAAACCCGGATTCGAACCTAAAAGAAGAAAGACGCCAGAAAGTAAACGGGGGAAATGTGTTACCAAAGAAAAAGTATGCCATAAATATCCTTATATCTGCTTAATGTGTCAATGGTTTGAGTGATTATGATGGCGGTGACAATGGCGGCGGTAATGACTGACATGATCTCAGTTCTACGAGTCTTTGCATGTTTATGCAACAATACGTAGTACATGGTATCATTTACTAAATATTAAGTAGGAATACTTTAACATATGTAAATATCCTGATGCAAACGACCCACTGCATGCATACCTTATCATTTGAATTTGATATTATTTTGAAGAAAATTATGTAAGCGTTTGCTTTGAAAACCTTAAAATAAACAGGGGAGATAACCAAACACAACCCACCTAATAATTCCTTTTATCACTAAGGATGCAGTATACGGTTCTTTGCATTAAAATATTATCAACAGAGGTCGTGGTCTTGTTTTGTCAAATAAAAACATGTGTGACATTTTTGCATAGATCCAATTGTACTGAAAATGTTGTACATATATTTAATTTGTGTCCTGCATTTTCAGTTTCATGGTAATTTGATAAGATTTTTATCAAATCATCGATAAAAATCAGCTGTTTCATGTGAGAAAATCGGACAAATCATTAGCATTTACCTTCATTTGAAAAATTCTGACACTGTAACGCCTAACAGAAGAGCAATATGACATATATATTTGTTTATTTAGATCAATTTCCAAGCAGAAAAACACTGGCAAAATACTTGTCATCCACCACGATTTCACACAATTTTGTTGACAAGGAACATGCTATTTTAATGCATCAGAGAGCTAACGCTAGGAGTCAAATGGTCTTATAGGCAGTCTCGGGGTTTTACTACTATAACAAGGATGACACCCAAATATTATATATATTTCTTTTCTATAAACATGACACTTTCTACTGACACTTCAAAAATTTATTGCATTTCATTTATCATAGATGTGAGTGAACTGCAACTGGACCGTACTACTATATTAAGGAATTTCACAGGGGGACATTCGAAACTAGACTACAAAACTGTATACAGCTACCTAACAACATAACGACAAACCATTTAATAAATCTATCCAAAAGTACACATTTTTGTACAAAACGAATAAAACCGCTGTTACGACTATACACAACCCCACAGTTTCGTCGGTAAATCAGTGACGTAATGTTTCATAAGTCGTCATTTGCAATCATAAACTATACGTTTTAACCACAACACAGCAGACTTAATCATTGTATCCAGAGAGAATAGATTCGTGAAATTACTTTATCGATTTATTTTGATGTATTATTATCACATAAAATTAAGAGTAACATGAAACAAACATCAAATAATTTCGGAAATTTACTCACTAATACTGTTGATGGCTTAGTTCATAAATCAAATTTTGAAAATTAATCTTACTTTCCGCTTGCACCTAATGGATTTGATGTAATAAATCTTACATAAAATTAAAAACGGAATGATGTAAATTTAAATTCTTGCCAGGAAGATCCCTAATGAATGAAAAGCAATGATTTATAAGGGAAGATCAGCATGGATTCAATAGCAATGATATATAACTAAAAATCGTAAAGGAGTGAAAAGCGGTGATTTATAACATCAGATCTCCTTTGATTGAATAGGGATTATATTACTGAAAATCTCTAAGGAGTGAAAATACTATGATATATAACTCCATCATTTAATTCCCCGAAAGTTCAGCGATGTAGCTCATTATGTTTTCTACATTCATTCGAAGTAACACAATGACATCCAATTTTCCACACACCAAACATAATAGAGGAAATCTGTGTATTAGTAGTATAGTATAATACTGTGTAATACCATCATCACGCAGTAAAAACGACACAACACTTTTAAAAATTTTGAGCAAGAGTATTAGTCGGTTATTAACAGATAATGAACAGATAATGATTTTCTTCTGAACAAATGCTGTTTTATAACAAAGAGACCTGTTATATAAAGTTCAGTGGAAATCAGAAACAGTTTGGGTTTGTTGTTTTTTCATGTACTTAGTTGGCTAAGCAGGAAAAATATTAAAAAAAAACATATCAAATAATCAAATATTAGGGTTGCGTCACTCAAGAGTTGCTGGTGGTTTATTGTAAAAGTTGTAAACCGATTTAAGATGAACTCCCACGTTGTCTCTCATATAAGTTATTCGAATATGCAAGGGCTTATGTGCAAAACTTGACAACCATAGATCGCAAAGACTAAACGCCATCACCGATGATCATTTTATAATATAACCTTGTAAATGGTTGCATGAAAGGTCAACGTAAAGGTCTACTGGACCTTTCTATAAAAAAACAATCGAAGGGTTAAACAGGTTTTTATTATTATCTTGCAACGTAGAAACATTATGTCCATTCGTTATAACAGTTCTTCCTCTGAATGCAAAATGCTACATAATGTCGCTAACACAGAGAACTCTCTAACCATACAAGTTTTTCAAAAACATTTATGCAGTTTTATCATTTTTATTGGAAGAGTTGGAAATCAATTTCATTATGGTAGAACATTTGTGAAAACGTAGACCTCTCGGTCGTTTTTGAACAATATTGTGGTTTCAAGTCAGATCATGCAAATGGCATGATTTGTATGCACAGCTGAGTACTTTCTGCAGAGGTTTGTGATTCAATCAATAATTTCCTACGTCTATGTAAACATAATGTTCAAAGTAAATAAACTCGTGCGCACTTCAAATCCCTAAATACTTCCGATATCCATCACACGAGAGCTGAATAAACATAAGACGCACGATTGTTATTTTTTCACAAGCAATTCGTGACGTATATGTTAAGTGATGGTATGTGACGTAAGTCGGTCATGTAAGTATTGAGTGGCGGATCCATAAGGCCCCTATAACGAAACACATAGTATATGTCTCGTGATAAAAAAAAGGTGTGGAGACCCTTTGAAAAGCGCCGCATCTTTCTTGTCAGAATTTTTAGATCCGCTGCTAGTCATTGTGTTTTGTATATTTTTACGCCTATTTATTAATTTATAACACAACAAATCCATGCACGGTCGTGGATAATTTGACAAGTTCAAAAACGGAAGTACTACATACGTCACCCATTCGATTTGTTCATGCTGAAACGCATGAGGTGTTCTGAAACACCCGTGTGAGAAGTGACCACCAAAACAGCTATTGATATTGTTGGGCATTGTTCCAAATAATGTTTTAAATGAAACACCACAAAAATAGTTTCTGCAGAAATATGGTTTAAGACTTTCTATAGGCACTAAAGCTTTTGACAAAATACCTTAAAGTTGCGTTTAACGTGAATGTTGATGATAAGACGTCATAATAGAATTCCTCTGATAAACCAAACGTGACGGTCGAGAAATATATTTGTAACGGCGGAAAGTAGTACGAATGCTGTCCAAAACACCGTGACGTATAGACACAAGTACGTCAGTCAGCAAGACTCGTGATTATTATTTCAAACAAACAATTTGTGACGTATAAGCTCAGAGAAGGTATTAATAATAAGTATTTATATCATCATAAAAATACACAATTGTTATTTCAACACACCACTCATAGCCATCAGATAAATGTGCCGATAGTATTTGTGTTAAAAGTTGAAAGATTATTATTTTTGACAGTTACATTCGTGACGTCAACATGTATTGTCTGATAACCACTCTTGACGTATATGTTCATGTAACGTAAGAGTTTCTGTTTTACATAAGGTGGAAATACGCATGAAAAATGTACAACTATAATCAATACACTTTGTAGGTACCTAACTTAGCGGTAATTCTTTGTTTAACGCAATAAAGAGACCTTTTAAAAGGGCGAAAACGTCTTGCCAATGTGACATTTACTAAACCTCATTGGTCAATAAACATACATTGTTCATGTAAAATACTATGTTTTATATGTTAATTGTGTATTTCTACGGTTATATTGTTTAATTATATAGTTTTGTCACAAACTCTGTTTAGATGTTTATATGACAATAAAATTTGTATAATAAAGTTTTATATATATATAAAACTTATAATCGCTGCATTTACTTAGTGTTTAATCTGTCAGTGGAGAATATGAAATATTATGTTTTGGGGTTCCAGAACCTTGTTATAACACGGTCATTAGACCAAAGCCTGTCATTACACGGTCATTTGCCCAGAACATTGTAATAACACGCACATCAATAAATACCGTTTAGTAACACGGACATTGGTCCAGAACAATGCAAAAAAAATGGGCATCAGGCCTCAACCGTCAGGTAACACGGGCATCATTTCAGAACAATGCAATAAAATGGGCATCAGGCCTCACCTGTGAAGTAACACGGGCATCATTTCAGAACAATGCAATAAAATGGGCATCAGGCCTCACCCGTGAAGTAACACGGGCATCATTTCAGAACAATGCAATAAAATGGGCATCAGGCCTCACCTGTGAAGTAACACGGGCATCATTTCAGAACAATGCAATAAAATGGGCATCAGGCCTCACCTGTGAAGTAACACGGGCATCATTTCAGAACAATGCAATAAAATGGGCATCAGGCCTCACCTGTGAAGTAACACGGGCATCATTTCAGAACAATGCAATAAAATGGGCATCAGGCCTCACCTGTGAAGTAACACGGGCATCATTTCAGAACAATGCAATAAAATGGGCATCAGGCCTCACCTGCGAAGTAACACGGGCATCATTTCATAACAATGCAATAAAATGGGCATCAGGCCTCACCTGTGAAGTAACACGGGCATAATTTCAGAACAATGCAATAAAATGGGCATCAGGCCTCACCTGTGAAGTAACACGGGCATCATTTCAGAACAATGCAATAAAATGGGCATCAGGCCTCACCTGTGAAGTAACACGGGCATCATTTCAGAACAATGCAATAAAATGGGCATCAGGCCTCACCTGTGAAGTAACACGGGCATCATTTCAGAACAATGCAATAAAATGGGCATCAGGCCTCACCTGTGAAGTAACACGGCCATCATTTCAGAACAATGCAATAAAATGGCATCAGGCCTCAACCGTCAGGTAACACGAGCATCATTTCAGAACACTGTAGTAATGTAATAACACTTTCACAATTTCATAACCACGCAACAATACGGACACCAGTCCAAAACCCTGTAATAGCACAGTCACCAGTCCAGACTCAGTTATAACACGAAAGTACAAAACCCTGCAATTACAAAGGCACCACTCTACAACTATTTAATAACACTGGCACCAGTACAGAATCTTTAATAACACTGGCACCAGTCCAGAATCTTTTAATAACACTGGCACCAGTACAGAATCTTTTAATAACACTGGCACCAGTCTAGAATCTTTTAATAACACTGGCGCCAGTCCAGAATCTTATAATAACACTGGCACCAGTCTAGAATCTTTTAATAACATGGACACCAGTACAGAATCTTTTAATAACATGGACACCAGTACAGAATCTTTTAATAACACTGGTCCCAGTACAGAATCTTTTAATAACACTGGCACCAGTCTAGAATCTTTTAATAACACTGGCACCAGTCTAGAATCTTTTAACAACACTGGCACCAGTCCAGAATCTTTTAATAACATGGACACCATTACAGAATCTTTTAATAACACCGACACCACTCCAGAAGTTCCTGACAATCTAGTTATGTGCAGTGTACATTTATATAGTCTTTCTCGGTATACGATTCAATCGATGAAAATAAAAGAAGACATACCGTTTTTCTTCATATCAAACTTTTGTTATTTTTTTTCCCAAAATTCAAAAAGTTTATCGTTTAGTAAAACATTAGTCATTAAGGCTGCAGTAAATGGTGTTTCGATTCCGTACTATATTCAAAATAATAATAATTTCTATTCATTTCAAAATTAATTCTGACATCCCGAGAAAATTGACTAAAATATTGTTATTTAAGTCAATTACTAAATTCTATAGATTTCACATGGATTACATTTAGGGACATGTCGACGATTAATGATTGCTCATTTTGCTTCACTTTACCAGGTCACATAGGTCATGAAACCCGCCCACTTTTTAAATTTTTTTTTGAGTTTTGCTGAAAAATATGAAAATTACTCAAGATCTGTAAAAGTAAAGTAAGGAGTGAATAATTCATAGTGACACTGGTTTGCAGTCGGCAATTGTAAGTGTAAGCCGATTTGTATTCCTAAATGTCATCAGTTTTCTCATCCTGTTTATAGAGTGTTGGCTAAAAGCAAATTTGGGCAGACAAATTGAATATATATAAATGCTTTCTGTAATATAAATCTACCAACACAATAAACTACGTCTGTATTCAATCTGCTAAATACATGTGATACTCTCCCGATAATCAATTTTATTGACTTAAAACCATATGTTTTACTGAATAATATCGGTTATTGCGTTGTGTGGATTTAAATATCCAATTTATCTGCATTGTGTTTCTGGACTTTACAACTGTGATATATTTAACAACAGATGTAATGGCATTCTCAACAAGGCAGTGTTATTTATACATTTTTCAACGGATATAATTAAAAATATCGACAGAGAAAACATAATCAATAGGGGAGATAGTCCACCTGCGCCTCGCGTTATTGCACTTACCAAATGAAAATAAACATCAGATAAGTTTATGCATTACCATTAAACCGTCGTAGTTCAAATATTTAGCTAAGAACTGTGTATTACGACAGACATATTTCGGGTATAACTTACCTGGCAAACGACAGACACGTTTCAGTTATAACTTACCTGGCAAACGACCGAAACGATTCAGCTATAACTTACCTGGCAAACGACAGACACGTTTAAGGTATAACTTACTTGGCAAACGACAGACACGTTCCAGGTATAACTTACCTGGCAAACGACAGACATGTTTCAGGTTTAACTTACCTGGCAAACAACAGACACGTTTCGTGTATAACCTACCTGGCAAATGACATACACGTTTTAGGTATAACTTACCTGGCAAACTACAGACATGTTTCAGGTATAATTTACCTGGCAAACGACAGACATTTCGGGTATAACTTACCTTGCAAACGACAGACACGTTTCAGGTATAACTTACCTTGCAAACGACAGACACGTTTAAGGTATAACTTACCTGGCAAACGACAGACACGTTCCAGGTATAACTTACCTGGCAAACGACAGACATGTTTCAGGTTTAACTTACTTGGCAAACAACAGACACGTTTCGTGTATAACCTACCTGGCAAATGACATACACGTTTTAGGTATAACTTACCTGGCAAACTACAGACACGTTTCAGGTATAATTTACCTGGCAAACGACAGACATTTCGGGTATAACTTACCTTGCAAACGACAGACACGTTTCAGGTATAACTTACCTTGCAAACGACAGACACGTTTCAGGTACAACTTACCTGGCAAACGACAGACACGTTTCAGGAATTACTTACCTGGCGAACGACAGACACGTTTTAGGTACAACTTACATGGCAAACGACAGACCCGTTTCAAAAATTGCTTACCTGGTAAATCAGTCGAAAACTCTATAGTTGCACTTGCATTGCTAGTGTCAGTTGTTCCTATGGTAACCATGAATATTTTGTAATTTGAGAGCGGAATTAATCCACGTATAGTATAACTCCTTTTTATCCCATCAATATTCCTTTTTAATTGTAGAATGAAGGTCCCCGAAAGACTAGCAATCTCATATGTTATCTGAAAATGTCTTATAGCTTCTGATGTCTCATCGATAAGCCAGCAGACAGTCGCTTTATTTTCTGTCACAAGCACCGTTAGGTCTTTAGGAGGTTTCAATGCTTCTGAAAGAAAGTAAATTTTGATTAAAACTCAACAAAATTATCTAGAAACACAATAAGTACTCAGTAAAGTAACGTAAGAGCTTATTAATTTCCGCGTAACAAAAGTTTGTCGGACAAGATAAGAACAGTTACCTCACCAAGAGGCGATTGTTCTTCACCACAGGAGGGTTTCTGAGTTCATTTATGTAGAGGTCACGGAAGTATAACCATATACATGAATTATTAGATTGTTCTTTTTGTTCAAGCACGACGACGTCATACATTTCATTGGTTAAATTTTACTGGAATGTTTTATGGGATAAGTCAATTCTGTGCGGCTAACTGATTTGTCATACCTTTGTAGCTGGCCATACAATAATAAAATACTAAAAATAAAGTGTATAGCTCATCTGTAAGAAACAATTTGTCTTCAAATGTAGTCAATCCAAGAATAAATATCTGTCCCATTAATATCCACAAAGAAACAGATGCATTCTGCTTATTATAAGTTATAAATAAATCAGTTAGAAGTTAGGCATCCTCGTTATAGCGATACGGGACATAATGCAAAAGTAAATATGACAAGGTAGTTAACCAGCGGATTGAGATATAGAGTAAACGTGACAAGTTGGGCAACCAAAGATCTAGCAATATAAGTAAAATGTCGTCAAAGATACCAAGGTTATAAAATTTACTACGCGAGACGCGCGTTTTGTGTAATCAAAATAATCAAGACACATCACTGGGGCTCTAAACGGAAATATTAAAAATCCAAATGATTAGATGTTGTAGACCTTTTATCACAAAAAATCTAAAAAGACCATCTACATCTTGCTAATAGAAAAACATATTAAACATGACGAGTTAGGCAACAAGAAATGTGGCAATATACAGGTTAGAATTAAGGTTAGAAGCTGAGCATGTTTCAAATGATTATCAGGTAACAGAGAAAGCTGAATGTCATTGTCAAATGATTATCAGGTAACAGAGAAAGCTGAATGTCATTGTCAAATGATTATCAGGTAACAGAGAAAGCTGAATGTCATTGTCAAAGGATTATCAGGTAACAGAGAAAGCTGAATGTCATTGTCAAATGATTATCAGGTAACAGAGAAAGCTGAATGTCATTGTCAAATGATTATCAGGTAACAGAGAAAGCTGAATGTCATTGTCAAATGATTATCAGGTAACAGAGAAAGCTGGATGTCATTGTCAAAGGATTATCAGGTAACAGAGAAAGCTGGATGTCATTGTCAAATGATTATCAGGTAACAGAGAAAGCTGGATGTCATTGTCAAAGGATTATCAGATAACAGAGAAAACTGAATGTCATTGTCAAAGTATTATCAGGTAACAGAGAAAACTGAATGTCATTGTCAAAGGATTATCAGGTAACAGAGAAAACTGAATGTCATTGTCAAAGGATTATCAAGTAACAGAGAAAACTGAATGTCATTGTCAAAGGATTATCAAGTAACAGAGAAAACTGAATGTCATTGTCAAAGGATTATCAGGTAACAGAGAAAACTGAATGTCATTGTCAAAGGATTATCAGGTAACAGAGAAAACTGAATGTCATTGTCAAAGGATTATCAGGTAACAGAGAAAACTGAATGTCATTGTCAAGGGATTATCAGGTAACAGAGAAAGCTGAATGTCATTGTCAAAGATTATCAGGTAACAGAGAAAGCTGAATGTCATTGTCAAAGGATTATCAGGTAACAGAGAAAACTGAATGTCATTGTCAAAGGATTATCAGGTAACAGAGAAAACTGAATGTCATTGTCAAAGGATTATCAGGTAACAGAGAAAACTGAATGTCATTGTCAAAGGATTATCAGGTAACAGAGAAAACTGAATGTCATTGTCAAAGGATTATCAGGTAACAGAGAAAACTGAATGTCATTGTCAAAGGATTATCAGGTAACAGAGAAAGCTGAATGTCATTGTCAAAGGATTATCAGGTAACAGAGAAAACTGAATGTCATTGTCAAAGGATTATCAGGTAACAGAGAAAACTGAATGTCATTGTCAAAGGATTATCAGGTAACAGAGAAAGCTGAATGTCATTGTCAAAGGATTACACAAAATCATCTTTATTAAAAATCTAGCATGCATATCAAGGATCATTTTGGCTTTGAAAATACTTTATCGAAAATACCCAATTCGGATCAAAGAAAAGCTCTCTGCAGATTTCGCATATCAGCCGATAGATAACAAATTAAAATATGGCGTTTCTCTAATACACCTAGGACTGATAGAACTTGTACAACGCTGTTCTTCTGGGGAAATTGAAGATGATACACATTTTTATATGTGTGTTCAAAATTCGGAACAAAAAGAAATATTTTATTTAATCTTGTTGCCAAAAAGTATCCCAGTTAATAATGCACAATCTGAATTAAAATCAATAACTGCTGGAGTACCCCAAGGATCCGTTCTCGGACCATTACTTTTTATTATCTATATAAACGACATTGCAGATAAGCTGAAATCCCTTTGTAGACTTTTTGCAGACGATACGTCGTTCAACTATTCGGATAAAGATCCAGAAAAAATACAAAATTTAATTGACCACGACATAAGTGAACTCGCAAATTGGTCCAATAAATGGCTTATGTCCTTCAACCCTAATAAAACTGAGATCATGCTATTCTCAAGTATACAGAATCAGCATCTTAGCTTTTCATTTAACAATCAACCGATACCAATAACTACATCACATAAGCATTTGGGTATAACATTTCAGACTGACGGCAAATGGAATATACATGTTGATAATATTGTATCATCTGCAAAAAAACAGATTAATGTTTTGAGAAAGTTAAAATACCAATTAAGTCGCACCAATTTAGAGAAGTTATACATAGTCTTTATAAGACCGATGCTTGAATATGCTAGCGAAGTATGGGATAACTGTGGAACTCTTAATGCCTCGAAGTTGGAACAATTACAACTCGAGGCTGCAAGAATTGTTACAGGACTCCCAGTCTTTGCTAGCGCAAGCAAAGTTAATAGTGAACTTGGATGGGAAAAACTAAATATAAGACGGGAAAAAAGGAAATTAAATATGTTTTATAATATCCAAAAGGAACAGAAACCGGATTTTATGTACAAACTCATTCCTCCAAAAATTCAAAGTACAACAACATATCCTTTACGAAACGGGAATGACTTTATTATTCCCTTTTGTAGACTATCCCTAACCATGAACTCCTACATACCATCAACCATAAGGCTTTGGAACAATCTTGAACTTGAAATGAGACAATCAGGGTCAGCATCAAAATTTAAACGCGAACTTCAAATGTCATATTCAAACGACTTATCAATTCCAAATTACTTTTCATACGGCCCAAGAAAGTTAAATATTATTCTTACACAACTGAGATGTTGTGCGTCTTTTTTGAATTATGACCTATACAGAGTCAACTTAATCACCGACCCCTCATGTCAATGTGGAGCCCCAGTAGAAAATGCCTTCCATTATTTCTTTGAATGTCCTCGCTACATAAACCAAAGACAAATACTAATGCAAAAACTTCATTGGGTCCATAATAGGCGCATTATAGATCTACGCTTACTGGTGTCAGGAACAGATATATTTTCATTACAAGAAAATAAAGACATATTTAGGAACGTGTTAACATTTATTAAAGGGTCAAAAAGATTCATGATAGTATAATCCACAAACACACACAATATGTTTATGTTTATGCTTTCGTTACTTAATTCTTACCTTTTAAAAATGTATATACTGATACTTTTTTTTAGCATGCTCAACATATATTATTATAAAATATTTGCTATTGTCGGAGAAGACTTCATAAGTTTGTTTAACTTGTGTCTTATCCATTTTGCTGATTTTTTTGCAAATAAAATATGTTTAAACTAAATCCCAGTTTTTCTAGTTTGTCGAATGAATCCAAATTGATATTTTACTTAGTAATGAGGACACTGACATTCTAGCAGCCACTGCCAGATTTATACTAGATAAAGATATTATAAACAAATAATTTATTCTGGTGTTTCTATTTTCAATATTATATTAATATGAACATTAATAATTCAGTAAATTGTCTCATCATTTTGTCTTCTGTATAATTATGTGTATCTATCAATTATGTTCTTTTCTTTTTTTGTACAACTCTCGTTGCTCCCAGTGGGCTCCTGATTCGAAAATAAAAGTTATGTTATGTTATGTTATGTTATGTTATGTTATGTTATACAAGGTAAATGACATTTAATCCGTTATCCTTGTCAATTGTATCTTGTGCTGTTTGAAATTTCCTCATACCAAAGGCTTACATAAACTAATTTTCTGTCTAAAGTCTATACTTTGGAAAGTTTCGAATTTTGTCTTGCTGGACACATGTTTTGCACCAACAATAAACCTTGCCCTCCAAGGCACGTAACGATGTACAATCTTGTTAAGATGCGCGGTCGATTTTTTCGACTTTCATAGTCATTTCAATTGTAGAACTAATTTATTCCAAAGTCGTTAATATCAATTACCGAAGTAGTATTCCACTTATGAAGTAAAAATTTATGACTTTTAAACAGCCTGTTTTTAATTTATTTGGCTTTTCTTGTATTGAATCTTAAACGGTTTCGACACCGACTTCTATTTTAATTAAACTAATTCAAAGGGGAATCGATTTGCATACCTTCAGATAATTTTGATTAAATACTTCCAGTCCGTGATGATTGTAACTATAAATAGTATTAAGTATCAAACAATGATTGTATAATATCATTGTGTATTGTTGTGACTGAAATAATATACCTAAGGCCAAAAACATACAAATACAATTTTCACTCATAAAACTTGCTGAATATTTTGTTATAATGTATAATTGTTTTTGTGTGCTAAACAAATCAAATATCCTGAATTTTTAGTGCTCCCAAATAAAATAATATGAGTTTATATAAAATGAGAAATCAAATGACACTGGAGTTAGTGAGCCTCGATGGCGAATGGTTTAAGTAGTAAGTCTCATTATGGACTGGTTCTCGACTCCAATCTTATTTGACAAGGATTGTCAGTATTCCTACCGAATAAAAACCAGGACTTAATCATAAAGATTGCTGAATGTGGCATTAAACACAATTCAAACAAACAAAAATCAAGCAACTGTCATGGAAATCAACACAGACCAAGAAAACACAATTATTTTTCACAAATTCTATTTAATAATGTGGGAAATGGGAAATATATATTTTAAAGCCCTATAATTAATGTGGTGTTCAATGTGTTTTCAAATTATCTAAGCATAAACGAACAAATCACTGTTATGACTTAAATTTATTTTATGTTTCCTTTATTTCTTAAACAGAATTATATGTTAAAACAATACAATTTATTTCTTTTTTTCATCGGTAATAACTGATTTTTCTATAATTTTTTTCGAACGTTCGAACGTTTTTTTTTTTAATTGCAAATGATTTATCAAAATAAACAAGCCTCGTGACCACAGATCTGTGAAAACGCCTTCAGTTCAGTATAGAGCATCAGAGGAGTACATGAAGTCACGTCGTCATCATGGGAGTATATGAAATCACGTTAGCAGTATTTGTGCTAATATTTTGAACACTTTATTAAACCGACAATCCACCTTTTTAAATCTATAATCACAAGATTTTTGGTAAAACAAAATGTTCGTTTGCAGACTTGGTGTCGGATTGTTTAAATGTAACGTCTATCACATTGTATCGTCTTTCCAGGAACATTTGATTTGCATATTTAATGAAAGTAATTTTTACAATAAAGAAATAGGATTAAATTTTTAAATACAATTAAATGTTCGTTGGTATGATTGTTAACCATTCCTTTTAATCGAAATATTTAAATAAAAACTTCTTTAAAGAAACGATCATACTTAGACGGCAAACTTTCAGAAACACTCTGCCACTGAGGCTCTTCAAGGAATGGCTGCATACTATTATATCATTTCAGATCACCGGTTAGTGTGTGAGGGAACAAACTGTTACACAAATTCTTCATTTTCATTATATTTTTAAGTGATGATTTCTGCATTGGCCTAGTTACTGGTACAGGGCTTGCTGTATTGGCCTTCGGATTCGAGTCGGGCCAATACAGCTGCCCATGGACCTATAACTAGGTAAATACAGAAATCATGTAACGATATCTAATTAATTAACTAGGACAAAACAACCAGGCCAATACAGGTCGAAATCAGGCCCATAGGAACTAGTCTGCAAAATATATATTATATCGCCAGTTTTACTGTCATCTTGGTGAATGTATATAAGTGTATTAATAAATACTAGTATAACGGCACAATGACACGCAATCAAGTTTTTATTATGAAGTTTATAATATCAACATTATTTTTGTTTAAGGTTAACAAACCAAAACACGCGGGATTTTCGAGTTCATAAAACTTCCAATTGTACACAAATTAATATTAAGAAAATACGTTAAGACTACAAGTAGTAGGTTTAACAAGGATATAACTAAGTTATTGTTGTCAATAGTAACGCAATAATACCTTGCTAATCCTGAAAAAAGTTCTACTTTAAATGCTACCATAAATCCTTTTTTTCAATAATAACAGTCAACCAACGCGCCGCGTTGCAATTAAAATATATTGGTCTGACTTACTACACTATAGTTTATTTTCATGTCAAAGCACCTGTCAATTTGTGTCTCTTTCGTATTTTACATTTTTGTAGTAATTAACACAGTGAAATGATAAAACGTTTGAAAATATTTAAAAAAACACATGAAAATGATTATTATATAGGGTTACTGCATGAATATTGGGAAATATTGTCCCAAGCAAGATGCTATCCTGCACAAGCTTGAGAGTGCAATGAAATATAGCATCTTGCGAGGGACGATAATTCCAAATATTCATGCAATAACCCTTTTATTATATAGTAAATAAGTGTAAGTGCTTTTACGGGATTATTCATTATCTTTGCTATTTTGTAATATTTTATTAGGGGTCGTCCATAATTATCAACCATTTTCATAAGTGTCCAAACCGCACACTTGACGGAGGGGGTTTAAAATTTCAACATTTTTTTTTTATCTTCAGAAATTTTTCGTTTCCGTGGAGTTTGGTTTTTTTATAGTTTAATAGTTGATGTACACTTTTTGAAGGGGGGTGGGGGTCTCAAAAAGTGTGCTTTTTGCACACTTGTGAAAATGGTTGACAATTATGGACGACCCCTTAGGCCCAATATTGTCATATTTTCACTTGGACAGTATTTCATTTCGTGCAGTTTACATTCGATTTTTTCGTTTGTTGGGCTATGAATAACTTTTATCGACAATCGAATTCACTTTCATTTGTCAGTTCAAGCGATTCTGCTGATTTTCCCCTCGAGTGCAGACCTTACGTCATTTTTGGCCATGCTACAGTCGATGTTCGGAACACATCTGTACATTTTCCGGAAATTACGTATAAGAAGATCAAGACGCAGTGTAAAATATGAAAATATATTGCACTTAATTCCTATATAAAATCAAATGGGGACAAATTATTATTCTAAAATAATACTAAATTAATCTTTGAAAAATGTGATTCCATACAAACAAACAATATGGTTTTTGTTTGTTTGGGAATTTATTTTATTTTAATTATTATGGCGTACTTTCATATATTGTATCGTGTATTTTGCATTAGTTTTTTTTGTGGTTCGTACGTCCCCGGTGAAATTCCCAACCTTTGGGAGGAAATATAGCAATTTATCATGATTGGAATCGGGCACACCTTACCCGAAGTAAGGTTCAAACTTGCTAACCCAGTGTTGACACAACAGTGATTATTATTAGATAACTAACTACTTCAAACACTCATCCATTTTTTCGTCGCATATAATAATATGAGGATTTATACAAGTATAAAGGAAACAAAACGTTGTATTACTGTCGCATCCTATTCTTTATTTAACTGAGATTATAAAGCATACTCACATATTTTCTTCATACAAAATTGCTTAGTTGAAACTAATATTCCACATTGTGTATCAAATCATCTGAAACTTTCTTCATATCTTACACAAATCGTTTATACCGTAAATTATGTGCTATTAAAACTGATCCATAAATATTCCAAATAAGAACTATGACTAACTATTGTCACTCTAAAACTAACCATTCCAGCACATACTGTCTGAACTCATTAGCTCATGTCTACAAGACACGGCAGGCGCGAAAACTATGTCACTTACTTTCACGTCGCTGCGATGAAGATTATAGTAATCTCTAACTTCACCCCACTTCTAAACATCTGTTTATAACAAAGATTTCCAATATAACATAAAATCCTAGTTATTAACACTGCTGATATTATCACAATAAAACCAATCACGTTATATTTGTCTATGTGTTGTTTTATGAGTATCGATTAAAAGACTTGCAATCGAGCAATAACGTTTCACCTCAGCGACTTTGTTAATAGTGTTACGTAAAAATCACATCTCTGCAATGACATTACGACACAGACCCTTGCACTTTTGCTGAACAATTTTTAAGCCGTCTAACATTTTAACTGTACATGCGTTTCATTCCATATAGTTTTTCTGATATCCTAAATTGTATCTTTAAATAACAACTTAATTTTGTTGTTAGCTTGCAATAGCAGTATTCTATTTTTGCAGAACTCTTAAAAAAAATAACACCCCATCAAGTGTTATAACGCATAAAACCTGCTGCATATCACAGTATTTATTGTTTAAATTTTCTATTTAATAATCGATCGATCGATCTGTACCGATATTAGATTGTGTGACTATAGATTATTTTATAACCTTTATTAAACCATTATGTTTTCGGAAATAGCTGCATTGATAAAATTACGCTTTTGTTTTTCTCACAATAAACAAGAGGATTTATTCACTAATATTGATTATCTATTAAAAGGTTTAGCGCCACTTTCAGCAATTTTTCAGCTATATCATGGTAGGCAGATTTATTGTACACCCAGTGAAAAACCTACTATAACTGACTCCACAAAGCTGACATCTGTTCACGTGGAAATTTAACGTGAATTTCACGTTAAATGAGCAATTTAACGTGAAGTTCACGTGAAAAAATGTTCTCAACATTTTTAATGTTCTTTAACTTTCATGCAATTCTATAAATATTTAGAACTAAATTCTCATTTTTCAGAATTTAATGTGACATTCACGTAAAAATTTTTACGTGAAATTCAAGTGAATTTCATGTTAAATATTTTTCAAGTTAAATTTACGTTAATATGCTCGTTTAACATGAAAATCACTTTTCACGTGAAATTCACGTTAATCCTGATTTCTCGTGAATTTCACGTGAACAATATTTCCCTGTGTATATATAGTAAGTCCTAAACAAATTACAATGTACATACCTATTGGCAGTTTAAGTCTCTACAGAAATCTTATCTGTTCAGAATTAAGCTTAATATGAATAAATTTTAGTGCTTAGGGGAGTGTCAAGAATTCTGTTCTCGACATAACAACGGGTACATTTTGGTTTTTGATAAGAAGCCAAGATACATAACCTGTAATCAGGATGACGTTTCCTGAGGGGGAGACAATTAAGATGATTTCTCGTAGAAATGAACACGTCTGTCTTAAATTGGGTTAAACGCATTTTAAAAGCTTTTTATGCAGGTAGACTGAATCTGTGGTCTTAAAACCTCCAGTTTAAAATAGTATTATTGTTGCAAATTGTAATAAGCCGGTCAACACTTAATGTTTTGAGTCTTAGTGCAAACAGGGTGTGCTCGAATCCAATCTTACTTAACAAGGATTGCCAGTTTTGCTACCGAAGGTCAAGGGTTTTTCCAATTTTCCTCGCCCAATAAAAACTGGATTAGCCAATGATAAAAGTTAACAACTACCACAAAGAAGTTTAAACTACGCAGCCCAGTTGTCCTAAACTATCTAATCAAACTAGTTCATCTCAATCTTATCAATATCGATTTATCGACAAGGGTACATAGGAAATATAAGATATAAATTTATTAGGTACAACATATCATAATATGTTATTAAGGGTATTGAAATATTGATAATTCCAACCTAATTAAGTCGATCAGACCGTATTGTTCAATGTCAGCGCATATTTTAATGTCTACTAATTTATATGCTTAATAAATGCTAATTTTTAATTTTTCAAAACCAGTCTAGGTGACCTACAACTTACACAGTACTAAGACATATCTTATAGTAGAACACCCAGTCATGGCGCTCTACATCTTACACGGCACAAACACGTATCCTATAGTAAACACCCAGTCTTGTTGCTCTACATATTACGTACACGGCACAAAGACGTATCATATAGTAGAACACCAAGTCATGGCGCTCTACATCTTACACGGTACTAAGACGTATCCTATAGTAGAACACCTAGTCATGGCGCTCTACATCTTACACGACACAAAGACGTATCCTATAGTAGAACACCTAGTCATGGCGCTCTACATCTTACACGGCACAAAGACCTATCCTATAGTAGAACAACCAGTCATGGCGCTCTACATCTTACACGACACAAAGACGTATCCTATAGTAGAACACCCAGTCATGGCGCTCTACATCTTACACGAAACAAAGACGTATCTTATAGTAGAACACCCAGTCATGGCGCTCTATATCTTACACGAAACAAAGACGTATCCTATAGTAGAACACCCAGTCATGGCGCTCTACATCTTACACGGCACAAAGACGTATCCTATAGTAGAACACCCAGTCTTGGCGGTTTGGTGGCGCTCTACAATTTACACACGGTACTTAGATATTTCCTATAGTAGAACATTCAGTCATGGCGCTCTACAACTTACACGTTTCTAAGACGTATCATACAGTTGAACACCCAGTCTTGGTGCCCTACAACTTATACGGCACAAAGACGTATCCTACGGTAAAACACCCAGACTGAGTCTTGATGCCCTCCAACTTACACGTTACTAAGACATATCAAATAGTACAGCACAACAGTACAATTGGTGCCCTACAATTCGCACCGTACTAAAACGCATCCTATAGTAGAACATTCAGTCATGGCGCTCTACATCTTAAACGAAACAAAGACGTATCCTATAGTAAACACCAGTCATGGTGCTGTACAACTTACACGACACAAAGACGTATCCTATAGTTTAACACCCAATCATGGTGCCCTACAATTTACACGGTACTAAGACGTCTCCAATATTATAAAACCCCGTCTTGTTTTCCCACAACTAACACAGTACTAAGACGTATCCTATAGTAAAACACCCAGTCATGGCGCTCTACATCTTCCACGGCAAAAAGACGTATTCTATATTTGAACACCAAGTCTTGTTGCTCTACAACTTACACGACACAAACACGTATCCTAAAGTATAACACCCAGTCATGGCTCTCTACATCTTACACGACACAAACACGGATCCTATATTTGAACACCCAGTCATGTTGCTCTACAACTTACAAAATACTAAGACGTATCCCATAGTGGAACACCCAGTCTTGGCGCTCTGCAAATTACAAAATACTTAGACGTATCCTATAGTGGAACACCCAGTCTTGGCCCTCTACAAATTACAAAATACTAAGACGTATCCCATAGTGGAACACCCAGTCATGG
This sequence comes from Limnoperna fortunei, assembly GCA_944474755.1. Lineage (NCBI taxonomy): Eukaryota > Metazoa > Mollusca > Bivalvia > Mytilida > Modiolidae > Limnoperna > Limnoperna fortunei. The sequence continues at coordinate 15,490,642 of OX104122.1, forward strand.
CGCTCTACATCTTACACGGCACAAAGACGTATCCTATAGTAGAACACCCAGTCATGGCGCTCTACATCTTACACGGCACAAAGACGTATCCTATAGTAGAACACCCAGTCATGGCGCTCTACATCTTACACGGTACTAAGACGTATCCTATAGTAGAACACCCAGTCATCTCGCTCTACATCTTACACGGTACCAAGATGTATCCTGTAGTAGAACACCCAGTCAAGGACCTCTACATCTTACACGACACAAAGACGTATCCTTTAGTAGAACACCTAGTCTTGGCGCTCTACATCTTACACGGCACAAAGACGTATCCTATAGTAGAACACCCAGTCTTGGCGCTCTACATCTTACACGGCACAAAGGTGCATCCTATAGTAGAACACCTAATCTTGGCGCTCTACATCTTACACGACACAAAGACGTATCCTATAGTAGAACACCCAGTCATGGCGCTCTACATCTTACCCGGCACAAAGACGTATCCTATAGTAGAACACCCAGTCTTGGCGCTCAACATCTTACACGACACAAAGACGTATCCTATAGTAGAACACCCAGTCATGGCACTCTACATCTTACACGGCACAAAGACGTATCCTATAGTAGAACACCCAGTCATGGCGCTCTACACCTTACACGCACGACACAAAGACGTATTCTATAGTAGAACACCCAGTCGTGGCGCTCTACATCTTACACGGCACAAAGACGTATCCTATAGTAGAACACCTAGTCTTGGCGCTCTACATCTTACACGGTACTAAGACGTATCCTATAGTAGAACACCCAGTCATGGCGCTCTACATCTTACACGGCACAAGGACGTATCCTATAGTAGAACACCCAGTCTTGGCGCTATACATCTTATACGAAACAAAGACGTATCTTATAGTAGAACACTCAGTCATGGCGCTCTACACCTTACACACCACAAAGACGTATCCTATAGTAGAACACCTAGTCTTGGCGCTCTACAAATTACACTATACTAAGACGTATCCCATAGTAGAACACCCAGTCATGGCGCTCTACATCTTACACTACACAAAGACATATCTTATAGTAGAACACCCAGTCATGGCACTCTACATCTTACACGGCACAAAGACGTATCCTATAGTAGAACACCCAGTCATGGCGCTCTACATCTTACACTACACAAACACGTATCCTATAGTAGAACACCTAGTCTTGGCGCTCTACAAATTACACGGCGCTGAGAAATATTAACACACTTCTAATATTAATATATTTCTAGGCTAATTTCAAACCTTTGACCTTTTTGTTACAACATGACATAACTTATATCACTAAAAACTTATAATTTGCACATGGAGTTTTCAGTATAGATAAGAGTCTAATGGTCACATGATCTCAGTAATTTGTGTGAAATCAAGTAGTCATTGTAATTGTAGAAGCCGTAACTTAAAAATCAGATATTTATGTATATATGAAAGGGTTGTTGGCAATAGAAAAAAAAACTATAATTCTTTGAATTAATTTGTAACTCTCCATTTTGTTTTTATTTCATGACACAGCCAAAGTAAGGAGGTGTTCAAGTACTTCCTTTGGTATCTTTAATTGTATACTCAAAATGATAATATATGATATAAAAAGTAACTGAAATCTATTTAAACTACGTCATTGCTTTATCTACACCTTGATGTGAAATTAACATACTGGGATAGTCGTTGCTCCTCACCTTTTTAATATTTAAATCTGTGTGATTACAAAGACAAAAAGGTCGAGGACTGACTCTTTGAGGTGGTTTTTCATAAATCAGTACTACCCCAAATTAAGACTACTTTACTGTCTTGACTCAGATGCAAACCCTTGTTCCAGAGATTGTAACTGAGATTGTGCACTTTTATGTTTAAATGTTATGGTAGTTTATACGGCATATAAATTGCGGTCAAAGTACAGCAGAAGGTTATGGAAATGACGATTCTCAGAACAGTTATTTCGTTAATTTAATAAATGCGTCAACAGATAAAGGCTTTTAATGCAACGCTGACAAAACAGTAACTATTGGAAATATCCATAAACAGTCATTAGAACATGGTAGCTATGAGTACAAACGGATACAACAGTCTAGTATAGGAGTTGTAACTTGGTTCTAATTAGATCCGAAATAGATTTAGAAGAGAGATTTAAGGATTTAAAAACAATTTTTTAGTTTGATGTATTTTTTAAATCTGATTGGACGTCAAAATAATGAGATCTATTATAAACAATATGAACATTAAGACCTGAATAATGGTTTCCTAATAATTGTCCTTAATGCAATTTATGTGTCTTATTGTAGAGAATACTTCATAACACAGAAATAGATGAAATATTAGAAAAAAGTTTGTTAATACTCATGCTGACATGCTTTTGAATTGATTTTTATTTTATTTCTAACGATTACCTAATGTTGCTGTTGTTCTTGATAGCCCATTAGCAGCTTAGTACCTCATATTAACGTAGTAAGATGCTTAGTAACCGTTTATCTAGCTGTGTCACATTAATGCCATTTCCTAAGACATAAGTGCTTTGAAGCTTCTTTACAGCCATCTTCAATCAAGATCAATTACGTTAAGTATAAATTACGATTTATTCAAAAACATAAAGCATGTATAATGGATACTGGTATGTTGCAGCTGGTTATCTATTTCTGCCACTTAGAGGCTTTATCAGAAATTACAGAATATCATTAATGGTGCCGTAAAACTATTGTATGTCACATGATAGTAATGGTACAACTAATGATGTCATTATAGTTCAGATCACGCCACTGTAAAACTATTGTCACAAGATAATAATGGTACAACTTATGATGTCGTTTCAGTTCAGATCACGCCACTGTAAAACTATTGTCACAAGATAATAATGGTACAACTTATGATGTAGTTTCAGTTCAGATCACGCCATTGTAAAACTATTGTCACAAGATAGTAATAGTACAACTTATGATGTCGTTTCAGTACAGATGACGCCACTGTAAAACTATTGTCACAAGATAGTAATAGTACAACTTATGATGTCGTTTCAGTTCAGATGACGCCACTGTAAAACTATTGTCACAAGATAGTAATAGTACAACTTATGATGTCGTTTCAGTTCAGATGACGCCACTGTAAAGCTATTATCACAAGATAGTAATAGTACAACTTATGATGTCGTTTCAGTACAGATGACGCCACTGTAAAACTATTGTCACAAGATAGTAATAGTACAACTTATGATGTCGTTTCAGTTCAGATGACGCCACTGTAAAGCTATTATCACAAGATAGTAATAGTACAACTTATGATGTCGTTTCAGTTCAGATGACGCCACTGTAAAACTATTGTCACAAGATAGTAATGGTACAACTTATGATGTCGTTTCAGTACAGATCACGCCACTGTAAAGCTATTATCACAAGATAGTAATAGTACAACTTATGATGTCGTTTCAGTACAGATCACGCCACTGTAAAACTATTATCACAAGATAGTAATGGTACAACTTATGATGTCGTTTCAGTTCAGATCACGCCACTGTAAAACTATTATCACAAGATAGTAATGGTACAACTTATTATGTCGTTTCAGTTCAGATGACGCCACTGTAAAACTATTGTCACAAGATAGTAATAGTACAACTTATGATGTCGTTTCAGTTCAGATGACGCCACTGTAAAACTATTATCACAAGATAGTAATGGTACAACTTATGATGTCGTTTCAGTTCAGATGACGCCACTGTAAAACTATTGTCACAAGATAGTAATGGTACAACTTATGATGTCGTTTCAGTTCAGATGACGCCACTGTAAAACTATTGTCACAAGATAGTAATGGTACAACTTATGATGTCGTTTCAGTTCAGATGACGCCACTGTAAAACTATTGTCACAAGATAGTAATAGTACAACTTATGATGTCGTTTCAGTTCAGATGACGCCACTGTAAAACTATTGTCACAAGATAGTAATAGTACAACTTATGATGTCGTTTCAGTTCAGATGACGCCACTGTAAAACTATTGTCACAAGATAGTAATAGTACAACTTATGATGTCGTTTCAGTTCAGATGACGCCACTGTAAAACTATTGTCACAAGATAGTAATAGTACAACTTATGATGTCGTTTCAGTTCAGATGACGCCACTGTAAAACTATTATCACAAGATAGTAATAGTACAACTTATGATGTCGTTTCAGTTCAGATGACGCCACTGTAAAACTATTGTCACAAGATAGTAATAGTACAACTTATGATGTCGTTTCAGTTCAGATGACGCCACTGTAAAACTATTAATACAAGATAGTAATGGTACAACTTATGATGTCGTTTCAGTTCAGATGACGCCACTGTAAAACTATTATCACAAGATAGTAATAGTACAACTTATGATGTCGTTTCAGTTCAGATGACGCCACTGTAAAGCTATTATCACAAGATAGTAATGGTACAACTTATGATGTCGTTTCAGTTCAGATGACGCCACTGTAAAACTATTGTCACAAGATAGTAATGGTACAACTTATGATGTCGTTTCAGTTCAGATGACGCCACTGTAAAACTATTGTCACAAGATAGTAATTGTACAACTTATGATGTCGTTTCAGTTCAGATCACGCCGCTGTAAAACTATTGTCACAAGATAGTAATAGTACAACTTATGATGTCGTTTCAGTTCAGATGACGCCACTGTAAAACTATTATCACAAGATAGTAATAGTACAACTTATGATGTCGTTTCAGTTCAGATGACGCCACTGTAAAGCTATTATCACAAGATAGTAATGGTACAACTTATGATGTCGTTTCAGTTCAGATGACGCCACTGTAAAACTATTGTCACAAGATAGTAATGGTACAACTTATGATGTCGTTTCAGTTCAGATGACGCCACTGTAAAACTATTGTCACAAGATAGTAATTGTACAACTTATGATGTCGTTTCAGTTCAGATGACGCCACTGTAAAACTATTGTCACAAGATAGTAATGGTACAACTTATGATGTCGTTTCAGTTCAGATGACGCCACTGTAAAACTATTGTCACAAGATAGTTATGGTACAACTTATGATGTCGTTTCAGTTCAGATCACGCCACTGTAAAACTATTATCACAAGATAGTAATGGTACAACGTATGATGTCGTTTCAGTTCAGATGACGCCACTGTAAAACTATTATCACAAGATAGTAATGGTACAACTTATGATGTCGTTTCATTTCAGATGACGCCACTGTAAAACTATTGTCACAAGATAGTAATGGTAAAACTTATGATGTCGTTTCATTTCAGATGACGCCACTGTAAAACTATTGTCACAAGATAGTAATGGTAAAATTTATGATGTCGTTTCAGTACAGATCACGCCATTGTAAAACTATTGTCACAAGATAGTAATGGTACAACTTATGATGTCGTTTCATTTCAGATGACGCCACTGTAAAACTATTATCACAAGATAGTAATGGTACAACTTATGATGTCGTTTCAGTTCAGATGACGCCACTGTAAAACTATTGTCACAAGATAGTAATAGTACAACTTATGATGTCGTTTCAGTTCAGATGACGCCACTGTAAAACTATTGTCACAAGATAGTAATGGTACAACTTATGATGTCGTTTCAGTTCAGATGACGCCACTGTAAAACTATTGTCACAAGATAGTAATAGTACAACTTATGATGTCGTTTCAGTTCAGATGACGCCACTGTAAAGCTATTATCACAAAATAGTAATAGTACAACTTATGATGTCGTTTCAGTTCAGATGACGCCACTGTAAAACTATTGTCACAAGATAGTAATAGTACAACTTATGATGTCGTTTCAGTTCAGATGACGCCACTGTAAAACTATTGTCACAAGATAGTAATAGTACAACTTATGATGTCGTTTCAGTTCAGATGACGCCACTGTAAAACTATTAATACAAGATAGTAATGGTAAAACTTATGATGTCGTTTCAGTTCAGATGACGCCACTGTAAAGCTATTATCACAAGATAGTAATGGTACAACTTATGATGTCGTTTCAGTTCAGATGACGCCACTGTAAAACTATTATCACAAGATAGTAATTGTACAACTTATGATGTCGTTTCATTTCAGATCACGCCACTGTAAAACTATTGTCACAAGATAGTAATGGTACAACTTATGATGTCGTTTCAGTTCAGATCACGCCACTGTAAAACTATTGTCACAAAATAGTAATGGTACAACTTATGATGTCGTTTCATTTCAGATCACGCCACTGTAAAACTATTGTCACAAGATAGTAATCGTACAACTTATGATGTCGTTTCAGTTCAGATGACGCCACTGTAAAACTATTAATACAAGATAGTAATAGTACAACTTATGATGTCGTTTCAGTTCAGATGACGCCACTGTAAAACTATTATCACAAGATAGTAATGGTACAACGTATGATGTCGTTTCAATTCAGATGACGCCACTGTAAAACTATTATCACAAGATAGTAATAGTACAACTTATGATGTCGTTTCAGTTCAGATGACGCCACTGTAAAGCTATTATCACAAGATAGTAATGGTACAACTTATGATGTCGTTTCAGTTCAGATGACGCCACTGTAAAACTATTGTCACAAGATAGTAATAGTACAACTTATGATGTCGTTTCAGTTCAGATGACGCCACTGTAAAACTATTATCACAAGATAGTAATAGTACAACTTATGATGTCGTTTCATTTCAGATGACGCCACTGTAAAACTATTGTCACAAGATAGTAATAGTACAACTTATGATGTCGTTTCAGTTCAGATCACGCCACTGTAAAGCTATTATCACAAGATAGTAATAGTACAACTTATGATGTCGTTTCAGTTCAGATGACGCCACTGTAAAACTATTGTCAAAAGATAGTAATAGTACAACTTATGATGTCGTTTCAGTTCAGATGACGCCACTGTAAAGCTATTATCACAAGATAGTAATAGTACAACTTATGATGTCGTTTCAGTTCAGATGACGCCACTGTAAAACTATTGTCACAAGATAGTAATGGTACAACTTATGATGTCGTTTCATTTCAGATGACGCCACTGTAAAACTATTGTCACAAGATAGTAATAGTACAACTTATGATGTCGTTTCAGTTCAGATCACGCCACTGTAAAGCTATTATCACAAGATAGTAACAGTACAACTTATGATGTCGTTTCAGTTCAGATGACGCCACTGTAAAACTATTGTCACAAGATAGTAGTAGTACAACTTATGATGTCGTTTCAGTTCAGATCACGCCACTGTAAAGCTATTATCACAAGATAGTAATAGTACAACTTATGATGTCGTTTCAGTTCAGATGACGCCACTGTAAAGCTATTATCACAAAATAGTAATGGTACAACTTATGATGTCGTTTCAGTTCAGATGACGCCACTGTAAAGCTATTATCACAAGATAGTAATAGTACAACTTATGATGTCGTTTCAGTTCAGATGACGCCACTGTAAAGCTATTATCACAAGATAGTAATAGTACAACTTATGATGTCGTTTCAGTTCAGATGACGCCACTGTAAAGCTATTATCACAAGATAGTAATAGTACAACTTATGATGTCGTTTCAGTTCAGATGACGCCACTGTAAAGCTATTATCACAAGATAGTAATAGTACAACTTATGATGTCGTTTCAGTTCAGATGACGCCACTGTAAAACTATTGTCACAAGATAGTAATAGTACAACTTATGATGTCGTTTCAGTTCAGATGACGCCACTGTAAAACTATTGTCACAAGATAGTAATAGTACAACTTATGATGTCGTTTCAGTTCAGATGACGCCACTGTAAAACTATTATCACAAGATAGTAATAGTACAACTTATGATGTCGTTTCAGTTCAGATGACGCCACTGTAAAACTATTGTCACAAGATAGTAATAGTACAACTTATGATGTCGTTTCAGTTCAGATGACGCCACTGTAAAACTATTGTCACAAGATAGTAATGGTACAACTTATGATGTCGTTTCAGTTCAGATGACGCCACTGTAAAACTATTGTCACAAGATAGTAATGGTACAACTTATGATGTCGTTTCAGTTCAGATCACGCCAATGTAAAACTATTATCACAAGATAGTAATGGTACAACTTATGATGTCGTTTCAGTTCAGATCACGTCACTTTACAACTATCATTTTTTTGCGTGTTTAACTATATTCAGAACATTACTTAACTATGACTGGAAGAGTTGAGGAAAGTTGTTTACAACTGGAAAGAACTAATTGTTCTAATAATAGAATGGCTTCATGGCGGTACGTAAGCAGATGAAAATATTTGCTTAATTAGTAGATAAATAAATTGATCTCAAACACTCATCATTAACTTTGTATTGTAGAGGGAATGTTCATACCCAGCTTTGTTTTCCTTGCTTACGAATTATATTGGTTTAGTCTTAGAACTAATAGGGAGTTTATATTCCCTGTGGTTGTGTTCACGTAATATTGACAAACACCATTATTAAAATAATACAAATGAAAGTCAATAAAGACACATAGGTAACACAAATAACTTCGTCAGACGCGCATTTGGTCATATCACGCCTAATCAGAGTTCCTTAAAATTCAAATATAAGAAGACCAAGTAATTACAAATTACATGTTGAAAAAACTACAGAACATTCCAAAGTAAATTTATTTTTGCTATAAATTTCTGCTAAAGGTATTTTGTTAATTAACATAGGTATGATGGTTAACATTACTCCTATAGAAATGGCAGTTCTATTTAAAGTAATAATACAATCACTATCCGTCGGATTGTAAGCAAAATGCGAGCTTACGAGTTGTGAGAGTTCTTAGTATGTAAAGGTCTCATGCTACTATTTTCATTACGAGTGATTTGCATGTTATTTCTTGCATGGCCCACATTCCTGATAATAGTCTATATATCAGTATACACGCAGTTCTTCTAAAAATCTGTTCTTTTGATCTATACCACATGACTTATCCCACGTGACCTATCCCATTTCCATGCTTAATATTTACATACTGATTTAATATTCGTTAATTTAGTCTTTATGTTATACCGCCCATTGAAAGATCAATCATCTATAAACACGCTGAAGTGATGATCTGTCAAAATACCATTACATATTGATACAGACAACATCAGCAGAACGACATCACATATAGCAAAGTATTGTGTAAAAATGGTATTATACGTTCATGACAGTCATTCCATATACGTTAACATACAAAATTTATTTGCTAATACGACATAGTATTATAAGTGTCTATGTAGAAATCCAAATATCAAACAAACAATAATATACAATAATTGGAGATAAAAATTATTATTTATTACAGCTAAACCAATTTTAACACTTTCATTCACTGTTTGATCAATACGGACTATCAACAAACAATTGGTTTGCACTGCCATTTTCTGACCTTTAACCTTGTAACTTTTTACTGGAGTTTTAAAACTTCATTGAGTAAAACCACGGGTGCCACATGTGAAACGGAAACTACTTACTTTTTACTTAAAATTGGTAAGTAGTTCTTACTTTTCACTGAACGTTGGTAGTAAATTTTGATTTGTAGACTGTGTTCGTTAAGACTGTTTTATTATTATTTTATCAGGTGTATACTTATTCGTGAAATGTTTTGTATGATATTTTATTTATTGTCTGGAATCTGCGTTTATAAGAAAAAAAGAATCTTCAGAAATTATTACCAATCAAAGGATGATACATCCAATTTTGAAGTCCATCAATTTAAAGTCACATTAATATATCATGAAATAAAGGGCGATCACTTTAGTTATGTTAACAATGGAAGGACGATCCCTCCAAACCAAACGTCCAACCGCAGTATTTGATTTGATACGATTAATTTAGGTATAATACTGTTGTAAGGTATGACAGAGTATTATTTAATGTGCAATGAAGAAATCATCTACTTCTTGTGTTAATATTTGAATATATAATTAGAAACTTGATTTATTGTGTTTTTTTTTAAATACTCTTAACATTAATCACACATTTCCCATGAAAACGATAATGCAATTGATAATATCCTTCCAAAAATAAACGGAGTTACCTTTTCGTTTTCTTATTCGTAGAGTCGTTTTGACCAAATCAATATAAATCATTCTGAACTGTCACGGCTTACCCCTGGTGCATGTTGGATGGACTAAATATTATCATATTTTTTCTATTAAAAGTAGTTTCTTACAATATAAATAGCAATGGTCCGTGTCTACCAGTTACATCAATAATTGTGGAATAACTACGACATACCTTTTTTATGGACTTTCTGATTTTAAAGTAATAACTAATAACAACCAACACAATATAACAACAGAAAAAACTGAGCTAAATAGACCATAAAATATTAGATAGAAACCTGTGATGAGATGGCTCAGTGTCATTTGAGAATAACATTTCCAAAGGTATACTTGTATAGCTGCGAGAATGGGATAAGCAAAAACAAATCTGTGCCAGACGAATGTCTTATTTTAGCTCCAAGCAAAAAACATGCTAAATTTATGATACTATTTAAGTGTACCATTGATTGAAATCTAAAATTATTCAGATATTTTTAAAAGAGTCGTGCATGTAGAAATTAAACGAGATTTAAATGAATTCTTACCTTCACTTTATTCTTTAAATGAAATGAAACGTTATATGAAAACAAAGCATGAAAGCAAATAAATCCCTGCATTATAATATTTCCATTTACAATACGTACGACATTACAATGTAAGTCTTTGTACATGGATGGTAGAGCCTTTTTAACAGCACAAATGTTAAAATATAACGTTAAAACGTAACACTGACTTTCTAAATTATGCATGCAATACATCTGTCACTAATACATTAAACAGACGCTGTTCGTAACTAGTAATTGTCGATTTCATACTTTGTAGTGAAACAAATTTAACTAACAGGAAGCCATCACATTTTTTGTAGTCGTAAAACTAAGTATATGTACATTTCTAATTCAAGATCATTTAAAAGTGAAAATTGTTGACAAATGTATAATAAGGTAGGTTATAACATTATTTGTTTGTCCGACTCCTTATTAAACCATGTATTTTTAAACATATATTTGTCATGTTTACATAAATAATAAATACTGTCAATTAGACATGATACATTTTTTATTAAATGTCTACAAACGCAATATTTACTGTCCAATGTGATTTTATTTATAACAGGTGAGCATTTAATGTCCACACTAAAGTAAATCTTCAGCAGTTCACACAGTTATGTTTTAGACTTGGCGCCACTGAGGAGTCTAATGAATATTTACATTGGTGTTTCGCACGTCTGGCGTATAGAATATATACTGTACTAATTCCAGCTTAAATCTGCATCAGTACATATAGATATTAATAGAACGTTTTGTTGCTTTAAAAATAAGAATTATGTATGAAACCTGTAACATTTTGTTCTGACTTTTATTCTAAGCAATATTTATTTACATTGTCACTGACACAAATGAGTTTGTGTAATGCAAATATGCCACTGTTGATGGACTGTTATTCCTGAGGTTATCTCACTGTGGTGTTGACATGATGCCACTACTGATAGACAGTTAGTCCTTAAGGTTATCTTCAGTTTTGTAGTCATACTTTGCTGTTGACTTGATGCTACGATGCTACTGCTGGTTAACTGTTAAGTTCTGAGGTTATCACCAGCCCAGCAGTCACACTTTGGTATTCACATAATGTCAGTGCTGATCATAGACTGATAGTCAATGCAATGATCGCCAGCCCAGTAGTCACACTTTGGTATTCATATAATGTCAATGCTGATCATAGACTGATAGTCAATGCAATGATCGCCAGCCCAGTAGTCACACTTTGGTATTCATATAATGTCAGTGCTGATCATAGACTGATAGTCAATGCAATGATCGCCAGCCCAGTAGTCACACTTTGGTATTCATATAATGTCAGTGCTGATCATAGACTGATAGTCAATGCAATGATCGCCAGCCCAGTAGTCACACTTTGGTATTCATATAATGTCAGTGCTGATCATAGACTGATAGTCAATGCAATGATCGCCAGCCCAGTAGTCACACTTTGGTATTCATATAATGTCAGTGCTGATCATAGACTGATAGTCAATGCAATGATCGCCAGCCCAGTAGTCACACTTTGGTATTCATATAATGTCAGTGCTGATCATAGACTGATAGTCAATGCAATGATCGCCAGCCCAGTAGTCACACTTTGGTATTCACATAATGTCAGTGCTGATCATAGACTGATAGTCAATGCAATGATCGCCAGCCCAGTAGTCACACTTTGGTATTCACATAATGTCAGTGCTGATCATAGACTGATAGTCAATGCAATGATCGCCAGCCCAGTAGTCACACTCTGGTATTCACATAATGTCAGTGCTGATCATAGACTGATAGTCAATGCAATGATCAACAGCCCAGTAGTCACACTTTGGTATTCACATAATGTCAGTGCTGATCATAGACTGATAGTCAATGGAATGATCGCCAGCCCAGTAGTCACACTTTGGTATTCACATAATGTCAGTGCTGATCATAGACTGATAGTCAATGCAATGATCGCCAGCCCAGTAGTCACACTTTGGTATTCACATAATGTCAGTGCTGATCATAGCCTGATAGTCAATGCAATGATCGCCAGCCCAGTAGTCACGCTTTGGTATTCACATAATGTCAGTGCTGATCATAGACTGATAGTCAATGCAATGATCAACAGCCCAGTAGTCACACTTTGGTATTCACATAATGTCAGTGCTGATCATAGACTGATAGTCAATGCAATGATCGCCAGCCCAGTAGTCACACTTTGGTATTCACATAATGTCAGTGCTGATCATAGACTGATAGTAAATGCAATGATCGCCAGCCCAGTAGTCACACTTTGGTATTCACATAATGTCAGTGCTGATCATAGACTGATAGTAAATGCAATGATCGCCAGCCCAGTAGTCACACTTTGGTATTCACATAATGTCAGTGCTGATCATAGACTGATAGTCAATGCAATGATCGCCAGCCCAGTAGTCACACTTTGGTATTCACATAATGTCAGTGCTGATAGACTGATAGTCAATGCAATGATCGCCAGCCCAGTAGTCACACTCTGGTATTCATATAATGTCAGTGCTGATCATAGACTGATAGTCAATGCAATGATCGCCAGCCCAGTAGTCACACTTTGGTATTCACATAATGTCAGTGCTGATCATAGACTGATAGTCAATGCAATGATCGCCAGCCCAGTAGTCACACTTTGGTATTCACATAATGTCAGTGCTGATAGACTGATAGTCAATGCAATGATCGCCAGCCCAGTAGTCACACTTTGGTATTCACATAATGTCAGTGCTGATCATAGACTGATAGTCAATGCAATGATCAACAGCCCAGTAGTCACACTTTGGTATTCACATAATGTCAGTGCTGATCATAGACTGATAGTCAATGCAATGATCAACAGCCCAGTAGTCACACTTTGGTATTCACATAATGTCAGTGCTGATCATAGACTGATAGTCAATGCAATGATCAACAGCCCAGTAGTCACACTTTGGTATTCACATAATGTCAGTGCTGATCATAGACTGATAGTCAATGCAATGATCGCCAGCCCAGTAGTCACACTTTGGTATTCACATAATGTCAGTGCTGATCATAGACTGATAGTCAATGCAATGATCGCCAGCCCAGTAGTCACACTTTGGTATTCACATAATGTCAGTGCTGATCATAGACTGATAGTAAATGCAATGATCGCCAGCCCAGTAGTCACACTTTGGTATTCACATAATGTCAGTGCTGATCATAGACTGATAGTCAATGCAATGATCAACAGCCCAGTAGTCACACTTTGGTATTCACATAATGTCAGTGCTGATCATAGACTGATAGTCAATGCAATGATCGCCAGCCCAGTAGTCACACTTTGGTATTCACATAATGTCAGTGCTGATCATAGACTGATAGTCAATGCAATGATCGCCAGCCCAGTAGTCACACTTTGGTATTCACATAATGTCAGTGCTGATCATAGACTGATAGTCAATGCAATGATCGCCAGCCCAGTAGTCACACTCTGGTATTCACATAATGTCAGTGCTGATCATAGACTGATAGTCAATGCAATGATCGCCAGCCCAGTAGTCACACTTTGGTATTCACATAATGTCAGTGCTGATCATAGACTGATAGTCAATGCAATGATCACCAGCCCAGTAGTCACACTTTGGTATTCACATAATGTCAGTGCTGATCATAGACTGATAGTCAATGCAATGATCACCAGCCCAGTAGTCACACTTTGGTATTCACATAATGTCAGTGCTGATCATAGACTGATAGTCAATGCAATGATCGCCAGCCCAGTAGTCACACTCTGGTATTCACATAATGTCAGTGCTGATCATAGACTGATAGTAAATGCAATGATCGCCAGCCCAGTAGTCACACTTTGGTATTCACATAATGTCAGTGCTGATCATAGACTGATAGTCAATGCAATGATCGCCAGCCCAGTAGTCACACTTTGGTATTCATATAATGTCAGTGCTGATCATAGACTGATAGTCAATGCAATGATCGCCAGCCCAGTAGTCACACTTTGGTATTCACATAATGTCAGTGCTGATCATAGACTGATAGTCAATGCAATGATCCCCAGCCCAGTAGTCACACTCTGGTATTCACATAATGTCAGTGCTGATCATAGACTGATAGTCAATGCAATGATCACCAGCCCAGTAGTCACACTTTGGTATTCACATAATGTCAGTGCTGATCATAGACTGATAGTCAAAGCAATGATCGCCAGCCCAGTAGTCACACTTTGGTATTCATATAATGTCAGTGCTGATCATAGACTGATAGTCAATGCAATGATCGCCAGCCCAGTAGTCACACTTTGGTATTCACATAATGTCAGTGCTGATCATAGACTGATAGTCAATGCAATGATCGCCAGCCCAGTAGTCACACTTTGGTATTCATATAATGTCAGTGCTGATCATAGACTGATAGTCAATGCAATGATCAACAGCCCAGTAGTCACACTTTGGTATTCACATAATGTCAGTGCTGATCATAGACTGATAGTCAATGCAATGATCGCCAGCCCAGTAGTCACACTTTGGTATTCATATAATGTCAGTGCTGATCATAGACTGATAGTCAATGCAATGATCGCCAGCCCAGTAGTCACACTCTGGTATTCATATAATGTCAGTGCTGATCATAGACTGATGGTCATTGCGGTTATTACCAGCCCAGTTGTCACACTTTGGTGTTAAAATGATGTCACTGGTGGCAGACGTTAGTCCCGGAGGTTATCATTAGCCCAGTAGTTAATGTTGACATGATGCTACTGCAGGTAAACACTCTCTGTCTTAAGAGAATGAAATTTACCATGCTGTTATTTTAGTAAATTATATAAACTTGGTATATTTGATGACGTTTTATTTTTACATGTAAAATCCTCTACACAACTTAAAATATCAAAAGACTATATGTGCTTTAACATAACAACCATATTTTATCCCGCGCAAGATTGAAGTCCTGTTTTTATATACAACATTAACAATGATAGATTACTACTTAATTAGCGCCTTATTTGTTAAATTTAAATTTAACAATTTTATTGTATTTCTGTTTCGTTCATTATAAGAATAGGAAATTATGTCAATTAACATCTGTAATCTTATTGATTGATACCAATTGATATAAACGTACTCATTATAATCATTATAGTTCTAATTATTTAATCTTCTGTGGACAATTTAATGGTTTAGGTTTATTGCTTAATTTATATCACTTAGTGGTTTTAATCAATAACATCACGAACTGTTAAGCGATTTTCAGTGTGCAGGTATAAAGACAATTCGTGTCAATTATTAACTATATTTCGTGTTCTCAAGAAACGTTAACTTTGAAAAACTGTAATTGTTATTGCACAGTTGTTAAGGTACACTGCTGAGTATTTGCCCGTGGCATTGGGCTAGTCACATTCGCTATTTCAAGAATATGAGAAAATTAACCCGGTTTTCAAATAAATTTATATATTTTAATTTTAATCTTCATTTCAATTCTATATTATTCAATATTATTTTTTTTTAATTATCTGCCAGACATACACTTTTAGGCTTGCTAGAACCATTGTCGTTCGTAAGCAGCGCTTCAGATATCAGATGTCCAGGTCATTTTTTAAAGGTAATACTTTCAAATAAATAAACAAGGTTTTTTAAAAATTGTTTTATCTTCGACAAAGATTTAAAGATAAAAATTTGGGCAGATAATTTTTCAAAACATATGAAGTATTTTAATATAAACAGTATAATTATCTTTCATAACACTTCATCTGTAACTAATTTTCTCCCCTTACTTTGCCCAGAGTTTAGCAACAAAATACGCAAGATCTTGCTGATACAAAATATCATAGTAAATCATTTTTATATATATCCATAGTTCAAAAAATGGGAACACTTTCGGCAATCTTTCTTCTCATGAGATAGAATATATATCAAACAAACATAGTATCAACAGTAGAATCTAATATATATATATATATATATATATATATACGTCTACAAATTAAGCCCAACACTGTTTGAATTAGATTTTTAACACTGTCAAATTTTTGCTTTCCCTCAGCGGGATTCGAACTCACACCGTTGTGACACTGTGGCAACAATTCGCCTGCACTATGTCCAGCGGTCTAGACCCCTCGGCCAAATCCGCTATATAAAAATATAGCTTCATTAACCGGGGTGAATCTTAGACATAGACATAGTACATGTGTACTAGCGTGTGACGATGGAATTTTCGTAACCAATACGTATTAATCTGACAGTAGATTGTGTGACGATGGAATTTTCGTAACCAATACGTATTAATCTGACAGTAGATACTGTCAGATTAATACGTATTGGTTACGAAAATTCCATCGTCACACGCTAGTACATACTGTCAGATTAATACGTATTGGTTACGAAAATTCCATCGTCACACGCTAGTACACATGTACTATGTCTATTATTGGTTACGAAAATTCCATCGTCACACGCTAGTACACATGTACTATGTCTATGTCTAAGATTCACCCCGGTTAATGAAGCTATATTTTTATATAGCGGATTTGGCCGAGGGGTCTAGACCGCTGGACATAGTGCAGGCGAATTGTTGCCACAGTGTCACAACGGTGTGAGTTCGAATCCCGCTGAGGGAAAGCAAAAATTTGACAGTGTTAAAAATCTAATTCAAACAGTGTTGGGCTTAATTTGTAGACGTATATATAAATATTTGATATTAACCCTGTATTTCTGATGTTTCAGAAATCCGCTGGATAGGTATATTATATGGTTGTCACAATACTTAGACGTTTGTATATAATTTACTTACTGTGACTGCATGACAAGTAACTTTGTCATCCTATATAATATAAACAAAAATGCTGAATTAGATTACTGTCAGATTAATACGTATTGGTTACGAAAATTCCATCGTCACACGCTAGTACACATGTACTATGTCTATGTCTAAGATTCACCCCGGTTAATGAAGCTATATTTTTATATAGCGGATTTGGCCGAGGGGTCTAGACCGCTGGACATAGTGCAGGCGAATTGGTGCCACAGTGTCACAACGGTGTGAGTTCGAATCCCGCTGAGGGAAAGCAAAAATTTGACAGTGTAAAAAATCTAATTCAAACAGTGTTGGGCTTAATTTGTAGACCTATATATAAATATTTGATATTAACCCTGTATTTCTGATGTTTCAGAAATCCGCTGGATAGATATATTATATGGTTGTCACAATACTTAGACGTTTGTATATATATATATATATATATATATATATATATATATATTTCTATACCGCAGGGATTGCTGACGTATGAAAAAAAAAACAGTATACTCACTGCAAGCTCTTGTGTATTATTCTGATCAATTGAGAAATATAGACACTGTATGAAAGAGAAGATGGAATGTTGCTGCGCAAGTGAGGCACTTTTATTAAAGAGGAATAACTATGATATGTTGTTGTATGTTACTACTAGGCTATGTGTGAAACATTCTGGGAAAAGTATTCAATTTATGCATTATTTAATTACTATGTTTACATTAATCGTGGAAACTAAAATACAGTGCCATGTAGATAAACTGTAGAGTTTACCTGTTACGTTCCTTTTTCTGCGATTCCACTTGACATAAAAACCACCACACAGATTTGTTGCAAATGCATATAATTAAATTAAAATTAAGTTTTGTACATTCTTGTGACTTGTCCTATTGTCGCCGCATAAAAACTAAAAAAAATATGAAAAAATCTTCTTGAGATCATATTCTAGTACCTACTCAGAATTTTATGAATCAATTCTTTAAAGTGCTTTTGCATTACTTTAGAAAAACGAAATCTTAACTTCTTTTATTTTATTCCATGACGAAAACACATAGAATAACCTCAGTATATGCCAAGTTTGACAAAATTGTTTAGCGGATGAGTCTTGATCCCTCTTTACTGAGTAATATTCCGTTTATTTATCGTTTTAACGGAACAATAAACTACTTAAAACTGTACGTGAAACCTTATCTAGGTAAATAAAAATATTTATACAGAACATTAAAAACGATGTTCATCAATAAATTTGATTGTTTAAATATGAATATGTAAATAAATCTTAAATAACTAATTATTGATAGTCTTTTACTTATAGAATACTTTGTAAAAAATATATTTTATTTCTAAAAGTAAAACAGAAGGTGATGGACTGTAATAAAAGTTAGGAATACCCAACATAGAAAAACAAAAATAGTTGCATGATAAGCAACACAAACCCAAAATACAAACTGACTTGACTAATTTGCAAAAGAAGGGCAAGCATTTTCTTATATTTAAGCCTCACCTATAGTGTTACCTAACATATATTAGTATATTACATGAGAATAAGAAAACACTAGAGGTGTGGCTGAATTGATGTTAAACAAATTTAAACATGAATTTCTTTGACCAAATTGTGTGGATTCCTAGTCTTCGACCCACAGAGCTGCGCCGCGCGTCCCCAGATGCCGGATATGTGAAGCTCTCACTTGGGGGTTGTCAGGTTATAATGCGGAAGGCATTGCCACGTGACGTAGTGCGAAAACGTGTTTAGAGATTTTCAGGCTTCTTGCATGATAAGACTTATGTAGTTTGCGAAAAAACTATACGAACAACTAATTTCTCAATACTTTTTCAGTGGTAGTTAAAACGCTTGGGGTTAAACAAAAAACATGTAATCAATCAATAAAATGAAGTAAAAGTCATCGCATTTATTTCACAATTTGAACTTTAATCGAAATTACCAAATAGCAGATCTTGCTTTATCATCTATCACTGTTTTATAAGTTTAATACGATTTCTCTATTTCAAAAAAATGTCTTAAAGACATAAATGTTTCATTCGTATTGTTCTTGTTGTCAGCCGTGTCGTATTAAATTTTATAAAGGTTATGTATATCTTTCAGATGCGCTCGGTCATGTGTATATGTCTATCTTTCACATGCGCTCGGTCATGTGTATATGTCTATCTTTCAGATGCGCTCGGTGATGTGTATATGTCTATCTTTCACATGCGCTCGGTCATGTGTATATGTCTATCTTTCAGATGCGCTCGGTGATGTGTATATGTCTATCTTTCAGATGCGCTCGGTATTGTGTATATGTCTATCTTTCAGATGCGCTCGGTCATGTGTATATGTCTATCTTTCAGATGCGCTCGGTGATGTGTATATGTCTATCTTTCAGATGCGCTCGGTCATGTGTATATGTCTATCTTTCAGATGCGCTCTGTCATGTGTATATGTCTATCTTTTAGATGCGCTCGGTCATGTGTATAGTTGCTATGTTTGTTTTTATCTGTTCATAGATTTTTA
Organism: Limnoperna fortunei; assembly: GCA_944474755.1. Taxonomy (NCBI): domain Eukaryota; kingdom Metazoa; phylum Mollusca; class Bivalvia; order Mytilida; family Modiolidae; genus Limnoperna; species Limnoperna fortunei. The sequence goes on from OX104122.1 coordinate 15,510,551, forward strand.
TAGTCCTGCGAATTGTTAATTAGTTGTCATTTTTGCGCATGTGAGACGCAATGGTTAAGGTAAAACAGCTAAAATTATTTATAGGCTTAAAGAAGGTAATAATAAAATACCGAACACAGATGAAACTGTCAGCAAAGACAATCCTAAAAATCAGTCCGCAAAAATATCGACTGGCACACGTAAATGAATACAAATTCTCAATCTAAACGTAACAAAATAAAATACATATGAATCGATTAATCTCCAATAGCGCTTCACATTTCTTTAAACATTTAACTATGGGGAAAAAAGCCTTCGTTATTCGACACATTTCAAATTGCTTCTTTAACACATGACATTCTGAAGTGTGTATTTAGAGATTAAGAGTTAAAATAAGCGGGGTCATCAGATGATTAAAACTTGCTCGTTTTATTAATAATAATTATTATACGATAGTACTTCTATGAAGATCCTAAGCGTATACTAGACACTTCTATTTGTTATGCACTCATATGCTTGTAATAAAACGAACCTTGTTGTTCTGTTGCTGTTTGTTTGCCAGCATACCAGGGGAATAGCAGAAAACTATCACATTCTATGTATTGACATAAGTTCAAAAATTTGCTTTTGTCAAACTTAAACGTAAATTAACCTTCTTTATAATAATGTTAACTATTGTTTCACTGGTAAAAGACGTGTCAATGTTTGCATATTTAAAGCTACGATGTCACTTCATTTCAGTACATGACCATTACTATTTATTTGCAGTTCAGATGCATTCAGTTTAACCATGCAGGAGAGGACCAATCACAACATGATTTAAGTTTAACGAAGTTTATCAGAGGTAAATTCGGGATTTATGTGGAAAAACATAATTATATTAGTGGTATCTGCATACAGTAAAAATTTACAGTATGGGCTTATACTAATGGACATCCTGTTAACAAAATAAAGAAACATAACGTACTATGATACTTATTATGATACTCCACAGCACATATCTGGTAAATAAATCTACTTTCGGGCCGGGGTGAATAATTTCCATCGTTTGCACCTGGTTGAATAGAATTGATGGTCGACGCTAAAGAATGCAATTTGAGGTTTTTCCTAAATCTATCATAAGCTTTTTAAGGTTTGTAAATTAAAGAATTTTATAGGACATGTAGCTTTGCGATACACTTAAAATCTGTAGAAATTCATAGGGAATATTGTTTTTGCAGGATGAAAAAAATTTAAAACTTTAGGATGTCTTAAAATTGACGTCTTCTTTATATTGACATCTTTATTTCAAAAACTGCTCGAGATGGAAATAAAAAGTTTGCAATAATGTTCAAAGAATGGACGTTTCACTTTAAATGCACCAGTATTGAACAGTGCATTTACATATTTTGTTTAAATATTTTACATCACATCAACATAATTTGTAACAGATTTGTTTAATAATAAATATTTCATGCAAAGTTAATGTAATATTACTTTGTCTGTACTAGTAATATGGCTAAATGAGGCAAAACCTGATGAATTGTTTCTATCGTGAATTGAAAAGTATACAATCATTTTCAATTATGGTAGCAATAATGTTATTTTGTATTCAATAACTTTACCAGAATACCTTGTGACGTCTGACAAGTCCATGGGAAAACTCCATTTTGAAGCAGCAGTTCTTGCGAGACTACTCAAGATGGCGGACATGCCGGACGACAGAAAAAAACTAGCATAAAAAATTTCTGATAAATGTTACTTCTGGACCAAACTTGTGGTTAAAAATGACTTTTTTGATTGTTCAATAGTTGCATGCACCAGATAGAATGATATGCTATGGATTTTATGGATTACATAAATGGGAAAATCTAAAAAACGTAAAAACAGTGGAAAATCTACACCATCACCCTCTTGCAAGGCAAGTAAACTTAATAAAGTAAACATGTCCGGAAATAACACATCTGAGCACATAAACAACACAGTTAATATACCGAGTAATGATCATAGTTCACTTAGTGGCGTGTTTACTGCTGCAAATCAGACATTACAAGGGTTTAATTATCCGAATACACCATACACGCCATACCAACCACCAGGCCCTTATACAACACCAGCTGAACTATACACAGCACAGCCAGGCCCATTTGTGCTTACTTCTCCATCCCCGCTGCCACCTCCGCCGCGGTTTTATGACAGATTGGTCAAATTCATGAATGATGTAAACAGAAAACTTACTAAGTTGGATGTACTCGACGATGAACTTTAACCTAGCCAGAATGTTAACCTAAACAAAAACCCGATTGAATTGTTATCCACTATCCCATGCTATTCCAAACACAACCCTGCACGAACGATCTAACTCGTGATAACGGCGACTGAGCTTAAAATAAGTATATCCAAAAAGAACACGATTTAAACAGCAATAATACTAATTTAAATAATGTGTTATATTTGACAACATCACTTGGCAAATTTTCTTTTTTGTGACACAGATTACTCAATTTCCGACATACAAAATTGCATAACTTTTAGGGTTGTTTTTACATAACTTAATTATTTATTTTAATGTATTGTACTTTTATTATTTGCTACTGAGAATAGTTTCGCAAATCGGATTAATTGTTACTGTCTGGACATATTGACAATCTCTGTTGTGCTATGTAGGAGACGGATACAAACTAAATTGTCTCATGTACAACACTGAAACATCACAGGAGAAAATCAATTATTGAAAACTATGTCTTACCTGTACTTCCATCTAATAGAAATATAAAGATAATCAGGTCTAATGATCGTAAAGTATTCATCCACATTGGAATCATGAATATACTTTAATAACATATGATAAATCGCAAACTGAGATGATACCGATCAATAGATCTGATTGGATCAACTGAAGGAATTACAAAATACAACAGGTATCCAGCGATGTGTGACAATATTATAACGGTGTTTGGTATATATTATAATGTTACCAAAATATGTATTTGCACAGCTGTGTTTTCATCGTAAATCTAACTTTTTTCTTTGAAAGATCGAATTAATATAAACCAATATTAACTGGGTTAACTACTTTTAATACATTTGTAGGGTATAAATTATCTATTCGTATTTAGCATCAAGGAAGTCGTTGTATGGTATCTGTTTTTCATCTCCATGATATACTTGTTAGAAAATAACAAAAGGAATGTTTAATAAAATATACCATCAGTTGTGTACATGTCGCAAAATGGCAGAAGCTATAAGAAGCCATATAATTTTATTTAATTTCTTCGTGAAGTAAAATGTGTATGTATGATATGTTGACACTTTATCCAACGTAGTTATTTTTATGTGTTGTTGCTTCATCAGCTAGTTGTATATTTTAAATCATATTGAAGTGTAGGTATATTTTTTTAACTAAATTTTAGGTTCATGGTGAATACAGTACTTTGTACTAAACAATACGAGACATTTTGTTACTTCTTGTATATATGGTAAATAAACCTATATTCTATTCTTTAAACCAGGTTTTTTTTTACAAAAAACAATTTCACAATTGGACACAACGCTATACAGAATCTAATTTTTATCAAACTAATAATACCGTGTTGATGTGATCATATCATGTATATCCTATCATTACATATATCAGACATTGATTTGTGTATACTTTTAGTTTAGGATAAAATTAAATTTAAGTCACGGATCTTCATTAATTTTAATACTGGCGTTGCATCTGATAAGAAAGTAATCGAAGATACAGAAGACAGAATAAGACGAGGAAAGACAAACCATGGTTAAACGAAAGAGTTTACAACCACAAAACAAACAAAAAAACCCCCAAAATTGAGTAACACGAACCCCACTTAAAGCGAGTGAGTCAAGGCACTCGTATTTACACTATTGTAATGAACATGATAACTATGCCTCAATTGAGTTTGCTTATTACTCTGGAAATGTTGTTAGAAAGGAGAATCGAAGATTTCCTATGCGTGATCATAACACAATGAGTCAAGGAAAGACAGAACAATGGTCAAACAAAAGACAACAAAACAAAGTGACGCACAACACAAAAAAAACAAACAAAACGTAAACCTTAGTTAAACAAACCCCATCTAAAACCCTGGGTGAGTATTTGTGCTCCAGATGGGTAAGACTCCTGCCCTAATTGCGGCCCCGTTCTATAAGTCGCGTTATAATCCGGTAATAAGTGAAAAATGTAATAAGATTAAATAGTTCAAGTAATTGATGTTGCCATTAAATTCGGGGTTTGAATCGCTATGCGTATTAAAAATTCATGATATCTAACGATCTCTGTTACTAATACGACATTGTTTTCAAATATCTTTATAAAACAGTTTTCATTTTAATTTTAAATGAATTATATCAGATAACGCTATCAGCATTTAGATTATTATGCTCTTTGGACTAACAAAAGAATGTCGTCATGTTCTTCCACAATCTATTTAATTGCTTAATATGTCCAATGTAGGGTGTTTTTAAATTGCAAGTAAATATCAGAATTTATTTTCAAGTGTTATGGCGTTATTTTACAGTAACTTAAAAAAATGTTCAAGGTCATCCTTTATACAATTTTCTTTAAATATTCATGTCAGTAATACCACATCTCACAATAATTAGCTGTCTGCAAAAATATTTCCTTTTATACTTGGAGTTGGTGCCTGTTTTGTTATAATTAAAATAATAAATACATTTTCTTCCTCACAAGTCAGGGTTTATGTGTCCACAAGTGTCCACGAAACCCTGACAAGCTTAGTTAGGAAATTCCCGGGCTAGAAGTCACTATTTTGATTGGCTACATCATAGCTTGATGTAGCCAATCAAAAGCTCGCTTTCATTCACGACTTGGTTAGGGATATCCCGATGTCGATTGTAAATGACCAAACGGATGTGTTGCATATACCATGTGAAAATCAGTTTATTTTGTACAGTAGTGTTAACAGTTTGTTATTACCGCGTTTTTTATTAGTTGCGTTACGTTTTCTTCTCACTCAAGAATGAGTAAGAATGACTACTGCCAAACACTTGCTTCTTTCAAGCAATTTCATTGGTTGATATTTTGAAGGATTGGCTGGCGTCATATGAAAATCTTCTAGCCCGGGAATTTCCCAGCTAAGTTTGTCAGGGTTTCGTGGACACATGTGGACACAGAAACCCTGACTTGTGAGGATGATACATTTTTTGAAACGTGGTTTTTTGATTTCACAAGATATGGAAATATGCATTTACTGTCAAATAATTTTAAGGGACCTCGGTGGCCAGTTAAGGTTGTTCGTCTACTATTGATCTTGTGCTCTGTCAACACTGAGGTTGAGAGTACGAGTCTCACTTGTAGTCTATTTTTGGAATGAAACTGATCAACAGACATAATTAACCATATTTTCTGCTTGCAGGGTGCGCTCGACGCCAATCTTTATTGACAAGGATTGCCAATTTTTCAACCAAAGGTCAGGGGCTTTCTACGGGTTCTCCTGCTTCATCCCTCAATAAAACTGGACGCCATTATATAGCTGAAAAGTTGCTGGCCTTAATGGAATGGCCTTAAAAACTTTTCAAATAAACAAAACAAGATCAAATATCACTTTCCTATGCCAAAATAAAATTAAAAAAAGAAGACCACCTGTTCCGTTTCTCTGTTCCGTGTTGTATCCCATTGCAGTAATTTAACATCCTGAACACAAGTCTTCTCTGTAATCATTCCCTCATATAATTCTCGTTCATTCTCATTTAACGCGTCATTATCGTTGTCATCTTGACAGAAATTGTCTACAAGCTAGTTATCTATAGTATGAACATGGTTATTATTTTAATCAAAAGAACAATAATATTTTTATTCATTTCAATAAAAAAAAAACTAACGTCGTATTTCCCTTAGCATCTTAAAAACAACACGCCTCTGGTATAACAGCTATATGTAAGTGTACAACAACTTTAATTGTGTGTGTGTAATACCTATATTTGGCTGGTAATTTTTAATAGTTATTCATTCTAATATTTGTAAGTGAAGTCGTCAGTACAGATACACGACCAAAGAAGTCTTCAGTACAGCTACACGATCACAGAAGTCTTCAGTACAGCTACACGATCACAGATGTCTTCAGTACAGATACACCACCAAAGAAGTCTTCAGTACAGCTACACGATCACAGAAGTTTTTAATACACTACACGGTGATAACAAATAGGTCTGCCTTAACAAATCTATTGCAGCTTGTTCGGTTATCAAAGCATTAAGTCTTTACACAACGACCCAGTCGAGTATGAACCACACATATCGAACGCAGGTGATATTAAAAGATTTATAATAACCCGCCTTAATTGATTACTACCAGCATAAAAGACTTTATGAGTCGTTTATATCAGTTCTAAATTTTTATGGAATCAATGTATAAAGTCTCAATTGCAGAACACATTAAATGGCATCAAAGATACCAAAGCTATAAATTTTACTGCCAGACGCGCTTTTCGTTTAATTTATTTAAATTCAGTCTACAGTTCTCCCTGTCAACGTTTTCTTGCTCCGACCAAAGCAGTCTACACTTCTTGCGTTTTACTTTAGTCTTATTCCGACCTGACTAGTCTATAGTTCTGCCTTATTGTTAAGTCTTATTCCGACCTGACTAGTCTATAGTTCTGCCTTATTGTTAAGTCTTATTCCGACCTGGCTAGTATATAGTTCTGCCTTTATGTTTAGTCTTATTCCGACCTGACCAGTCTATAGTTCTGCCTTAATTAAGTCTTATTCCGTCCTGACCAGTCTATAGTTCTGCCTTATTGTTAAGTCTTATTCCGTCCTGACCAGTCTATAGTTCTGCCTTATTGTTAAGTCTTATTCCGTCCTGACCAGTCTATAGTTCTGCCTTATTGTTTAGTCTTATTCCGACCTGACCAGTCTATAGTTCTGCCTTAATTAAGTCTTATCCCGTCCTGACCAGTCTATAGTTCTGCCTTATTGTTTAGTCTTATTCCGACCTGACCAGTCTATAGTTCTGCCTTAATTAAGTCTTATTCCGTCCTGACCAGTCTATAGTTCTGCCTTATTGTTTAGTCTTATTCCGACCTGACCAGTATATAGTTCTGCCTTTATGTTTAGTCTTATTCCGACCTGACCAGTATATAGTTCTGCCTTATTGTTTATTGTTAAGTCTTATTCCGACCTGGCTAGTATATAGTTCTGCCTTATTGTTAAGTATCATTCCGACCTGACCAGTCTATAGTTCTGCCTTATTGTTTAGTCTTATTCCGACCTGACCAGTCTATAGTTCTGCCTTAATTAAGTCTTATTCCGACCTGACCAGTATATAGTTCTGCCTTATTGTTAAGTCTTACTCCAACCTGACCAGTCTATAGTTCTGCCTTATTGTTTAGTTTTATCCCGTCCAAACCAGTCCATAGTTCTTCCTTATTGCTAAGTCTTATTCCTACCTGACCAGTGTATAGTTCTACCTTATTGTTAAGTCTTATTCCGACCTGACCAGTCTATAGTTCTGCCTTATTGTTTAGTCTTATCCCGTCCTGACCAGTCTATAGTTCTGCCTTTTAGTTTAGTCTGATTCCGACCTGACCAGTCTATAGTTCTGCCTTTTTGTTTAGTCTTATCCCGTCCTGACCAGTCTATAGTTCTGCCTTTTAGTTTAGTCTTATTCCGACCTGACCAGTCTATAGTTCTGCCTTTTTGTTTAGTCTTATTCCGTCCTGACCAGTCTATAGTTCTGCCTTATTGTTTAGTCTTATCCCGACCTGACCGGTCTATAGTTCTGCCTTATTGTCAAGTATCATTCCGACATGACCAGTATATAGTTCTGACTTTTTGTTAAGTCTTATTCCGACCTGACCAGTCTATAGTTCTGCCTTAATTAAGTCTTATTCCAACCTGACCAGTCTATAGTTCTGCCTTATTGTTTAGTCTTATCCCGTCCTGACCAGTCTATAGTTCTGCCTTATTGTTTAGTCTTATTCCGTCCTGACCAGTCTATAGTTCTGCCTTATTGTTTAGTCTTATCCCGTCCTGACCAGTCTATAGTTCTGCCTTATTGTTAAGTCTTATCTCGACCTGACCAGTATATAGTTCTGCCTTTTTGTTTAGTCTTATCCCGTCCTGACCAGTCTATATTTCTGCCTTATTGTTTAGTCTTATTCCGACCTGACCAGTCTATAGTTCTGCCTTATTGTTTAGTCTTATTCCGACCTGACCAGTCTATAGTTCTGCCTTATTGTTTAGTCTTATCCCGACCTGACCAGTCTATAGTTCTGCCTTATTGTTTAGTCTTATCCCGACCTGACCAGTCTATAGTTCTGCCTTTTAGTTTAGTCTGATTCCGACCTGACCAGTCTATAGTTCTGCCTTAATTAAGTCTTATTCCAACCTGACCAGTCTATAGTTCTGCCTTATTGTTTAGTCTTATCCCGTCCTGACCAGTCTATAGTTCTGCCTTTTAGTTTAGTCTGATTCCGACCTGACCAGTCTATAGTTCTGCCTTTTTGTTTAGTCTTATCCCGTCCTGACCAGTCTATAGTTCTGCCTTTTAGTTTAGTCTTATTCCGACCTGACCAGTCTATAGTTCTGCCTTTTTGTTTAGTCTTATTCCGTCCTGACCAGTCTATAGTTCTGCCTTATTGTTTAGTCTTATCCCGACCTGACCGGTCTATAGTTCTGCCTTATTGTCAAGTATCATTCCGACATGACCAGTATATAGTTCTGACTTTTTGTTAAGTCTTATTCCGACCTGACCAGTCTATAGTTCTGCCTTAATTAAGTCTTATTCCAACCTGACCAGTCTATAGTTCTGCCTTATTGTTTAGTCTTATCCCGTCCTGACCAGTCTATAGTTCTGCCTTATTGTTTAGTCTTATTCCGTCCTGACCAGTCTATAGTTCTGCCTTATTGTTTAGTCTTATCCCGTCCTGACCAGTCTATAGTTCTGCCTTATTGTTAAGTCTTATCTCGACCTGACCAGTATATAGTTCTGCCTTTTTGTTTAGTCTTATCCCGTCCTGACCAGTCTATATTTCTGCCTTATTGTTTAGTCTTATTCCGACCTGACCAGTCTATAGTTCTGCCTTATTGTTTAGTCTTATTCCGACCTGACCAGTCTATAGTTCTGCCTTATTGTTTAGTCTTATCCCGACCTGACCAGTCTATAGTTCTGCCTTATTGTTTAGTCTTATCCCGACCTGACCAGTCTATAGTTCTGCCTTAATTAAGTCTTATTCCGTCCTGACCAGTCTATAATTCTGCCTTATTGTTAAGTCTTACTCCAACCTGACCAGTCCATTGTTCTGCCTTATTGTTTAGTTTTATCCCGCCCTGACCAGTCTATAGTTCTTCCTTATTGCTAAGTCTTATTCCAACCTGACCAGTCTATAGTTCTACCTTATTGTTAAGTCTTATTCCGACCTGACCTGTCTGTAGTTCTGCCTTATTGTCAAGTCTTATTCCGACCTGACCAGTCTATAGTTCTGCCTTATTGTCAAGTCTTATTCCGACCTGACCAGTATATAGTTCAGCCTTATTATTAAGTATCATTCCGACCTGACTAGTCTATAGTTCTGCCTTTATGTTTAGTCTTATTCCGACCTGACCAGTCTATAGTTCTGCCTTATTGTCAAGTCTTATTCCGACATGACCAGTATATAGTTCTGACTTTTTGTTAAGTCTGATTCCGACCTGACTAGTCTATAGTTCTGCCTTTTTGTTTAGTCTTATCCCGTCCTGACCAGTCTATAGTTCTGCCTTATTGTCAAGTCTTATTCCGACATGACCAGTATATAGTTCTGACTTTTTGTTAAGTCTGATTCCGACCTGACCAGTCTATAGTTCTGCCTTTTTGTTTAGTCTTATCCCGTCCTGACCAGTCTATAGTTCTGCCTTTTTGTTTAGTCTTATCCCGTCCTGACCAGTCTATAGTTCTGCCTTTTAGTTTAGTCTTATTCCGACCTGACCAGTCTATAGTTCTGCCTTATTGTTAAGTCTTATTCCGACCTGAATAGTCTATAGTTCTGCCTTATTGTTTAGTCTTATGCCGTCCTGACCAGTCTATAGTTCTGCCTTATTGTTAAGTCTTATTCCGACCTGAATAGTCTATAGTTCTGCCTTATTGTTAAGTCTTATGCCGTCCTGACCAGTCTATAGTTCTGCCTTATTGTTAAGTCTTATTCCGACCTGAATAGGCTATAGTTAGCCTTATTGTTGAGTATTATTCCGACCTGACCAGTCTATAGTTCTGTCTTTATGTTTAGTCTTATTCCGACCTGACCAGTCTATAGTTCTGCCTTATTGGTAAGTCTTATTCCGACCTGAATAGGCTATAGTTAGCCTTATTGTTGAGTATTATTCCGACCTGACCAGTCTATAGTTCTGTCTTTATGTTTAGTCTTATTCCGACCTGACCAGTTTATAGTTCTGCCTTATTGTTAAATATTATCGAGACCTGACCAGTATATAGTTCTGCCTTATTGTTTATTGTTAAGTATTATTCCGACCTGACCAGTCTATAGTTCTGCCTTATTGTTAAGTATTATTCCGACCTGACCTGTCTATAGTTCTGCCTTATTGTTAAGTATTATTCCGACCTGACCAGTCTATAGTTCTGCCTTATTGTTTATTGTTAAGTATTATTCCGACCTGACCAGTCTATAGTTCTGCCTTATTGTTAAGTATTATTCCGACCTGACCTGTCTATAGTTCTGCCTTATTGTTAAGTATTATTCCGACCTGACCAGTCTATAGTTCTGCCTTATTGTTTATTGTTAAGTCTTATTTCGATCTGAGCAGGCTATAGTTCTGCCTTTTTGTTCAGTCATTCCGTCATGATCAGTCTACAATTTTGCCTTTTTGTTTTTTTGTGTGCTTTTTTCTATTTTGTTTGTTTGTTTAAATGTAGTTTACCGCCACTTTCAGCTATTTTTAATTTTGTGTTGTGCCCATTAACAGGTGTGTGTTGAGCCTGCAAAATATCTCGACTTCCACCCTATATTAACATGTGTGTTGTGCCGGCAAGGTATCTCGACTTCCGCTATATTAACATGTGTGGTGTGCCGGCAAGTTATCTCGATTTCCACCCTAAATCAAGATTTGTGTTGTGTCGGCAAGGTATCTCGACTTCTACCCTATATCGACATCTGTGTTGTGCCGGCAACGTATCTCGACTTCTACTATATCAACAGTGCCAGCAAGGTATCTCGACTTCCACCCTATATCAACATCTGTGTTGTGCCGGCAAGGTATCTCGACTTCCACTATATCAACATTTGCGTTGTGCCGGCTAGGTATCTCGACTTCCACCCTATATCAATATATGTGTTGTGTCGGCAAGGTATCTCGACTTCTAGTATATCAACATTTGTGTTGTGCTGGCAACGTATCTCGATTTCCACTACATCAACATGTGTGTTGTGCCGGCAAGGTATCTCGACTTTCACTATATTCACATTTGTGTTGTGCCGGCAAGGTATCTGGACTTCCACCCTATATTAACATGTGTGTTGTGCCGGGAAGGTATCTCGACTCCCGCTATATCAACATGTGTGTTGTGCCGGCAACGTATCTCGACTTCCACTATATCAACATTTGTGTTGTGCCGGCAACGTATCTCGACTTCTAGTATATCAGTATTTGTGTTGTGCCGGCGACGTATCTCGACTTCCACCCTTTATTAACATGTGTGTTGTGCCTGCAAGGTATCTCGATTTCCACCCTATATTAACATGTGTGTTGTGCAGGCAACGTATCTCGACTTCCGCTATATCAACATGTGTGTTGTGCCGGCAACGTATCTCGACTTCCACCCACATTAACAGGTGTGTGTTGTGCCTGCAAGGTATCTCGACTTCCACCCTATATTAACATTTGTCTTGTGCCTGCAAGGTATCTCGACTTCCACCCTATATCAACATCTGTGTTGTGCCGGCAAGGTATCTCGACTTCCACTATATCAACATTTGCGTTGTGCCGGCTAGGTATCTCGACTTCCACCCTATATCAATATATGTGTTGTGTCGGCAAGGTATCTCGACTTCTAGTATATCAACATTTGTGTTGTGCTGGCAACGTATCTCGATTTCCACTACATCAACATGTGTGTTGTGCCGGCAAGGTATCTCGACTTTCACTATATTCACATTTGTGTTGTGCCGGCAAGGTATCTGGACTTCCACCCTATATTAACATGTGTGTTGTGCCGGGAAGGTATCTCGACTCCCGCTATATCAACATGTGTGTTGTGCCGGCAACGTATCTCGACTTCCACTATATCAACATTTGTGTTGTGCCGGCAACGTATCTCGACTTCTAGTATATCAGTATTTGTGTTGTGCCGGCGACGTATCTCGACTTCCACTATAACAACATTTGTGTTGTGCCGGCAAGGTATCTCGACTTCCACCCTTTATTAACATGTGTGTTGTGCCTGCAAGGTATCTCGATTTCCACCCTATATTAACATGTGTGTTGTGCAGGCAACGTATCTCGACTTCCGCTATATCAACATGTGTGTTGTGCCGGCAACGTATCTCGACTTCCACCCACATTAGCAGGTGTGTGTTGTGCCTGCAAGGTATCTCGACTTCCACCCTATATTAACATTTGTCTTGTGCCTGCAAGGTATCTCGACTTTCACTATACCAACATTTGTGTTGTGCCTGCAAGTTATCTCGACATACACCCTATATCAACATCTGTGTTGTGCCTGCAAGGTATCTCGACATTCACCCTATATCAACATCTGTGTTGTGCCTGCAAGGTATCTCGACATACACCCTATATCAACATCTGTGTTGTGCCTGCAAGGTATCTAGACTTCTGCTATATCAACATGTATGTTGTTCCGGTAAGGTATCTCGACTTCCACCCTATATTAACATCTGTGTTGTGCCTGCAAAGTATCTCGACTTCCACCCTATATCAACATGTATGTTGTTCCGGTAAGGTATCTCGACTTCCACCCTATATTAACATCTGTGTTGTGCCTGCAAGGTATCTCGACTTCCACCCTATATCAACATGTATGTTGTTCCAGTAAGATATCTCGACTTCCACCCTATATCAACATGTATGTTGTTCCAGTAAGATATCTCGACTTCCACCCTATATCAACATGTATGTTGTTCCGGTAAGGTATCTCGATATTAAGCTTTAACCTTGACGGTGTCTTCCCATTTATCCAACTTTTTATAACTAGGTATAACCATTTATCCAAATGATTTTTCTTACCTGTTGGGTTGTTTATTTAGCAATAATTCTGTGTAATTTATAGAAAGTGCCAGGAAAATTAGTTCCATGAAAAAATCATGTATATTATTTTTTAAAGAGGATAAAAATATAAAATTTCTAAAATATGTTTCAGATATTACAGAGGTTTAAAAAAACGAGAATTAGAAGTTTAAAAATTAAAAACAAATCTTTTATACAGTTTTATTTTTTCTATGAAAAAGCACAGTTGAAACTAAATACATGTCAAATAAAATAATAATGACGAAAGGTGTTTTTTATATTCTAAAATTAAATGACAAATATTGTTATTAAATCCAGATCCTAAATTTTGTCAGTTTTCATATGTCACTCATCCCAAGCTGTAATTGAAAGTTCTTTGTACTTAATTACCTTTGATCTCATTTATCCTACTTTAAAATTTCTTCCTGTAGTACTATTTTTATCAAAAGTTGGATAAATGGGAATGAACCTAAGTGACAACGTTCCCGGTTTTTTTTGTTCGAAATGTCGGCATTCAAGAATCTTCCTCAATAACTATGGACGCCATGATATAGTTGAATAAAATGCTTTAATGACGTAAAAATCAATTTAAAACAAAGTAATAAATAATTTAGACTTTTAAACAAAAGAAATCTACCTGTATAGTAGGCGGGAAAATAATACAAAAAAAGAATAAAAAAGGCTTCTTGATTTCACTTGACGATCAATAAAGTAAATTAACTCCACAGAGTGGGCGGCTAAAAAAGACAGAAAAGGAAAACGGAAATAAAAATTCCACGATGTCATTTGAAAACAAATCAACCAAAAACGTTTGTTTTACCTCTAAACACTTAATTTCAGAGTAGGCAATACTATTTAACTTGACAAAATAAAATCAATTTTTTTTTACAAAACCGAAATCAATTAAATAACTTTGAAAATTGATTCTGTATTTTAGCACTTAGTTGATTAAATTGATTAATTAATTTTGCAAATTGATACGGTAAGTTTACATCTTTCATGTTATTAAGAAATATTATATTGGGTCTTAATTAGGCTGAATATTATACGAATCCTGTTTCAAAGTATAGCTGTGGGTAATACAATATTTTATAATTAGTATTTCTGCTTAATAAAATTCATTGTGATATAAGTGATATTGTTATATTTTATTAGAACGTATATTATTACTGTTTTTATGGTAATCGGTATTGGTTTTTATCAAAGGGTTTCCGGTTTTGTCGGAAATAATTTGACAATCAGCAGATGGTAAGGAGACGAGATAAAAATATCGGAATTAACATTAAACCACCAAAATAATTGTGACTGAAATAATTTAATAGTGCATACAGCAATCATCAAGAACACAAAATTAAAGAGTCACTTATGGTAAGTTAGGAGCTACAGACGAATTTGTGAGTTTCTGCTCCGATCAGAATGTTGATCAAGTTAAATTATTTGTTTCAACTTGGATACTTGAACAATAAGGACATCTACTTTCTCTGTTTGTTTGAATGATATTTTTATGCCATTTCAGCAATTTTTCAGCTATATCTTGGCGTCAAATTTTTATTGGGAGAGGAAGCCAGAGTATCCAGAGAAAAACGAAAGATAGTGTATACAAGCACATTATATTGCATTATAGAGTTGCTGTTTTTCTGGTTACCTTCAAGTTGGTAATGTGAAGGGTTCTATGAGCTCGACCCATAGAAATGCCCAAGTCCAAGACGTCTTAAAAGTTTTTAAGATCTAAATCTGAAAGACACCAGTTGCTGCGAAGCTTGTGACATATTTCTTGAGAACATATTAATATGGGATATGGAATAATAGCCATAAAGAAGGTAGATCTAAGACAGATAGCACAGCGAACTGTTGTCCACTTTACATATGATCCGTACTCTGTGACTGATGCTAACGTCCAGCAAACATTATAATATGACGTCCTTATAACGTAAAATGATACATTACCCGTTATAATTATACTTCGTACACGCGCAATGCAACGAAACGTCAAAATACGTTGTACAAATACAGCCTTTCTCTTAGTCAATACAAGTTATATCCAATGAGAGATGTATATCGACCCGGGACGTAGTCCGAGGTCGATTTATACATCTTCCATTGACTAAAAGAAAGGCTGTTGTTTTATCACATGAATAAAATTTTGCGTGTTTTAGATTGGTCTAAAAACAACTTTCGGGTCTCGATAAATTGCAACAGTTTTAAACAAGGTCAGTATTGGATTCCGCTTGACTACTGTGCAACGGAATCCAATATTGGCCTGGTTTTGACCAGTTTAAACCCGCTTTTCACAACCGTTCCTTCATAACTAAAAATTACAATTTTAGTGGTCATTGAATCATCTGTAATTATAAAACAGACTGTTAAAAATTTAAGAATAAAATAATTAACTTAACTTTTTATACTCTTTTAAATATTTGAAATGTGATGAAACTGGAAATCCAGGATAATCAGCAAATCAATATCAAAATGCAGTATTCACAAAAATATTAACCAGCATTACAACAATTACTGACTGATATACGCTCGCTATCAGGATTTATCAGCCAGAAAAAATGTAATATTCACAGAGCCGCTAGTCATTAAAAGTCATCAATAGTATAATATTATTAATTGATAATTTTCGCCGCTGTATGTGTCTGCACCTACTAGTTTTCTTTGAATTAAATTTTCAAATAAAAATCCCACTGCCCATTGTTTGTTGTGTTCCAGCAGATGATTGACAACCGGATGTAAAATAGGATTGGCTGATTGTGAAACGTCACATAATTTGGGGAATTTTGTGTTCTATGTTTAGTAACAGTGCCGTCCGCAAAAGTAAATTTAGGTGTAGGACCACCAGTCCAGAGGTTGTACGTAAAAGTAGTACTATTCAGCAGACAGGCTCACTCTTGCCTCATATAGAATTTGAACCACACATGATAGCAGAATAAATTTGGTATTTTTGGAAAGCTGAATAATCTGGAAAACTTGAGGATAAAGTTTTATTGGTTTTAAATGAATATAAAAATGTTGTCATTTAGGGTCATGCACTATTTTGGGACTGAAATAGAAAGTGAAAGTAGATTTTTAGACCACGTGGACTTCAGCCTTAGCGTTCGTTCTTATATGCTATGAAACTTATTGTGAAATTTTGACAGAATGTTCACCCAGTGCATTTTTATATGGGACGGAAGTGTCAGTTAATTTGAAATAAAGGTAAATTTTCTAGGATAAGTCAAAATTATCAAATTTTAATAGAGCCGAAGAGTAAAAAAACAATGGTGGTCCTACACCTGTAAGAGGCCATGACAGGTATATCAACTTCTATTACTTTTGATAAAAATGGTACTGAAAGAAGGTAAATCACCAAGACTATCATTTAAATTGCATTAATCAGAGCCAAAACTTATATGGGTGTTAAATTTCAGCATAAACATGGTATTATGTAATATTTTATGAAATTGTGGGGGTCTGCAGTGGCCCGCGCTTGAATGTGCTATAATTTAAATAAAGTTCTGTTTTAGGTTTTAGATGTAATGAAAAGGTCAAAATGTATAAAACTAGAACTGGTAAATATTCTAGTATGCCGAAAAATAGTGTATTTAAGATGAATTTGTCAATTTTACACCTGCAGCTTAAGTCGGTTACATTGCTGGCCTGGGTTAATACTAAAATTATTCATTTTCTAAACTAAAGCTTGCTGGGGGTAAATTTGTTAGTAAACTAGTAACTATATGTATTAATTGTACTTGTTAAGATAATTGGGCCTTGAGATGATAGTACTTCTGTAAAAAATTCCATAAAAATGAGCAGTAATGGCCAATTTTTTCAATTTCATACCAAAGCAAGATGTAATTTTGTTTATTTATGCCACTTTGTACTTTGGTGGATTTTTCTTTAGTAAAAACTGTTCATTTGACCAGTAAACTTAATAGAATAGTGATGGCATTTAATTAAATTAATTAAATTTTAGTCTCAGTTTAGCAGTTTAGAAACTATTAATGTTCACCTCCAAAACATGGTACAACTGAATATCAATAAATTTAAATTTGAACTCAAAAACTTTCTCCTGATGGACTAGGTGCTTAATTATGATAGTTTCATCCTATTTTTCTTAATTGAAATGTATTTCAAGAGATAAAAGTCTTTTTCCAACAGTTTGAAGGGACTCAGAATCTCAGAATCTTGGAAAAAGGGGGGGGGTGTGAAATAAACTTTAAAAAATGCTAAATTTATGATAAAATTATGTAATTAGTGCCTTTCTATGTGTGAAATAAGTCCATTTGTGTTGGATGAATATTGCCTAGCTTGCCATTTACATCTGCAACTAAGAAATTGAAAAATTAAGGAATAATGCATTTCTTGATCACCAACTAAGAAGGATTTCTAGACCCAAAACATTTCATCATGACAATGGCGACTAGAAAATCATGGCCTACAAGGCCCAAGTGAATAAAAAACATAGGGCTTTATCATATTAGAATTGTAATACTTCATTTTATGTATGCTGTTGTACTCATTTACACATAATCTGGGTATTTATTTTCTTTTTTCTTCCTTGCTGTACATAGCTCGGTAAAAATAATCAAATATAAAGCCCCAACCCAGGTGTAAATGAATACATTATACCCACCCTTCACCTATATGTCTTTATGTACATGGTACTGGATATTACAACTCATAAGCAATAAATAAAAATAATTGAGCGAGCATCGCAGATGCGAGCTTCACGTTTACATGCATGTGTGAAAACAAGTCACGTGATCCATATGCACAAACCCATTTCAGATGTAGCTGAGCTATCAGAAGAAAATATTGCAGACGAACACTTAAATTAGTTTGAAGTAGACAAAATAATTTTGACATCAATAAAATTGAAATGTTTGATTTTTAAAACAACAATAATGGCAGATAATTTTTTTTGCAATCAGAAACGCTGTATGTTTTGACATTTTTGTGACGTAATTCACACATTAAAGAAAGATATCACGTCACCAACGGAATGCATAGGCACTGTTAAGGTGATCTGAAGTAACATCACGAACCATAAAATATGCGATGATCGCATTTAGGCTGCTCCAATATTCATATTAATTGTGTATTGATTGATTGATTGAATGGTGTTTTAACGCCACTTTCAATTTTTCAGCTATTTCATGGCGTCCAGTTTTTATTGGGGGAGGAAGCCGGAGTATCCGCAGAGAACCCCGACCTGCGGTAGTGTATAGTTTTACTTTGTTATTACTGTTAAATGCTCTAAAATATAATCCTCCGCTGGAGTCGAAAATTTAAGTACAAAGCTTACACTAGCGTTTAAACGCAACATGTTTTGCGATTAATCCCAATAACTTTTGCGTTAAAACGCAAAGTATGGCGTTAAATTTCAATTAGTTTTGTGTTTAATAGCAAATTATTGCGTTTAATCTTAATAATAATTGTGTTTAATGACAATATTGTGATTGAAAGCAATACACATATTTTTTATTGAACAAAGTGGCCCGAATAGGCTTCATTACACTTCCACTCTTCGGCAGAATTTGAACTAAAAAAAATCGTTCGTAACCTTTATTATAATTCTGCTAACAGACAAATAAGCTGTCGTTTTTATTTTTAAATTGATATTATACTACTGAAATAAATTCGACCAGGAAAAATGCCTTGCGTTGTACAGGTATTGCAGAGTTTAAATGATCTAATACAGATATATTGTAATACATGCATTTGCATTGCAAATTATCACTATTGAAGAACGATAATTATTTGTTACAGAAATATATAAATGATTATTACACGCTGTATTGTCAATGACTGGATTCATGCAAATTTATTATTCCCACCAGAGTTGAATCATCACAGAGAATTATGTTCTACTCCATTACAGCAATATAATACTATTCTTAAAAAAGAAAGCCATTGTACATAATTTTAATACATGCTATTAAAACTTTTATTGCAAGCAAAACAATAAGACTACCGCTCACAAATAGTTACGATTACTGCGTACACCAAATACAAAAATATAATAATAAAACTACCACCGGGTCCCCCACCTCCCTTCGACACTCCAAAAAATAAAATTATATTAATGACAAACCATTCAAATTTCTACATATTACGCACACAAAAATAATAACAGACTACCACCCAAAGAAATATATTAACCGCTAAAAACGAAAATTTAATACACCACTTCCAAAAATTTAAATATATATATATATACTAATGTAAACATAAAATGACAATATGCCTCAAATTAACAATAATAATAACACTACCGCCAACGAAATGATACAACTACCTGTAACAAACTAATAACACTGCCGCCAACGAAATAATAACACTACCGCCAACAAAATGATACAACTACCTGTAACAAAATAATAATACTGCCGCCAACGAAAAAATAACACAACCGCCAACGAAATGATACAACTACCTGTAACATAATAATAACACTGCCGCTAACGAAATAATAACACTACCGCCAACGAAACGATACAACTGCCTGTAACAAAATAATACTGCCGCCAACGAAATAATAACACTACCGCCAACGAAATGATACAACTGCCTGTAACAAAATAATAATACTGTCGCCAACGAAAAAATAACACTACCGCCAACGAAATGATACAACTACCTGTAACATAATAATAACACTGCCGCCAACGAAATAATAACACTACCGCCAACGAAATGATACAACTACATGTAACAAAATAATAAGACTGCCGCCAACGAAATAATAACACTACCGCCAACGAAATGATACAACTACCTGTAACAAAATAATAACACTGCCGCCAACGAAATAATAACACTACTGCCAACGAAATAATAACACTACTGCCAACGAAATGATACAACTACCTGTAACAAAATAATAACACTACTGCCAACGACATGATACAACTACCTGTAACATAATAATAAAACTGCCGCCAACAAAATAGAAACACTACAGCCAACAAAATAATAACACTACAGCCAACGAAATAATAACACTACAGCCAACGAAATAGTAAAACTACAGCCAACAAAATAATAACACTACAGCCAACGAAATAATAACACTACAGCCAACGAAATAATAACACTACAGCCAACGAAATAGTACCACTACAGCCAACGAAATAATACCACTACAGCCAACGAAATAATAACACTACAGCCAACGAAATAATAACACTACAGCCAACGAAATAGTACCACTACAGCCAACGAAATAGTAACACTACAGCCAACGAAATAGTAACACTACCGCCAACGAAATAATAACACTACAGCCAACGAAATAATAACACTACAGCCAACGAAATAGTAACACTAAAACCAACGAAATAGTAACACTGCCGCCAACGAAATAACAACACTACAGCCAACGAAATAATAACACTTCATCCAACGAAATAATAACACTACCGCCAACGAAAAAATAACACTACAGCCAACGAAATAATAACACTACACCAAACGAAATAGTAACACTGCCGCCAACGAAATAGTAACACTACAGCCAACGAAATAATAACACTACAGCCAACGAAATAATAACACTACAGCCAACGAAATAATAACACTACAGCCAACGAAATAGTAACACTAAAACCAACGAAATAGTAACACTGCCGCCAACGAAATAACAACACTACAGCCAACGAAATAATAACACTTCATCCAACGAAATAATAACACTACCGCCAACGAAAAAATAACACTACAGCCAACGAAATAATAACACTACACCAAACGAAATAGTAACACTGCCGCCAACGAAATAGTAACACTACAGCCAACGAAATAATAACACTACAGCCAACGAAATAATAACACTACAGCCAACGAAATAGTAACACTGCCGCCAACGAAATAACAACACTATAGCCAACGAAATAATAACACTACAGCCAACGAAATAATAACACTACCGCCAACGAAATAATAACACTACAGCCAACGAAATAATAACACTACCGCCAACGAAATAATAACACTACAGCCAACGAAATAGTAACACTGCCGCCAACGAAATTATAACACTACCGTCAACGAAATAATAACACAACTACCAATGAAATAATAACACTAACGCCAACAAAATAACAATACAGAAAAACGAAATAGTAACACCACTTTCAACGAAATAATGGTATTTCCTCCATCGAAATAATAACACAACCAACAACGGAAAACATTACTACCACCAGCGAAATAATAACTATACTACCAGCGAAACAATAACACGACAGCTAACGAAATTACAACAGTATTGCCAACGAAATAGTAAGAATAAATTGAGCGAAAAACCACTAGCACAACTAATAATGTTTGTTTGAATGGGATTAAACGGTACATTAAACAATTTTTTCAGCTATATTACGACGTCGAGATTTTATTGGAGGAAAACATGCAGTGCCCGGTGAAAAAAAATATTCTGCAGGAAAATTGTCCATTTGAAATAAGGCTCGAACTCGCTACCTTAATGTTAACAGGCACTTTATCAATTATAGATGACTAACCCACCTTACCACTCGGTTACTGTAGTTTTAAATAGTAACGATAAACGATTGCAATAATTGTGTGCAACAAGAGGACATAACGCAAAAAGTCATATTGCAATAAAAAATATAAATACTGCAGGATTACCTCTCTGATGGAGTTCACTGTTTACCAACCTGGATACACGGAGAAGACTTCATAAGCTGTGAAAAACTGTGCCTCAACATTTGTCCTATATAGTGTTGAGATAACATATCATTAACATTTTCGCCGAGTCATAAGTAATCTTGACTTGGGGCTTTTTCTGGTCATGAATACTCTACTGATATTCAATCAAGAGCTTATCATTCTATTTATTCGTGCTGATTGATTGATTGATTGATTGATTGATTGATTGATTGGTGTTTAACGTCCAGCAAGAAATATTTCAGCTATTTCAGGACGTCATTAATGTAAGTGTGCTTAACACAGAAACAATTGACTGTACTTGTACTTGGCTATTTTTTGTTTGTTTATTTGAATGATGTTTAATGCCACTTTCAGCAATTTTTCAGCTATATCATGGCGTCCAGTTTGTATTGAGGGAGGAAGCCGGAGTACCCGGAGAGAACCTCCCATTTCGGTAGGAAAAGTGGCAATACTTGTCAATTAAGATTGGCACATACACACTGTCCGCATTGAGACTCGAACGCGTTGACAGACCACGTGATCAATAGTAGACTACCTGAACCACTTGGCTACCGAGGACCCGCTAGTTTTTGTATAAAGCAGATTTCCTTCAAGAAAAAACAAATTGCCGAAACGATTAATAAATTAAGATAATGATATAAATAAAAACACGAATTTTAAAACAAGTTCAAGTTGTGAATTGTTTTTTTTCGACAAAACTGATTCATTATCAATTAAAAATTACTAAATAGATAATAATCGTTTCGTGTTCAAAATCTCCGACTACGATTTCAGCTGTGTATTGTATACATAAATTTTACTTCTGCATATTTTATATAATTACCATACATTAGAGTCTCTACGTTATGGTTTTTTTTTCAAGTACTTTTATTTAAATGAGCGCGAGTTTGAGGCAATTAGTTATAGCTTATATAAAGATTCAGGAACAAAACACGTCATCTTCCTGTTTTTACTTTTTTATCTCTTCAAGTATCGTTTATCAAAATAAAATCCAACTTTGAATTGCTACATGTTGTACCGATTGACATAAAATAATTTTAGGAGAATAGTTTTCTTGCGAATTGTGTTTAAGAGCCTCAGTGGCCGAGTGGTTAAGGTAATTACTATTGATCACGTGGTCAACACTGAGATTAGGGGTTTTATTCTCGCTGCAGGTAGGGTGTAATCGACTCCAATTAACAATGATTGCCAGTTTTCCTACCGCAGGTCGGGGGTTTTCTCCGGGCGATTCGACTTCCTCCACCAATAAAAACTGGACGCTAAGATATACCTCAACAAATTGCTGAAATTGGCGTAAAACACCAGTCAAACAAACACGTAAACGAATTGTGTTTAGTTCCCTACGGCTCGTTATTCAGCAATAGAAACGTATCGCTGCGATATGCGATTCTCAAATTAAGACCAACACTGGTAGATTGTAACACTTTCAAATTTTGTGACCCTAAGCGGGATTCGATATCACACCGTTGTGACACTGTGGCACCCATTCGCCTGCATTATGTCCAGCGTTCTAGACCACTCGTCCAAATCCGCTATATTATACAATTAATGACTTTGATATAGGTCGCTATCAGGATTTATCAGCCAGAGAAAATGTAATATTCACCGAGCCGCTAGGCGAGGTGAATATAAATTTTTGAGGGCTGATCAATCGTGATAGCGACCGTATATCAAAGTCATTAATTGTTTTATTACATCAATAAAACCACCATCTGCCTTGATCAGAAAAACAGAGGATGCCTTTTCTACTGGAGCCTCTGCTTACATTTTGTAAATGTTGTTACACTTACTATTTTTTATTTAATACTGCATTTTGATATCATTTTGCTGATAATCCTGAAATTCCAGTTTCAAACATTGACATGATTGAGAAGAGTATAAATGAATCAACATATCGCAGACGTTTCTCTCATTTGTTGTTGTCACGCACGATGTTCAATTTATACAATCGATTTGATTGGACGATTGAATTTGATAAGACGGCTATTCTGATTGGCTAAAACATAAAAGCCAGGTCGATATCGTATTCCGCTTGACTACTATGCAGCGGAATCGTGCAGCGTACAAATATTTTATGTAATTTAAGTAATGTTGCGATTTATCATGACCCAAAAGTTGTTTTTAGACCAATCAAAAACCCGCAAAATTCTATTCATGTAATAAAAAATATAGCTTCATAAACAGAGCTGAATGGTAGAGATAGACATAGTACATGCATACTAGCGTGTGATTATCGTAACCAATACATATTAATATGACAGTAATCTAACTCAACATTTTTGTATATTTTATATAGGATGACAAAGTAATATATATTTCAGCCAATATATGATCGTCAATTCGTCAACCTGATATCAGTATAAAACGTATTAAGGGGTAATATAATCAAGTTATACATTGCAGCCACGTCATTGCTAGAAATAAGAGCATGTTAGTGTAACAACCACACATTTAAAGGAAAACAAATCAATCTAAATAAGGGATATTTGTTATGTCGTCTTTGATAGCTTGCTCTGAGGGTCTTTAACTTTTTGAAGCTATAAAATCTTAGCATTAAACATATTATAAACATGTTTGTTTCGCCATCCACAAGTAAATCAAATTATTAAATTGTTACTGTCGATGCAATACACAAAAGTTAACTGTACTGCGCGTGATCGGTTGTTTTTTGTTATATTTGTCCATCTTTTTAACAGCGTTGGCGAGCGGTATCATTCTTAATCTTCTGGAACAATCTTAACGATCTATTAGTCTTTTATATTAAGGATTAGAATGTAACACTAAAATTTTACCGAACAATGGCGTGAGAAGAAGTACATTTCCTGGCTAAGAGCTCTCTTATTATGATATTGCTTGACTTTATAAAGTGTAAGTGTGATTGGACGTCCATAGTACCGTAATTTCACATAATCTAAAATGTCGTACATTTCAATCTCTGTAATTTATTATACAGGAGCAAGTGTCATTCCTGTTGTTAAATTTCTAATTGACATGCACAGTCAATTTCGTTGGTAGTCTCAGGATCAGTATGGTTAGACCAACCGTATATTATATATTATAATTGTTGGTCGTTGTGATTTAACAATTACTTGCAGCTTCCGTTTTGTTGAGCAAGAATATAAGATTGCAGTTAAGAAGTGTTGATCAAAGCCACAATAGATGCTTATAGAGAGTGTTCCGAAAATGATTATTAAAATAATCGCTCTGATAATTATACATCATTAATAAGAAAATACAAAGAGAGAAAACATTAAAACAGTCACTCAAAGGCAACAACAAAATCACTTTACATTTTCCAAAACATAAAGAAAGACAAAATATGACTGGATAGATAATTAGTATGAAAGACATACATGCAAGTATAAAGGTACTACACTAAGAATACATCATTTAGAAAAGTATTACACTAAGAATACAGATAAGTATTACACTAAGAATACACCATTTAGAAAAGCATTATACTAAGAATACAGATAAGTATTACACTAAGAATACAGATAAGTATTACACTAAGAATACAGATATTACTACACTAAGAATACAGATAAGTTACACTAAGAATACAGATAAGTTGCACTAAGAATACATCATTTAGAAAAGCATTATACTAAGAATACAGATAAGTATTACACTAAGAATACAGATAAGTATTACAATAAGAATACAGATAAGTATTACACTAAGAATACAGATAATTACTACACTAAGAATACAGATAAGTTACACTAAGAATACAGATAAGTTACACTAAGAATACATCATTTAGAAAAGCATTACACTAAGAATACAGATAATTACTACACTAAGAATACAGATAAGTTACACTAAGAATACAGATAAGTTACACTAAGAATACAGATAAGTTACACTAAGAATACAGATAATTACTACACTAAGAATACAGATAAGTTGCACTAAGAATACACCATTTAGAAAAGCATTATACTAAGAATACAGATAAGTATTACACTAATAATGCAGATGAGTATTTCACTTAGAATAGAGAAAAGTGTTACACTAAGAATACAGATAAGTATTACACTTAGAATAGAGAAAAGTGTTACACTAAGAATACAGATAAGTATTACACTAAGAATGCAGATAATTATTTCACTAAGAATACAGATAAGTATTACACTGAGAATACAGATAAGTATTTCACTTAGAATACAGGTAAGTATTTCACTTAGAATAGAGAAAAGTATTACCGTATGAATGCAGAAAAGTATAAGATAATTATACATCATTAATAAAACAAAATACAAAGAGAGAAAACATTAAAACAGTCACTCAAAGGCAACAACAAAATCACTTAACATTTTCCAAAACATAAAGAAAGACAAAATACGACTGGATAGATAATTAGTATGAAAGACATACATGCAAGTATAAAGGTACTACACTAAGAATACATCATTTAGAAAAGTATTACACTAAGAATACAGATAAGTATTACACTAAGAATACACCATTTAGAAAAGCATATACTAAGAATACAGATAAGTATTACACTAAGAATACAGATAAGTATTACACTAAGAATACAGATAAGTTACACTAAGAATACAGATAAGTTGCACTAAGAATACATCATTTAGAAAAGCATTATACTAAGAATACAGATAAGTATTACACTAAGAATACATCATTTAGAAAAGCATTATACTAAGAATACAGATAAGTATTACACTAAGAATACAGATAAGTATTACACTAAGAATACAGATAAGTTACACTAAGAATACAGATAAGTTGCACTAAGAATACATCATTTAGAAAAGCATTATACTAAGAATACAGATAAGTATTACACTAAGAATACATCATTTAGAAAAGCATTATACTAAGAATACAGATAAGTATTACACTAAGAATACAGATAAGTTACACTAAGAATACAGATAAGTATTACACTAAGAATACAGATAAGTTACACTAAGAATACAGATAAGTTGCACTAAGAATACATCATTTAGAAAAGCATTACACTAAGAATACAGATAAGTATTACACTAAGAATGCAGATGAGTATTTCAATAAGAATAGAGAAAAGTATTACACTAAGAATACAGATAAGTATTACACTAAGAATACAGATAATTATTTCACTAAGAATACAGATAAGTATTACACTAAGAATACAGATTAGTATTTCACTAAGAATACAGGTAAGTATTTCACTTAGAATAGAGAAAAGTATTACCGTATGAATACAGAAAAGTATAAGATTAAGAATACAGAAAAAAACACAAAGAATACGGAAAAATATTATCTTAAGTATACAGAAAAGTATTTCACTAAGTATACAAATACGTATAAAGGTACTGAATACATACCTGTCGCTAGGTATTACACCAGCAAACTTTGGTCAGAGAATCAATCAAATAGTCATGACATGGGAGATAATAGGAACTTTTTTGCAAAAATTTTAATAGATAACTCAATTTATTTTATGTTCACTAAAATATTTTTTACTAGAAAGTTTTGACAGAAAACAAGTTTAAACATAATGATCAATTACAGTTCCGGTCATAAGTGTTGGCTACTAATTTTCTATATCTTGCGCGTTCCGTTTGTTATCGTTTAATTTAAATGACCTAAATTTTATAACACCAAACATCATGGAAACAATATAGTTTTCAGTCAATAAATACACTGAGCCTCCAGAGCCCCTCTTATTACAGCAACGTTATTTGCTGAAGTAGTGATCATTCTTGATTATATGAAATGTGCTTGGCTAGAACTGGTTAATAAAATAATGGAGACAATCGTGTTTCTATTTAATTTAAAATGTACTCTTCGAGGACACTTTTAATATTGTTTTATATTGACCAGCTCGAAACTGAAAACAAACGGAATGTGACAGCATGTATAAAGCGTCTGTAAAAATAAAATTTTTACCAAATAGAATATCTGCTATATCAAAGAACTAAATATGAGATACAATAAAGAAAATCTGCTAATGTATTGTATGCTAGTCTATAAACCGGTCCAAGTCACGTGAAAATGAATTAAGTATTAATCGGTCTAAGTCACGTGAAATTGAAATAAGTAAACATTTTAAGTAACATATTTTGTATGCATATATAAAACTACTAAGAATTTACAACTAGCCGATTTAAACAAGATGTTATATATTTTTAGTTGAAAAACTCGGGTTTGGGTTTTTCGATGACATAAATGCGTACGACGATAGTAAGCCTATGGGTAACAAAACTGCTCGACTCGAACCGGAATGGACATGGAATGCCAGTTTTCTCGCCGAAGGTCAGGATTTTCACCGTGCACTACTGTAACAGCTTTCAGTTAAAATATTAAAAAAACATGGACGTTAAGATATAACTAAAAAATTGCCGAAATTGGGATAAAACAAAACTCGAAATAAATCAACCAGCAGTATATTTTGGTTTTCAAAGTTTAACATGTCTGAGAGGGAGACATCAAGACGTCAATATCATATGTACCATGACCGACACGAATACTATCTGATAGTCGCCATATAAAATGCAACTAGATAAAGTACTAATAAACACATAATTCATGGAACTTCGGTTCATATGGCAGTATATGGACCGGTTGGTGGTCCCAAAAATTTATATGGACCGAAATTTATATTTATTGGGGCCACCAACCGATCCATAAACTGCCATATGACCCGAAGTGTCATGAACTATTTGTTATACTATACTTTATGCTCCATATGCACAACATGTACTGTCATGACTGATCATTTTAGGTTGTTTTTTTCTGAAAACTCATTACTTGTCGTAAATAATCTTCACTGAGATTACTAATCACATATTTGGTTATTTGGTTATTTGTGTTTTTCGAACAGATGTTTAAATCCAATGAACATTGTATCCACAGTCGGTCCATATAATCCAGTCGGTCTATATACAATTATATGGACCGTTTATGCTTACAAAGAAATCATTGAAAAAAAATCTTCAAAGAATAATATTTAGTAATAGATTATGATGATTCGCCTGCCATGTACATACGATTACATTGTTATTTGAAATATAATGTAGAAAGTTCAACGCTTAGCATGATGATTGAAAGCTCAGCTACAAAGTGAATCGATAAAAATAATAAGAAACTAGAGTAAAAACACCTGTGAGCAATGCTCACCATTGATACCCCCCGCTTCACAATTACTTTGAAAATTCAGGTGTTCTTAATTATGAAATTGAAACTTTATCTAATTAAACATGAAGGCGAAATTGCAGATAATACATGTAACCCTCCCCAATCCCCCAAAGAATGGCATCCCCTATGTCAATGACAAATTCCATGTTTTTCTATGGCAAACCTCCAATAATATTCTGATCAAAATGTTTAATATCCAATGCACAATGGCAATATGTGACCAAGATTCTGTATAAGTTTCAACAAATTCCATTCATTGTTCTAGGAGGAATTGCAAATAAAAGATGGGTATCCCATTATGTCAATTACCAACTCCATGTTTTTCTATGGGAAACCCCAAATATCATTCCGATAAAAATGTTAAATATCTCCTGCATAATGACACTATGTGACATGGATTCTGTGTGTGTTTCAACAAATTCCATTCAGTGGTGTAGGAATGAGTTGCACATAAGAGATGGGTATCCCTTATGTCCATGACAAAGTCCATGTTTTTCTATGGGGAAACCCCAAATATAATTCCAATCGAAATGTTATATATCAAGTGCACAATGGCAATACGTGACAACATTCTGTGTAAGTTTCATCAAATTCCATTTAGTGGTGTAGGAGGAGTCGCACATAAGAAATGGGTATCCCCTTATGTCAATGACAGTCCGTGTTGTTCTATGGGAAACCCCAAATATCATTCCGATCAAAATAATAAATATCTCCTGCACAATGGCACTATGAGACAAGGATTCTGTGCAAGTTTCAACAAATTCCATTCAGTGGTGTAGGAGGAGTTGCACATAAGACATGAGGACCCCCTTAGGTCAATGACAATGTCCATGTTTTTCCACGGGAAACCCCAAATATCGATCCGATCAAAATGGTAAATATCTCCTGCACAATGGCACTATGTGACAAGGATTCTGTGTAAGTTTCATTAAATTCCATTCAGTGGTGTAAGAGGAGTTGCACATAAGAGATGAGGGCCCCCTTAGGTCTATGACAATGTCCATGTTTTTCTATGGGAAACCCCAAATATTGATCCGATCAAAATGTTTAATATCTCCTGCACAATGGCACTATGTGACAAGGATTCTGTGAAAGTTTCATTAAATTCCATTCAGTGGTGTAGGAGGAGTTGCAAATAAGAGATAGGGACCCCCTTAGGTCAATGACAATGTCCATGTTTTTCCATGGGAAACCCCAAATATCGATCCGATCAAAATGTTAAATATCTCCTGCACAATGGCACTATGTGACAAGGATTCTGTGTAAGTTTCATTAAATTCCATTCAGTGGTGTAAGAGGAGTTGCACATAAGAGATGAGGGCCCCCTTAGGTCTATGACAATGTCCATGTTTTTCTATGGGAAACCCCAAATATCATTCCGATCAAAATGTGAAATATCTCCTGCACAATGGCACTATGAGACAAAGATTCTGTGTAAGTTTCATCAAATTCCTTTCAGTGGTGTAGGAGGAGTTGCAAATAATAGAAAGTGTAACGGACGGACGGACGGACGGACGGAAGGACGGACGGACGGACGGACACCATGAACACTATATACCCCCCGCTTTTCAAGCGGGGGGTATAATAATACAATCTCTTTCATCACTTTGGATACAGATTATAAGCATTGTTCATATAATATTTGATAACGCGTTGTTAATCAGCATTGTAATTATTACTACCATCTGCAATGACATCACAACTGTTTTAACAACATTATACAACTACTTATGTGTTTATATATAAGTCAAAACAAGGAATTAAGATGAATCAACATTTGTAAACCAACTGTCATAATGCATTAACTAAACTTAATTTGATGGCTAAAACTTGATACTCTTGCAAATCATCTTCAAGCTTTCCGACTAGCATTGACCGTGCGACATATAGAACACCTTAACTACAGTAGACATTAAATCGTTTCCATTGGCAACTGCGTCAATGGAGTCTTTTTCCTTTTACAGATGAATCACGTTGTTTTAAGAAAAATTAAAAAGTATTCGGTAAATGAAACAAATCATAATTAGGTAGAGAGATATATTTTTTATATAAATAAAGACCATTCAATCACTATGGAGTAACAAATAATTTCCTGCAAAATGCAGTTTTGTGTTCTGCTCATTTGCAAAGTACATTTTTAAATTAAAGGTCAGTTACTGCATCCCAACACAGTCAATTTCCGTCTTGATACCGTCCCCATAGTCACAGCAGGATATATTGATTAGGGTATAACTGTAATTCACGAGTTTTAGCAATGATACTTTGATTTTACTTGATAATGAAACTTTTACAGATTTGACTGAATAGTATTCCCAATTGACTCTATAATCTCTATCTACAACCTATAATATTCGTAAATCGACATTTTACTTCCTTCAACTTGAATTCTTATAGATCAGAATGGTAATTTCTTTAGCTTTTTGTTCGTGCTTATCACTATAAACATTTAATGTGTTTATTTTTATGCCATTCTTATTTCAACAGGCTCCAATTTACACCATTTGGTACCATTATTAGAAAGTTGATTAAATTTTATCACACAGTTGAAGCCTTTAACCATGTCTACATCAAAGACGTTTCTTCATGGACGTATTTGCTATGATTTTACATTGCAGTAATATTTAGTAACTTGTGTTCGTCTTTGTTAGTGCTAATTATCTTGCACGGGTACTTGTTTTATTTTACAACAGGCGTTGCTGAGGGGAGTGGAGATTCAATACAGATAGATATATAAATATAGAAGCATTACAGTTTTAATCATTTCGTTTCATAACAGCAAATGATAACAACGGATCTGGATACTGGAAAGATATCCTCCATCTGGTTACTGGAAAGAGAAGTCTCAATCTGGTTATGCGAACTGGAAAGAGAGACCGTAATCTGGTTATGCAAAGCCGTTTGCAAAATACAGTTTAAAGCAAGAACAGTTATTCGAAGGAAATAGGAGCGTTGTTTCCCTATCAAATGAGACAGGTTCGATGAATATACAGTTAGGACTACAAATATACATGTACATGGACGATAGAAGGCTGAAAAAGATGACCATAAGTGTGTTTTATGGGAGTACACAACACAAAGAATAACAGTTAGTTGATTTTTAAAGTTCTGGACAAATGTTATCTGACCATGTATCCGGACAATCGTTATCTGACCAGTTGTCAGAAAGTATTCAAGGCATTAGTTTAATTAATGGTGTTTATGGTTTTGATGCACGTAGTTAAACTGACACAGCTGTATTGACACATGCGATGTGGAAACCGGACGATGTCAAACCAAATGCGACTCCAAATTGAATATGGTCAGGATACAATCTTTTAAAGATTTATGTAAACAGAACACTTCACTTATATCCAAACATAGAAAAAGAACATGTTCACATGGAGATTGTAACTCATAGACATATTCGAGTCCAACAGAGGCTATGTATTTGACTTACTGTTCAGCTACACATCTGAAGGACATAGTTAAATAATGTTACATCTTATTAAGTTTATGATTTTAGTGAGGGTTAACTTCTCAAGCAATACTATGCTCAGATGTTTCGTAAATTGTTGTCACAGCAGCTTACAAACCTAGGTCAAACAGTATACTATATTCAAAGTTCATTACTGTACTTTGTACATATTTATTTAATAATTTGCTAAGTGCTACCGAAGGACAATTTTAAGCTCATAAGTGAAAAGTCAATTTTGTAATAGATCTTATCTGTAATTTATAATGATGTTAAATATTGATATTGGTACATTAACCTTATAAGGCTGGTGATATTAGACACCGATAAACGTTACGGTTATATTATCTTCAATCTCATGCAAAAAAAAAGTTTCCTTTACGAACTAAAATGAGACATCAATTATTTTCTGTATGTAACATTTGCTCTCTCGTTAACGTCTGGCGGAATCATTGGTCGAATTGATGCCATAAAATGTTACATTGTCCAATCAGAATTGATGTTACATAAATTGTTGCATTATAATTTTAGTTATCATAATTGTATGTAAGGTAGAACTATTTGTTTTATATTTATTTCTTAAATATAACAGCTTCAGTTACATTTTATAACGCTTTAATTAGGTTACCCTCTTTAAATAAAATAAATAATAGCGTTGTATGCTGAAGTCGATGCTAAAAGATGAAAAAATATTTGTTTTGACAGACAATAACTTGTATCTTGTACCTTTTTGTAGGCAGAACCAACACACATACGTGTGCTTTAAACAAGATGACAAGACATGCTATTTTGTTACAGAAGTGGCACATTTGTAATAGTTATCAGTCAATGTAAGGTCAAAATTATTGGCCGAAGCGCACTTGTTACCAGCTGACCAACGAGGTTTTATTGCTGTAAATGTATAGTACAAAATACTGACCAAACCACAAATGTTCGTAACTAAGTAATACCACTGTAACTAAGTAATACCAATGTAACTAAGTAATACCACTGTAACTAAGTAATACTACTGTAACTAAGTAATACCACTGTACTAAGTAATACCACTGTAACTAAGTAATACCCTGTAACTAAGTAATACCACTGTAAATGAAAGTCGACAACTCGTGCCTCAGTATTTCTTATTTGCATGCAACAAAGAGCAAGTGATCAGTTCCGTTATTACAGTCGTGGATGGAAGTTTAGTCAACCGTTCAAAACAAAAATAAGATATACAACAAAACCAGGTGTTTATCTTGGGAGCTAAAAGGTTTTATTATACACTGTCAGAGGTAAACAATACAATATATCCATAGTTGTTCCTGTTGACTTATTTAATGTTTATAAATCAATATATAAATATAACCAAAGGCATGGAAATGTTTGATGTGGTCATCAACAACACATTTATAAACACAGAAGTTAACGAATTATAACGGACTATGTGTCTGGTCTCTTACAAACACGATCTGTTCGAAGCACTAAAAGATCTTACACAATAGGATCACGACATACTAATTACTGCAAATAAGATGCGGAATCTCTATACAAACAATCTTATACAATCAATAGATAAAAACCTCCCACATGAAAAGTTATCATATCAGCTTTGTCGTCCTAAAGAACATGACCAAAAATCGCACAGGTCGGAGATGGCCGGGTTGCAAAGTAAGTGCCTTAATAAATGGGGAATGGTTTATAAGAAGTTAGAAAGAGGTTTTCGGTCTGTGTTACAAAATGAAGGGAATACATTTTATTTCATAATAGCAGGTGCACAACTTCAATACATGCGAAGTCGTGAAGTTTAGGAGGAGTTGACAATGCATGCCTTATTTTCCCCTCCCGCTCGCCCACCTACCTGTCTGATCGATTTCTCAATATACATATATATATAACCCGGGTTTGCACAACAGAATATACCAGAAAGAAGAAAAGCTTCCTGTATATATATATAACAAATGTGAAATGTAGCGCCACTGAAAAAGGAGATATTAAATACTGAACAGAGATTTTGCAAACTAAACTATCGATTTCACTGAAGATTTCACGGACAAATACAAAAATAATCCACCTTATTAAAGAATAAGACTACACTATTTATATATATGAATCTTTCTCATTACGGCTCACGGACTTCTACAATCCTTAACAAGTCAGTGGTCCAGACAACATGAGTGGCTGAATATTTACTGAAATTAAAATATATAACAGCGCATATTCTTAGTAATCAATAAAAAAGCCACCTACGACTGGCTATATTGAGAAAATGTACATAAACTAGCAATGTGGTACTAGCATACAAAAACGATTAACAAATATAAATCAGTGAATTGCATACCTATCTCTTGTGCTTGTATCATTAGGACAAGTATGGAACAGTTCATAGCAAAACATATTCTAGACCACCTAGATAATAACCATTAATTATGTGATCTTGAACATATATTAGAAACTATAGATATTTTTATGAGAATCTACTGTCGCTTGTTCAAGAACTTGCCTCAAAGTTGATTGGATTGGATGTCTGTTTTACGTCCAGCGAGCAGCATTTCAGCTACATTCAGGACGGGAACAAGTTAACAAACAATAAATCAACGGAAAATGGGGGTGGGATGGGTCACAGGGAATACAATTTTGACTGCCACTGGAAAAGTATGGAGTTTTGGGCATGGGCGGAAAATTTAGCCTTTTGTAGCGGCTACAACGAGCCTACTCTTTTTCGAAATCTACAAAAAGGGTCTTTATCGTGCAAGGAGCGTAGCACTCTCCAAACACGCTAACTACTACGGTCCGCGTTCAGGCTTTCCGTATTATGACCTGACAACCCCCCAACGAGAGGGTCTCCCATATTCGCCACCTGGGGACGCGCTGGGCTGCTCTGTGGGTCGAGCACTGGGAACCTCCCAGTATGGTCCCAGCCTCAAAGTTGAGCAATTGCACCTAAACAATACCAGTAAAGTAATAGTTTAAGATAAAGCAACTAAAGGTTAATTGATATATACTTTGTCTGATAGAACTTTAAAGTTTTTTAATATAAAATTATTATGACATTTAAATTCATTTATTATTCATTCTAAATTATAAAAATCCGATTAACTGATTAGGAAAGAGAGAAACAGTACTTGGCTTAAAAGTGATATTTTAGTTTTCCAGACATGTACTACCGTAGATGATCCTGAAGTGATAACGTTGTGCCAGGCATTATAACTTTTCCGATAAATAAATGGAAAACAGTTTAAATTGATGAACATTTACAAACTAAATAGATTACGCGTTTTATTGCATCTTTTCAATGAATCAACTAGTTTGTTTACTCATAATGGTATACGATAAAACCATCAGCGTATTAATGAAATACAGAAAGTGTTATCATCCACAAAGGACTGATGTAAGAATCATTTTCGTCCATCAAGGACTGAGACATAAAAACATCGTTATCGTCTTCCACCAAAGACTAAAATATGAATATAGTTGGTTGATTGATTAATTTAATGTTTGTTAAATTTTCAGAGAGCGATATTTCATCCGTTTTCAGTACAAAGGCAAGCCAACAAATAAATTAACGAATACAAATAGTGGGCCATAGGAACGCAAGTATAATTGCCCCTGGACAAGTATGGCGTAATGTATAGGGCGAATAATGTAGCATTTTATATCGGCTACAATGAGCCTACTTTTAAAAATTAACAAAGGGTTCTTATCCACTTCTGCTCACGCCATGCTTTACACATTATGATAACATGACAACTCCACATAGAGGGAGTCTCCTTTCCGCCAAATCGTGACGAACTGCTGTGATATTCTGTTGATCTGCAAATTTTCATTTAACTGATGTTTTCAGTATATTTTGTCTCGTAAAGTTTTTCTTAATAAGTGATTAGTAATTATGACACATTGGAAGGAGAAAACGTAAATTTGAACAGTAACAATTATCCGTTGATATCTGCTGCCCCCCCACGTAGTCAGAACAGTGCTTTTGAAATAAACACAGTAATAAACACAGCCTTTAATTTATCATTTACAGCCTTACATACAGGGTATACAACACTTAATTGTTCTTTTTGTCAACTCAGCTAAAATATCGTCGATACCGTGACAATTCTGTACGTTGGCGGAAACAAAATTCGTGTCTATATTTAACAGAATAAACTTATTATACATAATTATACAGCTAAATGTCACCTAATATCAGAATGATAATACGAGCATTTCAAAGATAAATATATTCGACAATAGTTTATTTAAATAAACAAGTCAAACTTTAAACGCCCATTGCAAGTGTATGAGGTCTTGTACTGCTAAGCCACATATGGCAAATGTTACTACAATTTGTATAAGTTATTGTCTAAGCCAAGTAATATTTAAGTTCCAGTTCATGTACAATGCAATAATAGACGTTACAAACGTCAAGAAAAAATGAATTTCAAATCAATGTCGGATTGTAAAACATGTCGCGTTTCCAAACAAAATTACTGGAACAATACTATAGAACCGCCATGCCCCGCTATATTTTATGTGGCATACACGAATAAATTGAAATTGAATATGGTTGTCAAACAGTGAAATTTTACGCTTTTCCCTGTAAGATTTATTTTGCTCATAAAACAAAAGATACCAAAGTTGAAAGAAAACAATTGCATTAATCAAGAAAACTATCTACCATAATTGATTAAACAAACGCAATATAACACGGAAATTCAATGACTTACCTTCAATCTGAAGCAACATAAAAATATTCCACATGAATAAAAAACTTGTTGTTTTCGTCATCTTAATAGTCTGATAATACTACTGATAATTCCTTATTAAACAAGTAGCTTAAATAATATTTCACAATGGCCAATATCTCTTTTCTAATCCTACAGGTTTTATTTAATCAATCTTTTATCTTCCACTTTGCTTCAAAATCCATCCTTTGCAGGCATGCGTAGATATTGTCCTTTGCGACATTTCTCTCGCATCTGTCCATCAAATAAATTGTAAATTACAAAAATAATATCACGAATAAACGGCTATAACTGATTAACTGAGTAAACAATAAACGATAGCTATATATGAGGTGTAAACCGCCGGGAAATGGATAATGACTTACTTAATCCATGATTGTTATGAAATGATGCGGTTTGTCGTATCAGTGTTACAGAATAAGGAATTTATTTCTGGAGCAGGCTTCGCATATGATTTAATTATTAATTTAGTAAACATTTATTTTTATTTATCACTCGTGTATTTAAAGTCAAGTATGGTAATTCTGAGAAGACTTTGAGACTTATTGCAATCCTTCCTACTGTATCTGAATACAACAACCATTGTTAAATATGTGCCTTCATTTTGGAATATGTTTTATGTTTTAAAATTATATTCTTCATTTCTCCGTTCTTGGTTACGCTTAAAAGGTATGACAGAAATAGGACTCGGTGTGACATTACGAAGACAGAAATAGGACTCGGTGTGACATTACGATGACAGAAATAGGACTCGGCGTGACATTACGATGACAGAAATAGGACTCGGCGTGACATTACGATGACAGAATTGCTGCTTTGTTACTTAGCTTGTATTAGTTGATTAATTGTGTATTGCACAATACAATGCACTATTTTTAAATCAAAAGAACAAATGTAAGTGCCAAATCTAAATTAACAAAAGAGGGAGGTTTGGAATGCCATAAAACCTAGTTTAACCCACCATTTCTTTTGAAATGCCTGTACCAAGTCAGGACCATTGCCGTAGTTATATTTTTAGTTGTTGGTTCTGGAGTTTTCCGGTTTCTAGGACTTTATGCATTGACTTTTTGACAGTTTCCTCGTTGTTTGGTATTTTGTTATGACCTTCATAGGTTAGTTGATTAAAACGGATAACTGAGTTGAGTATATACTGTGTTGCATTAAATGTTGACGCATGAAAACTTCCTAGGTAGCAGATTCAAATGACATTGTTTTTAAGTTTTCAATTATATATTACAAATATCTTTTGTTACAAATTTTGTTTTTGTGTACAAATTTATGAATTTTAGACCTCGATATGGAAGTTTATTAATAGTCCTTATAGAAATATTGTCGCCCTTTAAAATATTGTATTCCATTATTGTAAGAAGGAACTATCAAACAAACAATAACGTGGTTTTTTTGCTTTGGGCTTAATCTATGTTGATAGATACCCTTCGATGATGGAAACCCTAAAACTTGCATAAAGAAAAAGAAGTTGACTCTTTGCCGCCTTAAATAATCCAATGTAAAGAAATTTAGCGTTTAGATTCTGCGTGATGCACCATTGAAACACTGTGGAACACATTCAACTGTCCTCTAATCCACTTTGATCAGATCAGCTGTATAAAATAATAGCTTCCTTAACCGAGGTGAATCGTAGAGGTAGACACAGTACGTGTGCTATCGTATGACGATGGAATTTTTGTAACGTATTAATCTTGCAGTAATCAAACTCCGCTTCTCTGTATATATTATACAGGATGGCAAATTTACTTGTTGTACAGTCACACAGACTACAGAGTTAGACTACAGTTATATAATAATGTTTTGTAGCAGCTTTAATGTATCTACTCTTATCGATATCTACAACAACGCTCAAAAAGCGAGGCACATGTCCGCAAACGACACCCACAAATCCGAGGCTAGAATAAAATGAACCCCAAAACGAGAATGAGAATGTATCTATGCAACTCAATATTACCAACGAGAAACTGTCTGTATATATGCGATTGTTTTTAGTACATACAAACACAATTAATTTATATTCGCTACAAGTAAAGGCAAAATGAATGATGCATCTATTTTACGTCGTAACTTAATTCTATAGAAGAGCAGACAGCTCTATTCTAGATTAAAATTTTCTGTCATAATCATGTAATCAATAAAAGCACAGAAAATGTAGTTATCAACAATTTTGCGATATTATGCAAAACTCTCGTTTAAACTGCAATCAATTGTTTCCTAAGCATGACACTTAACAAATAAATCTGCTTCAGTACATTTGGTCAAGGAAAACTCACATAATGATGACAGATTTCCTTCGATGTTACCACTTTACTGCAATTATTACTATATTTTTTTAATTATAAGCATAAAACAGCATCTCGGTACTAATCATTCGACATTATTATTATATTGCTTAACAGCGTGCGATATTTCACAAACACACACTAGTTTAAACGTGTTCGTTTATTTATACCCACATTTTTTCAATGCTACTTAAAATGTAAATAAGTAAATGCCCAAAAAAAATCATTCAATGTATCAAATCCTTCACGGTATGAGACAAAACATCAACTTGTCATTGTGAACTCTTCTTATACATCACTCATGTCTTAACAATTGCACACATAAATGATTTACAAGTTCACTTCATAAGTGGCCTACATATTAATCAGCAAGTCAATACTGTTTTGGTGTCATAAAAATGTTTTTAAATTATGAATGATATTAATGACCTGGATTTTTCAAAGACGTATTAACAAAAGGCTTAAACATTTATGGCAATAATAATATATCTAAAAATTAAAAGAATTAATTATTATTACCATGTTAGTATGCAGATGTTCAGAAGATCAAATATCTTTCCAGTCGAATTCACATCTTTCATAATAAATAAATACATGTATACCACCGGATGCTGATGTACCAATATCCAAATTTGATCGTTTATTATAGATTGATATTGACACTGAAGAAGGCCATCAGTTGGTCGAAAATTTTGTCATATTTATTAATATAACTATTTTATAGTAGAAACATCTTTATATTTGTATCGTTGCATAATTCTCAAGACGTATATATTATTTTTTCGTTTATGCTGTATCGTCATGTTGGCGATCCGATACTTAGTAAGTGTATTGGTTGGCAGCTCCCTTTAGACTATATATATATATATGTTTTTTGTTTGTTTGAATGTTGTTTAACGCCAATTTCAGCAATTTTTCAGCTATATCATGGCGTCCAGTTTTTATTGGGGGAGGAAGCCGGAGTACCCGGAGAAAACCCCCGACCTGCGGTAGGAAAACTGGCAATCCTTGTCAATTAAGATTGGAGTCGAGTACACCCTGCCTGCAGTGAGAATCGAACCCGCAATCTCAGTGTTGACAGACCACGTGATCAATAGTAGACGAACTACCTTGACCACTCGGCCACCGAGGCCCCTTATATATATATGTAAAAAGCATGTTCCATAATCCTATTCCCAATAAAAATACCAAAAACACAAAAACCAGAAAGAGAGTACCCGAACCCCAAAAAAATCATGGGTGCTCCTAGGTACTTCGGACGAGTAAGCAGTACCTGTCTCTTATTAGACACGCGTCGAGCTACTCATTGTCATCTCTAGGGAAAATTCAAAACCAGGAATAGGACTCAACGAAAATGTCGGATCGTATTTGAGATATTGATTTCCCATAACGATTAATTAAGTCATAGTGACGACCATAGAACTTTTGAAGAGATAACAACAACCTAGGTGCAACAAACCCTTGTTTGAGTAATTTAGCAATAAACATCAGTGATCGGTCTAGAAAATCGGAATACCGATCTCAGAATCTAGAATAACGTATGAGTTGTGAAATATACACACTATTCGCTGGAGCTGCTGGAATGTTGCTGTCGATGAACGGGAATTTGACAAATGGAAAGTTGAAGTAATCACGTTTGTCGTAGAGTCTATTTTGTAGTTTTCCTGAGTCTATTACTTGAAGTAGGTCTTAGTAAGAGGCTGACCTTAGTGTATTGGTGGTGTCTTCAATTTCAAGCCCTCTAGAGTAAATTAAATTTAAATAGTCACCTATACTAAATGCCAACCCCCTTGGAAAAAATTGTTTGCCTGCATTTTTTCATTATTTTATATTTTACCTTGTTATTACGAAAATTCAGTAGAAAAAATGTAAATACAATAACCTGTCCATGTTTTATAGTATGCCTCTGTTGTTAAGTTGTTACAAATCGTCCTTGACTTTTGCTACGGAAATTTCACATAATAAGTCAGCCATTTTTGTTTCTAAAGGAACCTTACGATGTTTTCAAATGTACGTCTGCTTTCGTGACGTTCAGTGGTATTCGGACAAACCGCGAGACTTTTCACGCCTAAACTGCAGACGACATCACCCGAAGGATTTCGAGTAGACAACAATCGATTGTTCCTAAAGTACAGTTCCGTTCTAATTAAGGTCAAATTTTAGTATGGAAAATCGCCCGTTCAAAATTTAAAAACTGCTTTATTTCAAAACGCTGAATATCTCGGGGAAATAATTAATGATTTCAAAAAGTTTCCTTCTTGATTTACAAAAGGAGCATAAGTTGAACCATACGCGGTAAGAAGTTTTCATTTGTAGCGCAAAAAACACTCTACACCCTACGTCAACACTTACTATAATTTAGCATTGTTGAAGGTCAAACATCATCTATATAGCGGTAAGTTAAATAAGAGGTCTGGGTCAGTGCTTTTTTCATCTTCAACAGGCCTTCTTGGAACTCAACCTCATAAGAGTACAAAACAGGTTGGCGAGGAGATAGAGTAGCACAATTAGTCCGTTTGGAATACCAACAGTCTGTTGAAAAAGCATGTCCTCCAAACATGACGAATATGAAAATTTAACATAGTACTAATAAATGCATACATCAAAATTCAGTTTTTGTTTCATCATTACTGTCCGTACCAATTCTTTCTGTTTTCAAATTTTCAAATAGCAGGATAGACAAATGTATGCGTAATGTCCGA
This sequence comes from Limnoperna fortunei, assembly GCA_944474755.1. Lineage (NCBI taxonomy): Eukaryota > Metazoa > Mollusca > Bivalvia > Mytilida > Modiolidae > Limnoperna > Limnoperna fortunei. The sequence goes on from OX104122.1 coordinate 15,552,693, forward strand.
AATATTATCTCGCTATGAAACGTGAGAGAAAAGCTCGACACCACCTTACATTTCTTCCTGTTTCTTACGCTTGTACACATACATTTAACATTTTCTAACAACTAAATATGAACAAATATTTATCTGTTATGCTTTTATACTTAAATTTAAATGCAATACAAACAAGAAAACTTTTGATGCAAAGCATCAGTTCCCCGCCGATTTGTTCTGCATTCTGCACGCGTTTGTCAAAATGATTTGAAAAGAAATTACGGGATGCATTTTAAAGCATGTTTATTCCTACGTTACAGTGGTTATTTTTATGTTCTTTGCAATTATATTGTAATGTGTCAAAGCTTTAAGTTAATATTTCGTTCAAATTATACATTAACAGCATATACTTTAGACCCAATAGTGTGTTTGTCTTAGAGGCTGTATTATGTATAATCAAACGTTTTGAACCTTGAATATGTGTTTTTCTGTTTGCATTTGCTTAAATGCAAAATACATATCATCTCGACAATATGGCAATTAGAGAAAATAATCTCAATTTTTAGATTGGATTAAAAAATTGTACGTGTAAAGAACCAGAAGAATAAATAATCACAGTCAAGTTGTTTTTATATAATATAAAAGCTTGAGTAGCAGACAACGCAGATTTTCAATCGAACTAAAAACACAGAATTTCTAAGGACTATCTAATGAACATTCGCTTAGAAAGACATGCAATGTCTAAACAGAAGGCATTTTAACTTTTCCCCCCATAAGTTTCTATATGTAAAGCTAAGTCCTGCTGTTGTGGCTAATTTGAATTGCCGATTTCTAAATTTGCGCACATGTAATCTTTTGTCATATATTAAATCACAAATATACTTGAATTAAACTAACATTTATATATTGAATCTTACAAATGCGGCATATGTAACGATTTTATTATGCTTTGTAATTTAGCATTCTTGTGACCACATGTCGTGAGTATAAGCTTCTGTACATGTATATTATATTTGTATTCAATGCAATGGAAAGACAAATCAGAATGTTCGTCAGAATATTAAACCTTCCATAACTTTAAATCCACTATAGCGTAACTTTAACGTTGTTTCATACACACGCTTTGTATTGAGAAGCAATTTGAGACATAACGGAACATACAAGGTAAGATCTATCATTGTCTGACAAAGTTATTATGTTGAAAGTAGACATAATTTTTCCGACGCAGTCGGTATATTTTCGAATTGTGACCTTTGAACTAAAAGACGCTTACCCATGGTAACATACTCTAATTGAATACACACTTGAATTCTGATTGGACAAAAATAGCAAAAAATTCTGCGTTCGAACAATCTACTGTGGTATATTCTGAAAAATATCCCTATTTCAATTTTTTAATTATCATTCCATCAAACTGGTGCTTTAAAACAATAGGTAATGGTAATTAAACTTTAGAAAATGATTTTTATGCCAAAGAATGCCATTTAGAACGGATAAACAATAATTAAACGATAACGCCATACGTCGTGTAATTTTTGCCCATTTCGTCTACGATAGAATTATATTTGCTTTGTTGACCATTTTATCTGTAAACAATCCTCACGCCGGTGATGTATTTACGCCATATTTTATCGATTTGACTGCATAACACGCGCACACTCTCTCTCGTGAAATATACAAATACAAATGATACTACACAAATGTAAATAGGTCATTGGTCGTTGGAACGCCAAATGACTTGCACGAGACACAGTGGTTCGATAACACATTTTGTTTACTATACACGCACAGCACATAGAATTAAGAATTAAAGATTAACTGCAATTATTTATCCTCCCCCCCCCCTATTTTTTGGAAAAGCATACACATTTACAGACTTCAATTCACATTTAATTAGCATTGAATTAACATTTTGTGTTAATGTTAATGAAAATGTTTTACTTTGTATTTCCCATTTAAAAGATAGTCAAATTAAAATCTTTTTATAAAAACTGTAATGAATATTATTTCATGCATGTAAGTACATATTAGCTTAAATTTTTTTAAAAATGTAGGTGCTTTAAAATGTTAACTAACTTGTTTTCGAGTTAATTTATACGTTACATCGCAAGAAAATACCTACAACTCCGAGATAAACATAGAAAGGTTTGTATTATTTTGTTATCCATTGTGGTCTTAAACTTCTAAAATAGCTATTCATTGGGGATATTTAAATAATTTTTATTGTTAGCTCTATGATTTTTAATGCAATAATTGCAATAATCTTCTTTCTTTGCGTTCGTCGTCATTCACGTGCAGACAGGAGATGGAGCTCTAATTGCAAAGTGTCTTTTTGATAATACCATATTGTTTAATAACATGGTTAAAAATTCCATGATTAATACATCAATGTAGCAACCTGATTATATTATAGCCTTATTTGGTTTGATACAGTTCGCACCACGTTAATTATTTACCTCCCCCACACACATTAATGAAAGAAATCGTAAATGTCTCTTGTCCCTTTCTTTTATTTCTTATTTTTTGAAAGTTTTTGTTCTTATTGTTGTTTGTTCAGTGTCCGTTCTTACATACATCTTTAAGAGTTAAATGCGGCGACTATCTTTTTTAAAGATAGTTCCTGTTTTTCGTAAATTTGTCTCTCATGTTAAATCGCTCGGGTTTCAAAACGGGTGATCAAATTTTAATATCCCTCACATTCTTACATGTACAGTATATTAAAATATGTATTTCACAGGTGAGTAATATCCCGAATGATTTAAAAGTGCACGTCGTCGGATTCTGGTCAATTGTTGATGCAAGTCTCCCTCGATCGACTAAAAATATTATGCTTATGGAAATTGAACTTAATGATTGATATAAAACACTTTTGATGGTTTTAGAAAAATGTTTTGGAATATAGTCAGGTTTTGGAGACAACAAAAGTTTGTAAAACGAAACAAAAATATGCCCGAAAGCATCACTTGATCGAGCCGATATATTACTAAAAAGAGAACCCCGCTTATTTGTTTATGTAGCACAAAGTTTGATGGCCATATATTTATTACAAATTTAACTGGCGACTTAGGTTTTCAACAAGTTTCGACGTGGATAAAAAACAAAAAATAAAAGACACACGTGTTTGAAAGCTGCAAATAACCTTCTTACGTATATAGAATTTTAAAAAGCTACCGCTTTACTTGAAAAGAAAAATCGATTTATTTCAGGTGACATGGGTTTGTCGGAAATGGGTCAAATATCGTAGAATGGCTGTATAAATTTGTTTGTATTTAATTAAGTAACTGCAAATATATCTTTTTGACGGAGAAGTACAATCAGACGTCATCAGTAACAATGAACTAACCGAAGCAATCAGATGAATGAACAGAAACGTCACAAGCGAAGTCAAGACGTAATAAATTCATTGATAATGACCAAAAATAGTTCAAATGGTAAATCGTTCCCAGGTCACTTACCCGAACCTTGACGGAAATGGCCTAGAGATGTTCCGATTGGTTATGCTAATGGTGATTTCAACTGCTATCCAAATCTGTACCGTTGGTACACATCAAGCGTTGTACATACATGTGATTACTAAAGTTTATTAATTGTTATATGTTTGAGATCATTTATTACAGGCTAAAGCAGCCAAATCGTTGCTGAACTGTTATGCAAGAGTTTATCATTAAATCGTTGCCGAACTGTTATGGGAGTTTATCATTGCCGAACTGTTTATCATTTAATTTATTATAGGCTATCAGATATAAAAACAGTGTTGCGAAATTATTTGGATTTTAAAAGTGACGACATTCAAACTGGAATAAAGAAATCAACAAATATATAATACTGTTTCCAATTCTACCATAGGGCTCTTCAGTTACAGTATTCTACAAACTGCTATTACATTCAACGACATGTAAATACATTTGCTTACTGATAGATTCTGAAAGATTGCATTTAAATATTGAATAAATAAGAACGATCCTCTTAGATGAACATAAACATAGAGAACCATTGAACTTCTCAAGAATTAACTTATTTGGTTCAATCTTTGGATCTTTTTTAAAGACTTTACTCTTTTCATCTTACTTTTTCCTTGTTTGCTTATTATTTAAGCGTAAGGATAGGTTTTTTAATTTATATAGAGCTGTTATGATAAATTAAACTCTGGTAGTAAATTTTGTCTATACCTTGGAAGATATCAAGCTGTATATAGACAGCGTAATGATAAAAAAATACATTTACCGACCGAATTTTAGTTAATTTTGAAGTTTTTAAGATACATTTGTCACATCAGCCCCTTTATCTTTGTAATGATTTCGGAATTACATAAATTCCACTGCAAAAACATTTTACACCTAATCTATTACGAGGTTCCATTTCGTTTTATGTGTGTTCAGGGATACACATGCAACTACACAACCAATCCCTGGCACAGAGAACATAACTGGTTCCCAGATATAACCTCTCCCACACGTCATTCCCCATTTACTTTGGGACTACATTTGTCGTCTGCTTGTAACGTTTGTAAACAAAGAATGATGCTTGTAAAATAATACACAAGCTCTTTTTTTATTTTTATATAGTCTATTTATACAGTTTTGATATAGTTTTACATTGCAATTACTGCGTTTGTACGCGAAGCTTATCTGCCATGAGAAATATCTCTCACAATGTCAACCAATGGGCAGAGATGATTGTGGTTTACGTAGTATACCCAGAATCCTTTGCGTAGAGATTGCTACATAACAGTAACATGATTAGGTACATCCTAAGAGTGATAACTCTTGTGAGTTTTTAACGTTTTCAAACTAAGTTAGCTACCTTTGGATGCAATATACGGTTTTGTGCATTAAAATATTATCAACAGAGATCGTGGTCTTGTTTTGTCAAATAAAAACATTTGTGACATTTTTGCATAGATCCAATTGTACTGGAAATGTTGTACATATATTTAATTTGTGTCCTGCATTTTCAGTTTCATGGTAATTTGATAAGATTTTTATAAAATCATCGATAAAAATCAGCTGTTTCATGTGAGAAAATCGGACAAATCATTAGCATTTACCTTCATTTGAAAAATTCACTGTAACGCCTAACAGAAGAGCAATATGACATATATATTTGTTTATTTAGATTAATTTCCAAGCAGAAAAACACTGGCAAAATACTTGTCATTCACCTCGATTTCACACAATTTTGTTGACAAGGAACATGCTATTTTAATGCATCAGAGAGAGCTAAAGCTAGGAGTCAAATGGTCTTATAGGTAGTCTCGGGGATTTACTACTATAACAAGGATGACAACCAAATATTATATATATTTCTTTTCTATAAACATGACATTTTCTACTGACACTTCACAAATTTATTGCATTTCATTTATCATATATGTGAGTAAACTGCAACTGGTCCGTACTACTATATTAAGGAATTTCACAGGGGGACATTCGAAACTAAACTACAAAACTGTATACTGCTACCTTACTCCTACATATACAATGTTCAAGATGTGCGGCAATTACAGGAATTATGTTGTTTGTCTATTTAATAAATACCCTACCATAATAGATGTGGGCGATAATGATTGATTTAATTTTACGCATTTCATGTATTTAAACCTTCAAATTTACATATTTATGCAGTTTTTTATTTTACTTTTCAAATAAAGGGGTCATCTCCCATTTGACGCGGTTGCAACTAATTCGACATTTCTTGACTTTATAAAAAGATAAACGTTTTTATACATATATGGTACCGCATAAACAACCTGAAATTTAGGTTTTTTTTTCTCTGAATACTAGTAGATGTTTTCCACAAATATTAAGAGCCTATATAGATTTTTTCAACCATTACAAGTTTTATGTTTTTGCCAGCCCCTCGAGCTTCCTTCAAACAGAAAATTGTCAAAAACAATAAAAGATTAAGGCACCTTATAAAGATCAATGAGTTGTTTGCAGCTTAGGGACTGACGTGGGAAATGACGTAATCATTAGTAGTAAAAAATGATTCCTTATCATACATGAAACTGTATACAAATATATTAATGACACGGATAACCAATTATTCAATAATCCAATCTGCCCGATGCTTGGGTTTGACTTTTCAATTCGGTAGAACGGATTTTAATTTAAAATAAGGCTGCGTAGACTCTTTCCGGTTGTAGAAAATATGTATTTATTAAGTGAAATTTTTAAAGACTAACTAAAATATATATAGCTCACAGTTCTACCTTTCCAGTTAAAAATGCCTATTTTTCTAACAAGAAAATATTGAAAAAGCAAAAAATTAAACAGCCATTCATAGGATAAAACGTGGAAAAGAGATTCACCTTTTCTCCTGTTTCCAGCTGAAGACGACTACAATTATTAACATTTCAGCTAAATTCTTCATTCTTCAATAAAGCACATATTAGACTTCTTATTTAATATGTTGATACTGACATGATCAGTAATTTACATTCTGACTGGTTAAATTAGATGATAAATTCCAGAACGTTGTTACTGACTTTATCGGTAACACCTACTGACATATAGTCAAAGTCAGCGTCCGGGAGAATGCATATATTTTGCCTGTTATAGTATTCATATCTTTATATTTTGTTACCAAAAAGCGTAAAAATGAATTTACAAGCTAATCCAATCTTTCTTTTGGTACATGTTATGCTCATTACAACTTAAATCGGATTTTTCTGACCTCAACGGAGATTTCCCATTGTCAATTTCGCCATGTTTTGCCTCCAAGCAACAGTGGGGAGAAACTTGTTGTTTACACATTGTCGGCAGTTTCCGTATCATTTGTCAACCAATCAGATTTGAGTTCCATTTGCCGATTGCGCAATTTCGCGCCATATTGATGACACACCTTCTTTGCAAATGATTGAGGAAAATATTCTAGGACAATATGTACATTCTTGCCAGTTCTGACGTGCGAATGTCATTTTAAGGTAATTATTTATTTTTCCTTATTACAGAACAGTTCTCAACTGTCTTTAAATATCAACAAAGAAAGTAGTTTGTTGTAAACCACAGCCACGGCAGTTTTCTAAAAAGCAGACACACGTGGATATAATGTTTTTGTTCACAATCTATCTGAGTATGACTTTTAGTTGATAAATTAAAAATACAGAGTTATTTCATCGTTTATATTCAGTGCCGTAGCTTGGGTCCCAATGATTATTGTGACTATTTGGAAACAGTTTTTTTTTCTGTAAAGTGGTTTGTGGAGGTTGGGAGTCAGGAATCCCGGTCGTTCACGATAGTACCTCTTCTGTTCGCCTGGGTTCGTTCGTTCTCTTTCCATTATATAATTTTAACCACGTTTGTTTATTTTTATAAATATTTTTACAAATAGGCCGTTCGCCCTATGTTTGAAATAAATTTAATATATGGCATAAATGTACTGCAAAAAGGATATTTGACTACTGTTTTGTGTTTTTTCTAAGCTAACAATTTTCATTTTTTTAATGTTCATAAAATTAATTCTTACACTTAAGACTAATTACCTTTATAAATTTATCAGTCCAATGCCAATCTAATCTTTTTATTAACAATCAAAGATACAAGTTGTAAGTGATTTTATAAAAAATGTAAAAATTGCTAATCAGCACATATCTAACATTAATAATTAAATAAATCCACATACTGTAATTCTTATCATGAAACCTTATAACTATAAAGTAGGGGGAACTGGCTCGCTATACATGGGCAGAGCGTACTGACCCATTAATGGGACTCAGTCTGGATCAATATAGTTATGTTTAGTCGTGAGTGGGATGTGATGTCCTAATCATCTAGCAGAACATAATCTTTGAAATAAAATTAGTTTTTATAATTAACTTTCTACCTATAATTTACACACATATGTGTAGCATCCAGCATAATTGTTTTTATGCAACTTGAGCATGCTCGAAAATGGACGTCCCAACATAAAATAAACGACTGTACACATAATGACCGAACCTAACAAAATTGTACACATAACAATAATAACAAAAGATACAATAAAAACATAATAATAATAAGAAAATAAGAAAAAAATAAAGTTTTTAATAACTCTGATTGACAACTAGAAATAATACTGTTGTTGACTGCAAGAAACATCAACTTTCCATAGAAAAACAAAACGTGTGTTATTCCATCTAATTGTCATGCTATGATGGGGTTTACCTACATGAATTCTACCACATTACCCATAAGGACATCTATTGATCGCTCATGCATAAAAAAGATTATTTTACCAAATAAACTGACATTTATGCAACTAGAGCTCATTCCAAGAAATAAAATATATCTGACTTAATTTTTAACTCATTCATTTATATTATCATCGTGCAGCGAGCTTGTTTGCAAATAAATAAGAAAACACATAAATTTGAAAAAAAAACGGATCACCAATTGTGGCCGAAGCTTATTAGCTACGTATCTTCATCTAATATTTACAAGCAGTGCAAAGGAGGGGTGCTGCACAATGGCCACAAGATCGACAGATCCCCCCACCCGAAGCTGCACGGATTTGTAATGTCGACACAAGAACAACCTAGCCAACCTAAATAAAGACAAATTATAATCCTGGCTGCTCATGCTCACCTGGAAACAGTACATGCTGAATTCCACATGGAAAAAATTAAAATGCAACACGAATTCTATACATAATGAAAGAGTTTTACTGATTGCTGCGCATACTCGTCATGAAACATACACTTAAACAACTCAAATGTCTCACAAAATGTAATTGAACACAAATAAAAAAACTATAACATTTAACATATAAATGCTCATGCGTGTGATATGTTTGACAAAAAACTCGCTCTTCTAACTCCCAGTGAGAAACCTTTCTGGTTTAAAGCCCCAAATATCATATTGCATAAAACAAATTACAGTAAAGCGGATGTAAATAAGCTAAATACAGAGACAAAACAGCTGTAGACACTGGGATATTTGCATCTTTAGCTGTTACAAAACTGTCCACAAAATGTATCAAAGTGTTTCCATACTCTTATATATAACTGTTGTGTTCTAGTAGCTAAAGAAGAATTTACACGCTTCAGAACCCATCAATAGGACAGTACTGGTAGTGGAGGTATTATTACTGGTTCTTAATCTGCATCTGGCTTCAAATAGTGAAATTTGTCAATCTGAAATCGTGAAAGAGCAACACTAAGTATATTCTTTTAACCAGTATTATGAACTGCTCTAAACAAAATATTAAATTTCAGAGACATGAAAACCAGTTTTCGTATCAAATACATGACCCTTTTCTAATTGCTTGTCTGTTTTTTTTAAACAAAAATACAGATTCATTGTCGCAATTAAAACACATTGCCCGGTTAGCCAGTCTATGACACCAAATCTCAACAGCTAAAACAATTGGATACAATTCTATCAGAGTAATATTGTATGTCATCCAATCTTCATTCCAAGAACCATAAAAATATGAATTCTCAATTACAGCCCCATAACCATAAAGCCCTGGTGCGTCCGTAAACAATAGTAGTTTATCGGACGATATCCATTTGTGATCTAAGACAAAAAAAATTTCCATTGAATTGGGACAAAAATTGTTTCCACACCAATAAATCGTCTTTGTTAATTTTTTCTATGGTGCATTTGCTGCAGCCCATAGGTTAACTCGTAAAGCCGTCTAAGGAATGGACGCCCCGGGAGTACTAATTGACAGGCAAAATTTGATAACCACACAGACACCGAATTTCAAGTAATGTTACTTTCTAACGTTTTAAAAATATTTCAATTTGTTCCAGGAATTCTTGAATTTTATCTGCAGGTAACCTTGCTATTTTATTTACAGTGTCTAATTCTGAACCAAAAAATATCAACACCTGAGCGGGCCCGACTGTTTTATTAGGGGCCATTGGTATACCAATATCAGCACAAATATCTAAAAATCTGTTAAAATACAAACCACACAATTACTCACCCGGAGCTATAATGAAAAAATCATCTAAAATATGCAATAATTTCCTCTCAATCATGATATTTTGTTCTGACCATTTGAGCTAAACCATTCAAAAATTTGACAAGATGATGCACAGCCCATTGCTAAACATAAGTCATAATAGACTGGCAAATTCCGTTAAGCCATCTATATATCGCATTTTGCAAGATCAACTGTAGAATCTAAACTTTTAATAGCAGCAAATGAGTCCTGAATATTGGTATACTGAAGAATAATCGGGTGGAATGAAATCCTTTACAGATTGACCTTTTGGGTGGGACTAATGGTGTATCATACGAAATTTTCCAGGCTCTTTTTTGGGGCACAGCCCTATTGGTGACACATGGAAATCAATAAAAGGGGGAAAAGAAAATGGCCCTGCAACTCGACCTGCAGATACTTCAGTTTCAATCTCGAGGCCTTTCGAAAGCAGAAATTAATTTTTTTCAAGTACCTTTCCTATCCACGATATTACTAAAAATTGAAAAACCCTAAGAGAACCCATTTAATATATTTTTATTTCCTGAACATTCCTCAAGATATTTAGCTAAAACTTCCACTTTAATTGGGGGTTGGAAGTTCTCGGACGTTGCCCTACATAAGATGCTCTTAGGGGGGTGAAACAAAATGTTCAGATCTGCCTCCAACTAACGAGCCTTGACCCAGAGGCATGCGATTAGGTAGAGACACTTGTATTGACGATACTTAACTGAGATTTATTAGGGCGAAATTTATTTTCCTAACACAACAAGTTTTCCTTTTTCTTTACAACTTTCTTTTCTGACAACTTCCATATATTTTAACATCTCTGGAGCATCTGGTTGGATGTTTTTAATATATGCTGACAAATAAAAAGAAAAAGCAGTTTGCGAAAGGTCCAAAGATGAGATGGTGGTATTATATTCCTTAACTGACAACACATTTTTGTGTACACTATTTTTTGGTTTCAACGCCTTTTCCAATGATTCAGGTAACAACAGACCTAATCCTACAAAGTCATTGGCCCAAATTTGTTTTTTTAAGATTTTCTGGCACAGTTGCACATAAAGGTACAGAATGATTTTGATACAGTCGATGGTTCCCAATTTCTGACAAAGTACTATTACGTGTATCCATACCTTGGTTTGTTGCACCCGTAACGTTTATGATTGGGCTTGAGACGTTCTATTGTTCTTGCGACGTACTACATGTAGAAACTTTACTTTTTGAAATAGTTAATTGTTCTTTAGGTTCATTAGGTCCACTAACCGACTGTGCCAATATCTGCACCATACTCCAAACATCCGAGAAACTACCACTAGATATACATGTCCTGGCACTATTTCCTGATTCTATAGTACTAGTATCAATATTCACCAAGCTGGGTGTTTTTGCGAAGACATCAGCACCAGTGTCATTTTCCCCCTTGTTGGTTTTATTGCCAGTCTGGTTAACCTTCTGTCGCTACGCACTGGTGGCATTCTGAAACAAATGTGATCATAAACTGACTTCTATTGACCAGCAACATGAATTTGAAAACTTCCAAACGTACATTTTAATGCACCTACTGTCCTCAGAATTGAACCATATAAAAAATTCAAGTAGGATAATTAAATAATAATATGAACACTGCACTCAATATAATAATAAAGGAAATTCTAATAAATACAAGTATACACACATTAATCTGTACTTGCATAGTATACATGTTTATAATATATATATTTGTTTTATTTTTGTTTTTGTTAATATCACATATATCATTTATTAGCATATATATATTAATGGAACATATCAATATTTTATATAACTAATTTGTGTTTAACTTATCAAATATGCATATAATTTGTTTGACTATATTTATATATTATTTTGCTATATACATAATAACTATGATAACTTAAAAATAAATAATTGTTCGTGTGTGTGCTTATTGATGAATTACATAACATAACTATAATATAATAATAAACTTGTGTAAACCTTAATCATTTACCAATTCCTTCAAATGCTTTTCAAAGAACAATATCAGCCCATGTTTTAATAATTAACTTTCTACGTATCATTAACAAACTTATTTGTAGCATCCTGCATAATTGTTTTTATTTTGTACAGTATCAAGTGGTTTCCTCTGTTTGCTACACTGAACGTCCATGTATAAAAATTGTGATAATAATAGAAATAGTACTGAAGGCTTCACGGGAAGCAAGCTTTTAACGTTTTTGTAAACATAAAAAAGACTCTTACAGCCTGTCCACAGCTAGATCTACTGTTATTGTTTAACAAAACTTTAATGAACTGCTTTCATATGTTTACCGTGCTCTACATTCCTTATTTCATAGTCATACGCTATAGAGAACTAGAGACTGTTTTCTCTGCTGTAGTTATGTATAAGCAAATTGTAGTTATTTTATCACACTTAATATAAGACGAAAATTTATGAAAACCGGTTCTCTAATTTTGACGTAATATTTCAACCACTTGACCGGAATGTTGGGAGAATATGTACTTCATTTCGCAAATTTACGACTTTTTAAAATTAGAGAAACAGAATTTTACATTAGTACTCTTGGATTATCTGGTTACTCCAATCTCGATAGTTAAATTATGGAAATTTAAGTCCTCTCCAAGGCGCGGACTTAAAATTCCATAATTTAACTATCTCGATTGGAGAAATCCGATAATCCACTCGCACCAATGTAAGATCCTATATTTTATCAACAAGAATAAAAAGCGGTAGAACAGTGAAAACATTCAGATTGTGGCCAACACACACAAAATAAAAATAATGTGTTGGGATGCCAACACAGAAGTCGCCCAAAATTCCCATGGATAGTATTGCGTTCCACTCAGGACATTAAAATGTTCCTACACATCAAATTTCATTAAAATCGGCCAACGTTTAAAATTTGACATTTTTGGCCGCCATTTTGAAATGCACGGTCGAAAAAAAAATTCCGAATTGGATTTCCATTCGGGACACTTATATCTACCTACACATCAAATTTCATTAAAATCGGACAATGTTGAAAATTTGACGAGTTTTTGGTGGCCATTTTGAAAACCACGGTCCAAAAAAAAATTCAGAATGTGGAGTTCCACTCGGGACACTTAAATCTACCTCCACACCATTTTTTTTGCAATCGGAGCACGTTAAATTTCATCGAGAACAGATAACTTTGAAAATTAAACACGTTTTTCGCCACCATTTTTAAACGCGACATCGGTTTTTCTTTTTGTTTGAATGGTGTTTTAACGCCACTTTCAGCGACATCAAAGGTTGCGTTTCAATTGAAATACTAAAATCTACCTCCATACCAAATTGCGTCGAAATCGGACAACGGGAAAAATTTTGCCATTTTTGGGTGGGTGTCGTCAAGTGGCGGCCATTATAAAAATTCTGACTAGTGACTGCACCCCTCCATATGTGGATCTACAACTGTGCCAAGTTTCATTTGATTCTATTAAGGCGTCTCTGAGAAATGCGTCGGACAAGTTCACGATCTAGAAAAAGTGGAAACCAAAATAGGTGCAAAACAATAAGTGCCAAAACTTTGTTTTGGGCGACTTAATAAGAAACAAAAAAGCAGCAACAAACCCCCACACAGTCTGTAACATTAGAACGAACTTCCCTGTAATAAAACTGTGAAGAAAATAGAAGTAGTACTGAGGGCTCGGCATGATATTCTTTAAAATGCAAACACTGAACTTCATTGTACTAAAATTAGGACAGGAACTAGCGCTTAATAGGTTTTCATAGAAGAAAACTCTCAATGTCTTTTTAAACATACAATTGACTTTGATATTGTAGATAATATACAAGTTAAAATTATCATCAGTTGATTTCAGAGAAAGTTATAACAAATTATAAATTATGTCTTTACAGAAAGCAAACTCTTAACCTGAACAAAACAATGGGTATTGTTATTTTATGATAAAATTGTAATTAGTTTTTAAATCCAAATGATATATCGCGTCTTTTAAAACTTTTTCGCAGAAAAAAGAAAACTAATCAAAGGAAAAGGAAAGAACATCTTTTCTCTGTCAGTGCTTAAGATTGAATTGGAATATCCTCATGTAATGGAGTGTACTGATGAATTTGTAATTAACATTAAGGACCTAATTTGCATATATAATCAACGTGCACTACAATAATCGACTGAATATAAAAAATACAAATTTTTATGATGAACTATGCAGGTGCATAATATTCCTTTGTTTATTATTTTTAAATATGCATGTTCGGAATTTTCTGGGCATAAAACTCGCAACAATATCGGGTTATTGCATGAATATTAGGAAATATTGTCCGAAGTAAGTGTTATATTGCTCGAGCTTGCGATTGCAATATATCATCTTGCAAGGACAATATTTCCAAATATTCATGCAATAACCCTTTTATTATAAAGTAATAATTTTTGGGTGCTTTTAAGTGATTATTCATTATCTTTGCTATTTTGCAATATTTCAATAGGTCCGAGATTATCATATTTTCACTTCGTCAATATTACAGATATATATTTTGATACACATATGAATTGTTTATCTTTACCTTTATCGACAATCGAATTCACTTTCATTTGTTCAGATTCAAGCGGTTCTTCTAATTCTCCCCTTTAGAGCAGACCATGTATGTCATTTTCCATTTTGTGATTACTAAACGACAATAAAAGTATAAAAGCCGCTGTTAGGAACACATCTGTACTTTTCCCGGAAGTTACATAAAAGGCAGAGACCTAGTGTAAACTATGAAAATATTTTGCACTTGATCCCCTGTAATACAATGGGGAAATTATTACTATATAATAAGTGGTAATATTAGGTGTTGAGTAGGAAGTGGTGTCCTCATTATCTAGCAAAACATGTTCTTTAAAATAAAATGTATGTAAATATGCTATTTTCTATTATTTTTAACAAACACATTTTTACCATCCATCATAATTTCTGTTATTTTGGACAGTAGCAACTGGTTTCCTGTTTACAGCTCTGAACTTCCCTGTATGATTTTTCCCAAATGTTTTTAACTTAACATAATAAAGTGAAGAGAAGGGTGATGTATCGTCATCAGCAAGGATTACATGGATGAGATATTTTCTATGATAAAATTTGTTCACGTGAGAAATTATTATAATCGTTGCTACTATTATTAGCAAACCCATTTGTCCAACCATTAGATTTTATGTGTTTTGTCTTCAATACAACAGTAAACTTCCCTGTATTAAAATTTTGACAAACTAGACGTTGTCCTGAGGTTTGAAGGAAGAAAACTCTTAGAGCTCTTATAAACATACAATTGACTTTGATATTGTAGATAATATACAAGTTAAAATTATCATCAGTTGATCTCAGAGAAAGATTAACAGATTATAAATTATGTCTTTACAGAAAGCCAACTCTTAACCTGAACAAAACAATGGGTATTGTTATTTTATGATAAAATTGTAATTAGTTTTCAAATCCAAATGATGTATCGCGTACTTTTAAAACTTTTTTCGCAGAAAAAAGAAAAAATCAAAGCAAAAGCAAAGAACGTCTTTTCTCTGGCAGTGCTGAAGATTGAATTGGAATATCCTCATGTAATCATAATTTGTTTTCAAATGGAGTGTACAGATTTATTTGTAATAAACATTAAGGACCTAACGTGCACTACAATAATCGACTAAATATCAAGAATACAAATTTTTATGATTAACTAAGCAGGTGCATGATATTCTTTTGTTTATTATTTTGAAATATGCATGTCCGGAATTTTCTGGGCATAAAACTCGCAACAATATAGGGTTATTGCATGAATATTAGGAAATATTGTCCGAAGTAAGTGTTATATTGCTCTAGCTTGCGATTGCAATATATCATCTTGCAAGGGACAATATTTCCAAATATTCACGCAATAACCCTTTTGTTATAAAGTAATAATTTTTGGGTGCTTTTAAGTGATTATTCATTATCTTTGCTATTTTGTAATATTATAATAGGGCAATATTATCATATTTTCACTTCGTCAATATTACAGATATATATTTTGATATACACATGAATTGTTTATCTTTACCTTTATTGACAATCGAATTCACTTCCATTTGTTCAGTTTCAAGCGGTTATTCTAAATCTCCCCTTTAGAGCAGACCATGTATGTCATTTTCCATTTTGTGATTACTAAACGACAATAAAAGTATAAAAGCTGATGTTTGGAACACATCTGTACTTTTCCCGGAAGTTACATAAAAGGCAGAGACCTAGTGTAAACTATGAAAATATATTGCACTTTATCCCCTGTAATACAATGGGGAAATTATTACTATATAGTAAGTGGTAATATTAGGTGTTGTGTAGGAAGTTGTGTCCTCATTATCTAGCAAAACATGTTCTTTAAAATAAAATGTATTTAAATATGCTATTTTCTATTATTATTAACAAACACATTTTTACCATCCATCATAATTTCTGTTATTTTGGACAGGACCAACTGGTTTCCTGTTTACAGCTCTGAACTTCCCTGTATGCTTTTCCCCAATTGTTTTTAACTTAACATAATAAAGTGAAGAGAAGGGTGATGTATCGTCATCAGCAAGGATTACATGGATGAGATATTTTCTATGATAAAATTTGTTCACGTGAGAAATTATTATAATCGTTGCTACTATTATTAGCAAACCCATTTGTCCAACCATTAGATTTTATGTGTTTTGTCTTCAATACAACAGTAAACTTCCCTGTATTAAAATTTTGACAAACTAGACGTTGTGCTGAGGTTTGAAGGAAGAAAACTCTTAGAGCTCTTATAAACATACAATTGACTTTGATATTGTAGATAATATACAAGTTAAAATTATCATCAGTTGATCTCAGAGAAAGATTAACAGATTATAAATTATGTCTTTACAGAAAGCAAACTCTTAACCTGAACAAAACAATGGGTATTGTTATTTTATGATAAAATTGTAATTAGTTTTCAAATCCAAATGATGTATCGCGTACTTTTAAAACTTTTTTCGCAGAAAAAAGAAAAAATCAAAGCAAAAGCAAAGAACGTCTTTTCTCTAGCAGTGCTGAAGATTGAATTGGAATATCCTCATGTAATCATAATTTGTTTTCAAATGGAGTGTACAGATTTATTTGTAATAAACATTAAGGACCTAACGTGCACTACAATAATCGACTAAATATCAAGAATACAAATTTTTATGATTAACTAAGCAGGTGCATGATATTCTTTTGTTTATTATTTTGAAATATGCATGTCCGGAATTTTCTGGGCATAAAACTCGCAACAATATAGGGTTATTGCATGAATATTAGGAAATATTGTCCGAAGTAAGTGTTATATTGCTCTAGCTTGCGATTGCAATATATCATCTTGCAAGGGACAATATTTCCAAATATTCACGCAATAACCCTTTTATTATAAAGTAATAATTTTTGGGTGCTTTTAAGTGATTATTCATTATCTTTGCTACTTTGTAATATTATAATAGGGCAATATTATAATATTTTCACTTCGTCAATATTACAGATATATATTTTATTATAATCCTTGCAAACCCTAGTCCAATCATTAGATTATATGTGTTTTGTCTTCAATACAACAGTAAACTTCCCTGTATTAAAATTATGACAAAACTAGACGTTGTGCTGATGTTTGAAGGAAGAAAACTCTCAGAGCTCTTATAAACATACAATTTACTTTGAGATGTTGATAATAAAACGTTTGAAATTATAATCATTCGATTTGAGAGAAAGATACAACAGTTTATAAAGTATTTACATACTAAAAGCAAACTTGAACCTCAATAGAAAAACAAAAGCTATTGTTATTGTATGAGTAATTTATTAATTTATTGGCAAATCCATAAACGAATTGAAATCTGTGTTGAGGTTCAGTTAAATAAACGAAATGATTTTGGAAAATGATGCATAATTTATAACACATGTTTTGACGCATAGCGATACGTTTGACTTTTAATTGCTCTGTATTTGGAATGTGTATCAGAAATCTCTCTTTAGAGCCCTAAATTTAAATCTGATCACTTAATGCTGTGGTCGCATCAATAAGCAACTTTAAACGACTTTAAGCGATATGAGGTGTCATAAAGCTATGTTGCTTGAACTTCATTGACCCTGCTGACATATTTGCGAAATCAGTTACTTATTTAAATTATAATAGGATCTAAAACTAAAATGATGTGTATTTGTATTCGATTCTATATTAATCTAATGCATCATAAAATAGTAAAAATAAAACATCATATAATTTACTGGCAATGATATATCTTCTTTTGTAAAACATTAAAAAGACAAAATATTAATTGCAGATGTACAATTTATGTACGGCATTAAAAGGTTCACAGAAATAAAATAATTTTAGTATTTTTTGTTTGGTACTTCGGTTTCCTCAACCTACACTTTAAAATCCCGAAAGACATTGCAAAAATGTAAAAATTTCTGACATTGTAATAGAACGTAATTCAAACAAGTCTTATCAATTCACTTTCGTTTTTACTGTAATTACTTTCCTGTGATAATCCCATCACATTAAAAAATTGTTGGATCCAGGTTTGCTATAAACAAAGTGATTTCTGTCAGCAAAACTATTTTGCATTACTTTATATACTAACAAGTGGTTTTGTTTTTACTAAAACTTGCATGTATTAAAATTTTGACACAAATTGAATTAGATCTGGAAGCAAACACCACGCAATTATAAACAAATTAGACTGTGAATGATTTTAGATTTTGTAACAATGTGATTCCAGAGAATTATATTACTCTAAATCAATTATATACTTACAGAATTGATTGACTGATTGATTGTTGTTTTACCGTAAACACCCAATATTTCAGCTATATTTAGGACGTGAACAGTTTAAGAATATAAACTATCCATTAAATAACCTGATACTTAAAAGTATTGTAAATATAGTATGATGATATATACAGATACAAATAAGCAACTAAAACAATAAAAAGTATGTAGTGTCACAATAAAAAGTAGACCTGAATTTTATTATACAAATTTATTTCTTTTAAAAACTGTCAAATAGTTTCGCCTGCAACGTTGTAAAAATTTGTTCGTAAAAAGTCTTAAAACACATTCGCAAGCAGGATTGATATGATATGCCTTAAGTTTTGTTCCATATTAACAACCGGACAATTCGTCTTTGAAATGAAGAAGGTTCGGTTGCTTCTACATATAACCTATTTACAGGTGTGGTTCTAAGAGCTCCAGGATATAGTCGCAGTCCTTGATAGTGAACAGTATCAAGGATTAAAAATTGAAAAATACTGTCAAGTATCGTACTATTGCGGTATGGGAGATTCACTGAAACAGTTCTGGTTGTTTAACTAAATATTTCATCTATTGTGAAAACATGCCTGGAGGGAATACTTCTACAACCAAAGCCGTAAGACGTGTTCAAGCATTGCTTGCAGCAAAGACCGAAAAAGATACACAACCACACAATAAAAGTACTCACTCTAAAGTTTCTGATGAGTCAAATGCTAGTTTAGACTTATCAGGATTCTTTAATTAAAAAAAAATTGGATGAGATTAAATTTTGTCTTAAAGATGTGACAACAACAAAGGAAGATTTAAATGAAGCGACAAAAGATCATCTGAAAACATCTGAGTCACTTAAAAAAATGTTATGACTGGAATATCTAAGATATTGTTAAGTAAATTCGAGTTAACCATTGAGAAAAAAAAAGAATGACAGTAAAAACAATTCAGAGAGAAATGACGGAGAAGGTGGAGTCGTTGTCAAATGAAAATGATAATTTGAAGAAAAAAGTTAGAAAAAGTGAAAACTTATTACTATATTAAAAAACATCAAAAACATCCAGGACAGCTAAACAAAAACAAGCGGATAAGTGTAACAACTACATTGAGCCATGCAATATAAAAGTGTATAATAGAACAAAACAAGATCTTCGTAAGGGCCTTATATAGATTTGGTGAAATTAGATCTGAATGTACATCTGTAGGAGTGATATAGTTGCGATACATATACTGCCCTCTCAGGACGAACCAAGTACACTTATTGTTAGGTGTTTCTAAAGTGACGTGAAGAGAAGTCTTATGAGGGTTAGAAAGGAACTTTAAAATAAGGTAGACGATATCACACAGACAATCATGGAGCTTATTGATAGACTAGAAAATAGACACCGCTTTGACCAAGATCGGTATTACAATTGTGTCCTATATGGTAGAATTTCGAGCGGTTCGCAGATGAAGTTTGGAATGTATGATGGCATTAACTATAAAGTACAATATGGGAAGTAACTATTAAGCATATTTATATTATTATGTACTTACCGTGGAGACATTTTAGGCCATATATTTTATATACTTAGTTTAAACATATTTATATACAAGTAAAATATTGAAACATTACATTACGTTATATTGTATAATAATTAATAGGATTGGGAAACAAGTTACAAGAGCTTATATTAATCTATCCAGTGTGAGTTAGTATTATTAATAGTTATGAATTACTCTAGGAGGATGTCTGCTAGGAATCAATTAATACATTATGTTGTGTAGGTTGGGCAGGGTGTGGGAGAGGGTGATTTGTGATCATAGAAAAGAAATAAATTTGAAGATCTTTAGTATTTCAGAAGTCTATGATGTGAAAAGTTTACTGCTGACTATAAATTTTTGTACACATGGGAACAGTTTTTCATTTTGTTCGTCTGTCAGATCAGGCGATCCACGTAATAGACGAACAACTGTCAAGTTCCGAGGAATATCAATCGAGTGGATGTATAGTTTTCTCGACTCATTAAATCGAGGACAGTGGAATAGATAATGAGAATTTGTTTCGGGCACATCATGTTGACAGCTACGGTTGGGCGGCTTTACAATGATTTTAATAATAGATGATGATTGAGAAAGCTACATAATGTTCGCAGTCTCGTGTGAAGTATTTGACCGTGTCGTTTTCCAGAATAGTAATAATTAGGTATTTTGATACGACTGGACTTGAGGTTAGATTTGAAAGATGTTAGGGAACTACTTTCTTTTGTTCACATTTAAAATTTTTTTTGTATACTTAACTCTACATTTAAAATTATCTATGATATTTAAAAGTGTTCTGCAGCAGAACATTTTATATAATATATTGGCATTTTAATGTTGTACTATTGGTTTTATTTTAAACACAATAAAAGTATAATTTTTGAACATTTGCACAGGAAAATTTTTGTCAATTATTTAAAAGCAATTTCGTCAGACAGTTAAGCCAGATGAATTGTTATAATAAATATTGCATGTTAAATATCATTAAAACAAGATATTCAGGCAATGGCTGATAGGGATACATTGAAAATATTATCAGTAAACTGCCAGGGTCTTCGAAATACAAATAAACGAAACGTTGTTTTATTGGTTACAAGATACACATTTTACAAGTGAATTGAAAGTATAATTAGATCTACTTTTGGGCTTCGAACTCAAGAGGAGTAGCAATTATGTCCAATAATAATTTTGAAGTCATAGTATTAAAAGAAAAACAATATATATTTGTGGTAATTATTTGTGTTTAGCAATAGTCTATGAAAGACAAGAAATAACATTGTTTACCTTGTATGGTCCAACAATAACAATCGGGTCTTTTATAACCAGCCTTTGAATATTATTGAAGGTTTTGGTAATGAAAATTTTGTTATTTGTGGAGATTTTAATTTAGTTATAGATGTAAACATAGACTATTGTAACTAAAAGATAAAAAAAAACTCCAATGCAAGAAGTAACGTTTGTAAAATAATGGAAAATGGTCTTTAAATAACCCCTTTCGGGAACTTTCTTCTGAAGTTAAAAGATACCTGGAGGAAAAAACACCTTTTAAACAGGCAAGACTATATTTTTTTTAATATAATTGATTGTATGTTGACAAATTTGAAAAAAATGTACTAATGAATCTAGTTATAATTTAGACCATTGAATGATTGTACTTGAGTTAGAATTTAATCCTTTTGTTCTATGATTGTGGAAATTTAATAATTAATTACTACATGTATATGATTCTAACAATCTAATTAAAATTAAATCATTCACTTGCTCTTCTCTTTTTGCTATGGTCGCTTCGTTGTAAGATCTAACAACATCCCATTACAGGTCACCTCAGGGGTCAAGATTTACTGCTTTAATTGACTCTCCAATCTAATTTCAACCCGAATTGAGTTAATTCATCAATCAAATACTGGTTTGCATTTCACATTTGGCGTTACTGTCAAAGTGGCGAAGTCCGATGATTTTTGAAGCGGTAGTTTCGAAAAGTTTACAACTATTTGGTACTAATCCAGAACTGAAGAAATCCAAAAATAATTTTGGAATGTTTGGTTAAAGAAAGGGATTGCGTTACCGCTCTTTCAACAGCATCTGGGAAATCCTTGCCTTTTCAAATGTACATTCCAATGAAAAGACAGATAAACAACGTGCTAAATGAACGAAAAGATGTTGGTCTGCAGTCCTTTGATATTGCTTATTCAGGATCAAGTAAATTGGCAGAAATTCCAAACTTCATGGCAACTTACGAAGGTCAGTGAGTAAATTATATACGAAAATATGAATAATTCTTGTTTACAGTAAGTCACGATTTTTTTAAAACAAGAAAAAAGGGGGATAACATAAAAAATAAAAATATACGACTTAAGCCATGGGGGTACTAATTTGACTATGAATATAAAGAAGATTTTGTACTTAATTATCAATAATACAATATATGATTTACTTGTTTGAATTGTACATTGATTTACTAATATTCAGTGCCATGACAAACCAAGTACAGAAAAGACATTTAAGTAAAATATAAAGCTGATATATGCTATGAAACCAGACCAATTATTGATGTCAGCCAAAATTTTCATTAAATACATGCATAAATGTACCTTTATGATTATCAGCTACCCTTCCAAATGTGCTGTAGAAATCAAATTGTTTGTTATTTTAAATGTGATTTAACATTACTTTCAGCAATTTGTCAGCTATATTGTCACATTCAGTTTTAATTGGTGGAGGAATCTACCGTATTTGGTGAAAACCCTGACCTTTGTTACAAAAGTGAGACTTAAACTGCAACCTTAGTGTTAACAGACATGTAATCAACTGGTGTTTAATGTTAGTTGCAGCAGGTTTTCAGCAATATCATGGCCTGCAAGATTGTTTCTTTTAATGATGTTTAAGGCCACTTTAAAAAATTTTCAGCCTTTTATGGTACAGTCAGTTATAAGTTATTGGATTGTCGGCTTTTTGTTACCATTCATAATAGGATGACAATATTCGCTATATAAGTTGCTTATGAAATGTACATGACAGTCTTTTAGGTTGACCTGACCTTGACTTCAATTTCACGGTCCAGTGACTATTAAAAGTTTTATATTGGGTTGCATGTTAAGTAATTTTATGTTTACTACTGATGCGGAATGCAGGCAAGACATGCTCTTTGTAGACACTTGTTGCTGGTTCGGGGAAAGCAGAAATACCAGGTGAAAATCGCACTTCCGATGGTAAAACTGCCAATAAAGATTGAAATTGAGCACACCCTGTACGCAGTTATACTCAAACCCACTATCTCAATAGTAGATAACTACCTTAACCACCAACCACCAACCAAGTAGTCTAACAAGACCCTTAGAAATAAGAAACTTACATCAAAATGATACTTTTGACCATTTTTATGGATAACTATATTTTTCATTGTTGGTTAATTCACAAGTAGGAGGAACTGCAGTATAGTGCTTTGAACCTGTCCCACTTGAGAGTAAATTTTGTCAAGTTTGGCTCCAATTACACACTTAATACAGTTTGGAAATGAGAAAATGGTGTCTCAGTGACAATAAAGTCACGCTTGAAACAAATTGGTAAACATCCCACTTTTTCGCAGTTAACTCAAGCAACTTTGTACCAGTTTCATGTAAAGTCATCATCCTAAAGATTCAACGCAAAGGTACATGTAAACGTAACATGTGTGGACAAATGAATGAACCAAAAATCTGTATGTCTCTCAACATTTGTTTATGGGACATAAACAATGGGACCAAAATACCATATAATTGTAAATAAGTCTAATGTAGACTAAACCCCGTTGCAGCGGAACCAAAGATTAGACATTTTACCATATGTATTTGTTGCAATACGAGTAAGGATGCATTGAATACACGACAAACCAATCTAGCATGGGCATATATAGTATAGATATAACATTTATTTTAGTAGTATTCCTCCCCCTGTGGCTGCACAAGGTGGTCAATCACACTATAGATTGTTTTTTGCATATAATTTATTTCATGTACATTTGTTAAAAGAAATGTGAAAACTTGAACTAAAATAATTAAAATTAAATCTTCTGCATGCTTCCTCCTTTTTTCTATTTGCAAAATCAAAAAAGGGTGCAACAAAAAATTTATTTAAATTAGACTGAAAGGCCCATGTTGGACAAGTGGTTAAGGTAGGTTATTATCTATTATGTGGTCAATTCCAACCTTAATTCACAAGGATTGTCAGTATCTTCCATAAAAACCGGAGATTATGATATTGCTGAAAAATTATGAAAACAATGAAGAAGCATTATATTTATATTGTACCTTGAACACTGATTTTTTAAAATGGGAAATTAAATGGATATGTCAAAAGTGTGTTTATCATAGGAACTTTTTACTCCGCATGGTTCAGTGCAAGACATTTTAGTAACTGAATTTCAAACATGAACACAAAGAGTAATGTTTATTGCGTCATACTTGTAAATAAAAAAATGAATTATGCATTGACAAGCAATGCTACCACTTACTGCATGCGAAATATATAAAGTGACATGAAAATATCAAAACAAACGTTTGTCTGGTAAACTGACAACTATTTTGTCTAGCATTGCCTGATTTTTAATGGATTGTGATTCTAATTATATAAAAGAAGCAAAAGAACAAATTATTCTTTCAAACAGCAATATGCGGCTCTTGTGTATAACTTTGAGAAATTGATAATGAGTCCTTATATCTTACTATTAACAGTGAAATTTTATTGAATCATTGCAAATGGAGATTATTGAAAGAATAATTTCATATGTATGCAATAACAAAAAAACAAGATGAAAGAGAACTATATTTATTAAAAGAGCCCCGTGCGGGATCCGGGTGGCTAAAAGAATAGACCGCAGTCGCGCTAGCTTGTCGTAAAAGGCGACTAAATAGCGCCCAGTACCCTGACCGGCGTGTCAGGTCGGTTTGTCTAAAGACCGACTGGGATGTGTGCCCCAGGTGGTTGAATGGGGTACCCCTGGCAAGCTGGGGTTGTCAGGCCATAATACGGAAAACATGACCGCAAACCATATTAGTGCACCGTGTTGGGAAAAATGCCACGTTCCTCGCACGTTAAAGAACGCTGCTGTAGTATTCGCTATAAGTAGGGATTTTGATCCCGCTACAGGAGGCTAAATTGCCCGACCCTATCCATCCTCCCATTTGCCAGTGGCAATCTAAAATCCGTTACCCCTATTTTTCATTGTGTCCCATTCCATTTTCAATCATCATTTCATGTTCATTTTATCATCCATTTCATGTTCATTGCCTGAATATAGCTGAAATATTGCTGCTCGGGCGTTAAACACCATTAATCAATCAATCAATCAACAATTGGATTCATCAGTAACGGACAATTTATGTCAGGAATTGGAAAATAAAACAAGGAAATAAAAAATATAAGAAATAAAAAATAGAAAGGAAAAAATAGTAAGATCTAGAGTACGGTGAATTGAAGAGGGGGGAAACCAAATATTAAATACTTTTGTGGGTTGGAATCCAAAAACTTAAACATTAAATTTATTCCAAAAGTAACAAAGGGAAATGGAGACATTATTACCGACCAGTTAATATACTAAATGAAATAGAACATATTTATACAGCGACAGACCAAAAAGGTGAAGAATCTTTTCTAAAATCATTGAATGATGAGTTTTTCGAGATTGAACGATAAAAACTTCTTTATCAGTATACAGCACGCAAGTTAAGGGAACAGTCAAAATATTGATCCGAGGTGTTTTAGATGACCAGACTGTTGCCTTAGACTCAGACTAGCATTTACTGTTACTGATACTTGAATGAAATAACTGTTTTATTAACTTATACAACTGTACATCGATATCAAGTATGCAACAGCTTACATTGTGAAGTAGGGAAATAGTTAACTGTTACACTCTTTCGGCTATAGTTGAAAATTAAAAAAAACATGTGTTATAAATGCAGTAAAGTTCACCAATCACATTTTGTCTAATACAGGCTACTCAATTAACCTGTGGTTTGTACTTATGTATACTCAACCTTGCACATTTTTGCTTGCATCTTTATACTGCATATGTATCATTTCCCGTTGATCTGGTACTCAAAAATCTGTATTCCTAACAAGATTTTCTTTACAGGTAGTCTCTGTTAACACAAAAGATACGAGGGGATCATAATGGCAAGATTAAAATAGTTATCTTAAAAATTTATAGTCGCCATCATCTGTCAGTTGACCGTTACTGACAGTACAAATCATTATTATTGGCTCCGTTTGTCGTAACTACTTTCAGTTTTCCTTACTAGATTATGACTACCCTCTGATATGACTAATTACCGATTTTGACCGTAGTAACATGATGGGTTCCACGCATAGAGCAGACAGCGCTTACCCGTCTGCCTGAACTCATTAAACATTTTAAATGAGGTTAATGATAGCATAAACTTTGAGTTGTGTGTATCTGTTTGTTGTTGTCCCCTCTTTTGTGTAACCACGTGCTTTCCAGATTTGGTACAATTCTATCAAAACACACAGAAATGTTATATTATTAAGCAAATCTGCTCGTTTTGAGTGGTATCTCATAGCTCAAAGTAACTTTGTGTATGTATTAACCCTTATGGGCAAACAATTAAGAGATAGTTGTCAGTTGTTACAGTGCAGCATGAAACGGAGAGAAATCCAGTAACCAAAACACCTAATTTTTCAACTACGTCAATAAACACAGAAATCTAGTGGGGATATGGATACATTTAATAGAAATGAAACGGTCTTCATTTGTAAATCGTTGCTATATTTTAACTTAGTACTGGACTAAGGGCGAGGTCTGAAGTCAATATTCTCATCTTTGGTTGGTGCGATAAAATTATGGACCAACCAAATCACCATGCTGCAAATACTTTATTATTTTTTCAACTTTCAAATGTTCAACATTTTCGAATTCCAAAGTCTGCACCTTAATTTTTGTATATTATATATGTTCTGAAAAGTTTTACTACTGTTATACTTGTTCCTTTTGTATACGGTGCATCAATATTCCCCAAAATCTTAGCAAGAGTCTCCCCTCCATTTTTGCAAACCACGAGTCAGCCATATTGTTTACATTTGATTCTAAATGAAAAAATCTTAGCAAAAGACAACCGAGAGAAAATGGCGGAAATATTTGAATGTCAATCTATTTATGGAAAATAAAGGTTTTGGAATAATACTATTGCATGTTAAATGAGTTTTATAATTTGTCATGTGGTACAAAATAATCCAATTATAGTAAGCTAATTACAATGAAATATATTCATATAGGCTATTAAAACTATCGGATCTGAAGATGCAAGGACGAAAGAAGTGTGTTGACCATCTTTCAATGTTTATGCCAGTTTTGTCCTTTTTGCTAGGAAACTCATCGAAACAACGTTCGAACGTACAACCTCTTGATTGAACCACAGTGTAGAAATGGCATCTCGAGTCAATTACAATATTGATATTCTGTTCCATTATTTGTTTTTTGGAAGCTATGGAAGTTTTAAAAATTTATCATGAGTCTTTATTTTGAAATTATTTGCGCAAAATAGAGTTTGGTATAGAGACTTGTGCAGCAAAAACTATAAACCTACGTTGTATCAAATTAATTACTCAAGTCAGTTTAAATAACAAAATGACAAGTGTAAGAGCTTTACCTATCCTCGCTTATCAAAAAATATATCAGTTTCTTATCACCAATCCCAATTTGTGACTGAATGTTTTATTTAATTGGTTAAGCCCGGTACTAGACAGCGAATACTTTTGTAAATAATCTTAAAAAAGCCGCCACACTATGATTAGCGATGAAGCTTTTTGTATTATACCCTGACCTAAACCTTACGAATCTGCCTTGGAAAGAGTTGAACAATTGTAGGTCGAATCCTTGGAATCATCCCAGTATGGTACAGGGAAACCAAATTTACCTCATTACAGAGGTTGTTTTAATCAATGTTAAAGTATGCAACACAAACATTAGATCCTTGTTCCAACGTGATATTTAGGAAGAACGTCAGGAGACAATTACAAATCCGGATTTAGACAAACATATACAACACAAACAAAAATCAATAACAAACACAAAATAGTGAGTAACCCGAACCCAATAAAACCCATAGGTGCACTCAGGTTCTCCGGACGGGCACTAATTAGACAACCGTCGAGTTGTTTATTGTCATGTCAAGGAATAAGTAAAATGTTTGTGTGTTTAGTTTGAATGATATTTAACGCCATTTTCAGCATGTTTTCAGCTATATTATGGCGTCTATTTTTCGTTGGAGGAGGAATTCGGAGTAACCGGAGAAAACCCCGGAAAATCCACAACCTTTCGGTTGGAACACTAGCAATTAAGATCGGAGTCGAGTACACCCTGCCCATAGTGAGACTCGAACCAGCAACTTCAGTGTAGACAGACCACGTAATCAATAGTAGACGAACTACCTTACCCACTCGGGCACCGAGGCCCTATAAATCAATGAAGGAATAGGAAAGATTATCTACGACCCAGCGAAAATGTCCGATCGTATTTGATTGATGGATTTTTCCAAAAACGATCAATTAAGTCATGGTGATGCTATAGAGCTTCTGAAGTGATAAAATCAACCTAAGGACAACAAACCCTTGTTTAAGTAGCTTAATAGTCAACAGCAGTGAGTGGTTTACAAAACCGAATAATGATGGCAGGGTATAGCATAACGTATAAGTTGTTTAATCTACTCCGTAGATGCTGAAATGTTGCTATCGTTAAACGTGAAATTGACAATTGAAAATTTAAATCATCGTATTGACTATTTTGTAGTTTTGTCGAGTATATTTCTAGACGTAGGTCTACGTAAGATGTCGACCTAAGTGCATATGTGGTGTTAATTAAATTACGCTCAGTTGGGTAGATTGAATGCAAATAGTCACCGAATTTGACAAAACATCAATATGGCGTAATGTAAAATTAAAGGTCTTGGTCAGTGTCTTTTCTTTCTACTTCGGCAATCCTTATAGAACTAAGCCTCTAAATTAAGGGTACAAAAACAGGTGCGAGAAAAGTCGCACAACAAGTATCCATTGGAATGCCAACAATCTGTCTAAAAACATGTCCTCCAAACGTATGATATAAAACTATATAGACTTATATAGCATGTGAATACACGGGTTAGAAAAATTACAATCTGAAACATAATAAAAGCTATCGATATAAATTATATAATCAAATTAAAAAAAAATATGAACTAGTAAATCTAGAAAAGCTCCAGATGTGGACTAAACAATGCATTTATGATATTTATGATAATATAATTAATTTAAAAGGCATACAGTCCTTCAGTATAAGAATGCATATTTTGTACTCGTAAAAGAAAAGCACAAAAATACATTTGATGTATACGTCTATTAAAATTATGGTTTATTTTTTGAAATCTTTATTTTTCCTGAACCGCACAAAATGACCGTGTTCATATTTTAATTTTTTAAATTTCCCATCTCTAATCTTATGACTTTCACCATTCACTTACGTGAATATTACTATTGCAAAATGATGATGGGAATCTGAAACGCTATTAAGTGGAAGTTACTTTTTATTGACGTTTCATCGCATGTTTATCATAACTATCTATTTAAATATCTATAGTCTGAGCTCTCATAAACACCGACTCTGTGTCGGAATTAATGCAGAATTAAACCAATAATACTTGACAAACGAAGAAGACAACTTACTTATTATGTTTTTTTTCTGACAGTTGTGTCCGTGATTTAGTTTTTGTTTTTCAGACAACAATTTATTAAATCTCGATTTAAAGGTTTTCTATTTTATACAAAAACAATCATATTAAATAAATAACTGCTAGATGATGTTTTATTTATTTAAAATTTCACATGTTCCATTAAAAATAAGTATAATAATTTCATGTTTAACTGTAAGTTTTCTAAGCGATTAAACGCTGTTTTAATATAATCAAGTACTTCCCTGTCACAAAATGTTGCGCATTCTCATTATTTAAGTATAAAGTTTTGTTTCAGTCATTTATTGTACATAAAGGATTTTGTATGAAAAACTCTAATGTTTGGTAACATAAGGTATGAGTTATTGGTTTACTTTACTCTTGGCAAAAAAGAAACGTTGAATGTTTCATTTGTATTTTAGTTTTAGTTCTTAAGTATTGTTTTATATAAATTATGATTTAAAAAAAAAACTTAACACTTAACATATGCGATAAATCCTATCTAATAAAATCTATCGACAATTTGCGCAACACAAAACATCAAATTACCTGTCGATTAAATCTGGCCTCTGATAAACATGTGTCTTTGTAATTGCTTAAATCATGTTCAAACCCTGCATTTCTATCTAGTTTTTCTTCATCAACTCTGTCATGGGAATGATTCAAGATAATGAAAAAATCGTAGCATTATTGAGATTCTAACAACCAAGACACACATATTAAATAAAGGCCAATAGATTGAGTTGAAAACCGAAAAAACGTCAGCCTCCAGTTTTTTTTAAGTTTCAAAAGACGACCTTAAGATGTTTACTTGCAAACGTTTTTAGGGAAGCGAATGATATAAATTGTTTGTGTTTTGGCGAATGGGGCGCATCGGTACGAGCTAATACACTAAAACATTCTGTCTTTTCAATAAGCAGATTTTACTATAATTTTTAACATTATTTGATGCTTAAAACTGTAAAAGTGTCGTGATAAAAAAATGTGATAATTCCAATATCGGCTGTGGTATTTTTAACAGACGAAGTTTATAATTGTTATATACCTTCTTGCATCGGATTTCGAACTCATCAAAGCTGATGTTTTCAATCCATGTGTTCCTTACTATGTATTGTTTCAAAGAAAACAGGTTTGTGCAGTAGGTCTTTTGACAAAAAAAGTTGCTAGATATTATGTTGAATTTGTAAGATGTTGAATATACATTATATAATTTAATCTTTATTACGAAACATAATCAAAAAGAAACAAAAGTGGAAAATCATTCAATTTTTATATACAACTCAACCCAAGCATTTCAAAAATGTATTTTGTATATCATTTTCGCATGATATAGTGCAAAAATATGGAAAATATATTTTGGCGAAACAGAACAAGCATTGCATTAATCTGGTTCCACAACGTACTGTTCTTATTTTTATCGTGTTACTTTGACTGTTAGAAATATATATCGTCATAAAAAGGTGTAATTTACCAATATAATTTATGTTTCTTTTCTATATTTAGTCAATTAACTGTCATAATTATTGCTGCGGCGGGACACGAAGCATCGCTGTATAAACGCCTATTTTCTGTAATTGTCAACAAATCAAACATCAAAGGTCAGTGTAAATGTACTTTTATCTGTATTCATCTTTCACACTGGAGAGTCAATCAGACGTGGTTATCATTATCCTGTCGCTGTCACTTGCCATATAAAAATCTTTTTTGTTTACGATTCCTCTAGCAATATGTAGTGTCGCTGGTAATCAGTTGCTATTTTTTGCCTTTGCATTATCAATAGTCATCCACGACCCTGCATTTACCACAAACACCGCATCTAACTGTAGTTTAACTAAAACTACTCGATTTGTATATATAGAAGTATCAACATTTAAATTTTTTATATTAAGAATGAAAACATCTATATTTCTATGTGCATTTCTCTTGTTTTAGGAACATCTTTTAGATACCTTTTACTACTCTCCAATATCATGAATAGATTCAAAGCATTATGTAGCTATTCGCATTTATTGTAAGACAAAACTCTGACACAACTGTTGATATGATCTACCACAGCTTCAGTCTCCATATAACTAAAATGTCAATGATAACGAACTGCCTTATTATCAGTAAAAAATTAATCAATTTCAATAATGGCACATTTACTTTCTCTCCCACTTGTCCTGTCCGACTACATTTCCATTTGAATATCAGTATTTTGCCTTTGCAGAAAGACTTCATCTACAATGAAATTTCATGTGGTGGCAGCTATTATATCTGTAATTTGTGCCGGAAATGCGCTGCTGTGCCCAGCACCATGTCAGTGTTTCAGAGGAAATGGGTTAGAGAAGGCAAACTGTAATGACACAGGTCTAACGTCAATTCCCGGGCCTTTTCCACAAGACATTCAATACTTGCAAGTAGTCAATGATTGTTATAATTTTTAACCATTAATTTTAATATGTGTATTATGTTTACAAATGATTTCCCCGATTGTCATTTTCAATGAAGTATGCATGTAAAACACACAGAAACTCACGTGTGCAAAATACGAAATTGATTTCCAAACTTTCGGAAAAGATTTTGTATATTTTTCTTTTTTTTGTTGAGGAGACGAGCACAATACCTGAGTAGTCATTTAGTTTTGATCATGTGACTGTCAACATTGAGATTGCAGTTTGCGGTAGGATGTGCTAATATCCACCCTTAATTGACAATGATTGATAGTTTTTCTGCGAAGGTCGAGATTTTTCACCGGATACTTAGTCGTCATTAACCAATAAAAAATTAAACGTCATGATACACTGAAAAATTGCTTAAATCAAACGATTTATTTCATGTGTTATTAGGTATCGTGAAACATTTTAACAATTATATCAAATATAAATTACAGCTGTATTGATCTATTCTTTCACATGTAACACTCTATTTATCCAGTCCCCTCCGTTAAATACTTAAATGATTCCAATGGTTAAAATTACTGGAACTACTGTGAAATACTTTTTATTCGTGGGGTATCAATTTTCGTGGTTTTCGTGGAGGCCTCGGACCACGAAATAAAAAATCCAACGAAGAATAAAACTTCATTAACAGATAGGAACTTTGGAACAACGATCTGGAAATTTCCGAGATCGGACATTAATTTGTAAATGTAATATATGATTTTGTGGTTCCATCCATTACTAATGTTCAGCTCAAAATCCATTTTAATGATTATGTTACAGGTTTCATGTTCGAATTGTGTTATATTAAATGTAGGTATTATTTAATTGTAAAGCGTGCGAAGAAACATCGACTTCCGGTCAAGGTGGGATATACGAGGTGTTCTTCGATGTTAAAAAGTAACAAATTATTATCGGAATTATGAGTTTGGTTGCTCCTTTGAACATAAATTAAAATAACAAATAAAATATTTAAAAGATAAGCTATACTTTATCTTTATTAATGCATATCAATGACATGCTAAATCAAATGGATTTTGTGATAATACCGATCGGGGCACAAATGACATTAAATTACACCTTTGTACTTATTGCTACTCAACACATAAAGTGATAAATGCCCTTCGGCTAGGAATGCTTCTATAGATAACAACTAGAGAATTAAATAGACTCAAAGGAATTTTGTTTGCAATTAATCAATTAATTAATACATTACCGTGTTTATAATTAGCTATTGATTTCCGTGTTATTAATTTTACATTCCTTACGACGCGCGTAAACAACATCATGTAATGAAACTGTTTTGTCTTCTTTATATGTTGATGTTTATTATCAACATTGAAAATGATTCTGCTGTAATCATTTATTTTGATCGCTACCTCACTTTTTGCATTTTCGGAAACCGTTAGTCCACGAATTTAAGAACCCACGAACATGTAAAATTTCACCAAACCACGAAAATTGATACCCACGAATTTAAGTACTTTCACAGTACCTAGAAACTAGTATTACTAATTATCTACACAAACGGTTACAAATTTGTATCTTATTACTTTAAGATACCTCTGAAAATCAGTGCTGTACTGATGGATGCATTTGCATTTAAACTTTCACCAGTATCACAATGCATAAATGCTATACGACTCATGAACATATTAAAAACATCACACTTAGACAAAATTCTTCTGACATTGCTGTAGACCCAACAAAATAAGTTAACTTAAACAAAGATATGAAATGTTACATGAATATAGATAAGTTAGATAGATAGCTATCGCTCTCTATTACCGTATTGAACATATAGTTTGTTTCTTTGTTTAAATGGGACTAAACCCCTTTCAGTATTTTTTTATGATGTTTATTTTTCACAAACCAATAATTAATCCATTTATTGTTTTCGCATCTGAATCCGAATTGTAAAGATTTCAAGGAATCTACCAACAGATCTGCTGAGCTTGTCTACATTAAGGATGGGGAAAGTTATTCCCTTTTTCTTTAGGTTGTTTATTTACGTGTTTTAGTAGCAATTACTATATCATGCTAACAAGTCAATCGCCTTTCCAGAACTAGTTTATTGTTTTGTGTCAAATGAAATGCTGTTCGATGGAACGATTAAATCATTTATTATTGCAGTTAAGTAATTGTTGATTATATGGCAAGTTTAAAAAATTTTGACGTTAGGTTTCTTAATGTATAAAAAGATAACAGTTTCTAGTTCCAAATAATTCATGTTTTGTAAAATACGTAGAGGGGAAAAGGGAAAACCAATTGATCACGGGCTAGTGGCCGTCTTAATGTTCATTTCATTTCATTAAAAAACATGTCCCTTGACTATATCAGTTCAAAATAAATGCAAGTAAAACATGTTTGTAACAGTTAGAACAACTCACAAAGACACGATAAAGATGTATGTTTCATGGATTAATTCAACCCGCGAAATCTAGCGGCTCCCAAAGGGGTCTTGACATTTTGTAATTTCTGCCGATTTCCTAGTTTATAATGGAAAAAGAAAACTTGGCCGAAAAATATAAATCGGTAAACAAAACAATAAAATTATCAACCATTGGTGACCATAAATTTTCACAGAAACGACATGAACTTAATTCTCAGCTATTCTTCATTTTCATCAATTTAGTTAGCAACAATCTTCTTCTAAGTAAACTACTAAGGTAGTACCTTTGGGTCTGTAATACGCATACTCTATGACCTTGTGAAGAAGTGATATATCTTACTAAAATATAATTTTCATCATATATGCAGTACACAGACTCTGATCAATGTATATTTACGAAAATAATTCTACAAAATTATCCTACGTTCTTAGAATAATAATTTACAAATACAATATAAAAAATTTTGTATGTGCAACGTTCATGTTATCATGATCAACCAAAGTAGCTTCTAAACGGCTACGAAAACAAATTAGACCCAGTAGACCTATTTTGGTACAGTTTTAACGACGTTACATCGAAGGAAAAGATTGATGCAACAGGTTGAAGATCTGGACATTTTGGAATAGACACAGAATATAGTTTATTGACGAGTCTCGGTTGCTGCGACAATACCTTATGGTAGAACACGTGTTAAACACAGACGAAAAGAACGATTAGCGCAGCCATGTGCTCAGGAATTGGATAGATTTGGCGGAGGTAGCGTCTTGCTGTGGGCGGCGATCTCAGATGACAGAACATCAGAGCTTGTGTACGTATCACACAACTTAACGGCTCAGAGGTTCAGAGACGGCATCCTTCAACCACATCATCTTCCCATCATCTACTAACAAAGGGATTTATTCTAACAGGAAAATGCTAGGCAGCACACAGCTCAACTAAGCAGAGACTTTCTTGAGCAGAATATCATTAATTTTTGCCATGGCCTTCAAAATCGCGGATTTCAATACCATCGAACATCTATGGGAACAACTGGAGAAACGCGTGAGCCAGATCCAAATACCATTACAGACCTGGATCAAATTCGACAGATGTTGCGAGAGGAATGGAGAAAAATACTTAGCAATAATGTTCGTATTTTTATAGAGCGCATGCCAAGGAGATGCAGAACAGTAGATTTGAACTGTGATTAATTGACTGTGATTTGTACAGGGCAATTACTGTTACTTTTCTTATACCAACATTGTAAGCGCAGATCTTCGTTTCATGGTACAATTTTGATTTTTATAAGTCAGTTTTGGTATGCATGTAAACTAGTTAATGCAGTATATTTAAAATATTTGAAATCTGATTTAAGTTCACTTTTTTGCTTATTTAATTGCTTATTGCAGCATATGATAACAGTACAAAATAAGAACTGATATTACCTTTATAGTCTTTTTTTCGTTAATCTTCAATTTTTTCCATGAGAGTTTGTCAGCAGAACACACATACTAAATGTGTTTCGTATGGTTAGAACAAAGAAAACTAATAAATTGTTTCATTACTTTACATGTCTTAATAGAAATTTTAGTTACGGACATATAACTTAAAATGTGCTTTATTCAACGCTTCTATACGTAAATAAAACTTTAAAAGAATGCATTCAATTCCTAATTAATATCATTACAAGTAAAGTCTACCTCAAGTGCGAAAAATATTGTAGTATGTTAAAAAATGTCATTCTAAATATTCTTGTAAATGTCTCTTGTTTTCACCAAATACTTACTATATTAACTTAGTATTCACACATGTTAACTTCAATTCCTCTAAATTTACCAACAAACATCTTTATTTGCATGCACAAAAAATATTTGAACTTAGATTAAAGCTTAGATTACTAACCAACTACAATGAAGTACGCCATATTCGCAACATGATCACTAAATGGTAGCAATAAAACATTACCCCGATTGTTTTTACTATTTTAAATTGAGTAGACATATCTATGTAGGGAGAAAATATTTGGCTAATATTTTATAACGATAAGCCATATCGATATTATCATAATAACTGTTAGCTGTTATTTTGGGGATAAAGTCGGTTCACCTAACATAATGTGTATATCATTTCAAGGTATTTCTATAGACAAATTCATCGATGAAATCATGTGCCGCGCCATATTGATGTTATTCGGAACCCGCTAGTAAGCAGTGGTACACGCTCTCGGGTTTTATCCATTCAGTCAATGGTGCAGGAATGATAATTAACCGTTAATTGTGTTATCATTTTAAAAGATAACGTCAAGCTGGGTGCACCGTCTGCTAATTTTATCTATCAACTATGTCTGAGAAGAAAATTAAAAGTAAAATACTAATTAAATTCCTTTGTATAGCCCATTTTTAGCGAATAGGACAGATGAAAAATAAGAATTATAAATGTTTGCTTCTGATTTATATACTTTACAGTACCAACGTTTTGTTTTGTTTTTCCGGTTACATAATGTATATTATTTGCCTGCTTTTGATTTAAAGTTTTTTTTTCATTATTCTTTTTATTTACAAGTTAAGTCAGTGCATAGTTGAGAAATGTAATGCATGCAGAATGGCCGTAGCATTCATTGAGGCCTCATTAAAAATTTGAAATTGTTTTGATATACGGACAATTTTGTTAAGAATTAAAAATAAAATATCGAAATCATGTCTTTTACTTTCTAAAACTGTAAAACGCTATAACTAATAGGTACCTTTCTAAATCAAACAACGGTCTTAATATGGAGTTATCGATTTGTTACTATTTACGGATTTTCACTGTCCAGTATCAGCAGTCGTTCCAATAATTATAATAAAGGTCATATGATGTCGAACGTAAACAAATAAAAAGAAAAGCAGGCAGCATCCATGGATCTAAGGGTAAAAACTGGAAGCTGTAGAAAAAGAAGTGCAGGTGAATATATCAAGGGATTAAATAATATTTTAAGTGAACTGAATATGTAGAATTTTAATATTTTAATATAAAATATGAACAGACGCTGTTTTTCCAAATATCCAATGTGCTTTGGCTGTTTTGACAATCGACGATCGCACAAATGCGACCGCCACGGCTAGTATTCGACATAATTATTACTATACCAATGTAAATTTAACCTGTGTAGCGTGTACCATGTAATGTCGGATTGTGTATTACGTCACCCGTCAACACGAACGATAACTCGTATATGACCAGTTTCTGACATCGTCTATAGATGCCACCGTAGCACGGCATGAACAGGCGTAAAATGTTTTATTTTTGCAGTTGAAGAACGAACTCAAATATGCTATAGTCATTTCATTTTTTATTAACAGTTTGTAAAATATTTATTTATTAACACAGCAAATCAAATAAAAAAAGTAGTGTTGTCTATTTATCTAATAATTTGACATTCTAAAAAAAACTCCCCAGAGTGTCTATAGGTGGCAGATAGGGAATGTACTTTC
This sequence comes from Limnoperna fortunei, assembly GCA_944474755.1. Lineage (NCBI taxonomy): Eukaryota > Metazoa > Mollusca > Bivalvia > Mytilida > Modiolidae > Limnoperna > Limnoperna fortunei. The sequence goes on from OX104122.1 coordinate 15,590,832, forward strand.
TTTTGGGAGATGAAAGGCTTGGCGCAATCCAATTCCTGTGTTTTTAAATAGGCATGCACTTGAAGTTTAATACCGTATGCAGGTGTAAAAAGATTAGTTTCATGGTCAAATATAAATTGTGTCCATATCCATCTCTGCCTATCCTCTCGTCATCAATGTAGCTGGGTTTCTGCTAATTGGATGGTAATCAATCAATCAATTATACTTCAACTAGAGTCTTTATACAAGACTGATACTATAAAAAGTGTGATGAATGAAATTAAATTGTTACAGTTTTTAAAATTTTAAACAGTTATTTCATCAGACCAAATTATTTTCGTTTGGATTTTGTTCATTACTATCTAAAACTATTTCAATCTATTAAATAAAATGCGCAAAGCTAGTACAACGACCAAAAGTAGACCAGTGTAAGATGTAAACTGGTTTTTCCCTCTTCTTATTAATTATTTATTAAATTTATATATTTATAGTAGGCAACTTTTCTTCTCGGTATTTCTAGTTTGTAATTTTTTGTAACAAAGTAATGCAGGTAAACATGGATAGAACAAGAACCTTTGAATATTTAATTATCTTTGTAAATTAGCTGATTACAAATGTTTCTAATTTAACACATTACAAAAGTATCTATAATATGTATCTTGAAAAAAAAAACCTTAAGTAGAGCTTGAAGAGTCCCGAGTTATAAAATATAAATTAATTAAATTCCTGCAATAAAAATATATTCAAGTTGTATTTCTTGATTGATGATTCTTTTAAATTTCTATTGTTTATATTAAAAGTTAGAAACTAAATTATGCGACATGTATGATGTCTTGAACTTCCAGATTGTCGAATTTCGTTTATTTATGATAATATTCCATCAGCTCCCGCGTTTGGTGTTTACATTTTCAAATCTCCTACGTTTTGTCAGATCTTGCGATAAGATTTCCAATTTTCTAGAGCGGACATAGCTTTTACAAATAATCCATTTAAAAGGAATTTGGTCACCTAGGCGATTCATTAGAAGTATTATGAACATGAACACAACATAGTTGATCGTTATTGAAACTCGATCTCACGAATCGGTGAGACATTTTTCTGAAACGTAAAATGGTTTTTCTCGATATGATGTTTTCAAGTAAATGTCTATGTGTAATAGAAGAGTGCCTGGTTATCTAAATGCATCTATGTTTTAAAGTTTTTTATGTTATTTATGATTTTGGTTTTTTTTTGTAGTTTTGTCTTTCTTTCTATCTGTCACTCTACTAGCACAGTAATCTTGTTGGGTTTATTTTGTTAAATGTAACCACTATCAAAAGCAAATCATTATCATATTGTTCTATGTACCATAACTAACAATATGGAAACATCAGACCAGGACGACATTTGCAACTCAATTCACGTTCTTTAGCAGTTCGTTGAAATCAGAAAACCAAAATACGGATTTTTAATTAACAGAAATGACAGGTGTAATATTACAGTCATTCTGAGTACAACATTCGCTGTTTGCAAGGGTTTGATGGTTGAGAATACAACTTTTTGTGGTCACAGTTTACGTCACTATGGTCTATTCATTACACTTATGTTTAAGTAGCAGACAAACTAAAACAGCTCAGTTCCGTAATGCTGACAAAAAAAACCCTATTTCCTATCGGGGTTCTCTTCAGGTCCAGTGGTGTCCTTCACCAATAAAAACTGGACGCTATAATATAGCGGTAAAATTGCTGAAAGTTGTGTTAAACAAAATTTAAACAAACAAAGAATCAATTGTTTGTATGCAAATTTACCCTACTTTTAGCGTGCTATGTTTTTGCGTATAAAGTAATTATCCAGATATAAAATGTGTACATGACACGAAATAGGAGTCGTTGCAAACACATACACAGGACCAAATACAATAGATCATTGTATATACAAATTATTATTGTTTATTTACATTTAGCACAATCCCGAAATGCTTATAGCGAAAAAATATTGTGAACTCAAATGATTTGAAATCATTTCAAAATGCATATTAATAAATTTGTCATATTCTTTAAAATAAGATAAGTTAACCCTCCAATTAATAGGAAGAAATGTTCTCCATATTAGAGTACAACAATGATATAGATATGGAATAGCTATACAATAAATACTAAACTGTGAAAATTTGCAAGAACAAGTACACATCATTAGAATCGAATGCACAAAATCCGGATAACTGCGGTTGCAAATGAAGCTTTCAAATACCGTCAAAATCTGTCACACCTGTGAGTTTTGACACATTAATATTTAACAAATTCCCATCGTTGTTAATTGTGATGTCAACCGGAATATTTATATTTTATAAAACAAAACAACGGGTTCTGCACGCTTAGCAAAATTAAATAACAATTGTCAAAGTCGGAAACGGTAGCTGTAAAAAAAAACTTGTTGGATTTTAGGTAGATTTGGTAAACGTCTTATCTCGTGATGGACCTAACAAATGTAATCAAAATGTCATTGTTTTGAATTATTTCAAACCGAGTGTGTCAGTAGTTTCGAAATGCAAAATAATTCTTCAACTATGCTGAGAGTAATCTACAAAATTGTTTGATTCCGAAAACAAATCAATTTTGAACCGTTAGTAATAGTAAATACTGTCAGCTAAACTGTCTTGTTTTCTTGTTCTGATTTTATAAAAAGATACTTCTTTCCATTGTTATAAATTGTGACCGGTTTGTCCGATATAAAACGACTTTTGTTACAGACAATTGAACAAATCACATATGTTGTCTTGTAGCGGATTTGATATTTACTTCATTATCGGTATCATCATTTCAAACAAGTTATTAATGTTATCGATGCTAGAGCATAACGTACTATTGTATGGTATTCAGTATTTTGTTATTACCTGCAGGTGAAGAAATCACAGTTCTTATCAAATGTGGGTTGAGTTTTCTAAACTAAACAGCTTTAACTTAATTTTTATCGCAATCGACAACAATCGTATTGTCAAAGAAGTTGCTTCAACAGAATGTCTTGCTTGTTTTACAGATCTTTGAGTTATAACTGGCTGACGTTCCTAGCAGGAGGTATGTTCGATGGACTTCAGAGTTTGAACGAGTTGTAAGTTGTATAACATTTAGTTATATTACTGTATATATTTATTCATTGTAAAACTGTAATAGTAATGTCGACTGCAAGTACCGGTAAACAAACCAAAGCAATACAAACGACAACGTGATTAAATTATAATTTGTTTAATTACAATTGTTGATTGAATATGGCTTGTAGGAAAGATACGTGAACAATTATGTTACTTTTAATTATATCGAATTGCAATCGGAAGTAGTTTCAACAGTCACCAAGTATTTAACTCAATTTGTTAACCTCAATTGCTGTTAATGTTTTCCATGTATTGTGCTCAACCCATTGCTTTTTTGTTTTTTTTTAAACTGAAAACAGATCGGCCAACACAACACAAATCGACAATCAGTGACAGTGAGTGACAAATAAACAAAAAAAAACAAATAAAAAAACCAAAATTGTTCATGCCGACCCAAACAACACATGTTGTAATGTTGTCAGCTTGTGAAAGAGTGGTTTGTGGATCTGTATTGTTTGTTTTATTAAGTAAAAAGTAAAATATGACTTTTTTTATGTTATTACGAAAGTCCAAAATATACAACAATTATGAACGTTTTGATATCCGATTGTATTAAGGTAGGTCGATTTTATTCCCCATTCAGTTGTTGTATTTCCTTTGTACCGGTTTAACCAGTGTACACCGGTTTCGTATTGATTATTCCCTTTTGTAAAACAAAATGGCGTGAACATACAATAAACACGACGTAAAGAGAAATTAGCATTTCCAACGCGAATGGCAACAAAATCGAAAAACGACATTGACGACTATTTAGATTTACATTGCAATCTAAACGTCGCTTCTTAGATGATAAAAACATTTTTTTTTATCGCTTCAAACTTGAAGAGGCTTGATAACATTCTGGGGAGGAATAAATACGGTCGCATAACAGGAAGTCTTTATATGGAGAGGGGTCTAAGTCAGGTTTGACTGTAAACATTTGTGGTTAAATCTAGCGTTTTATTTCTCCTTTTTTTAAATCATCCACATGAAAATGTGTATTGGGTTGTGTAATGTTAATATTTCGAAAGATGACAAGAAGGTAAAAGCCAGCAAGCAATATCTAAATTGAAAGATTTATTTTTTATTTGTTTGTTTGAATGGTGTTTAACACTACTTTCAGCCATTTTTCAGCTATATCATGCCGTCCAGTTTTTATTGGCAGAGAAAGCAGGAGTACCCGGGGAAATTCCCCGACCTTCGGAAGGAAAACTGGCAATCCTTGTCAATTAAGATTGGAGTCGAGCGCATCCTGCCTGCAGTGAGACTCGAACCCAAACCTCTGAGTTGACACACATATATATAATTTAAATAAATGTTAATTGAAACGTATATGGACAATTTTGAATTCGGAATAATTAATATTTTATATTTGAATTTCGCGTTGGTCAAACTCTCTACCGTACTTTGCAGCAATCACTCTTTTGCCCAGCAGCGTATCATATTGTGTGATAATATTGGATTGCTTACATACAATATTTAAAGGGTTAAGTAAAAATTAATACCGAACTTTCTATAATAACTCATTAAAATGACGTAACAATAACGTTTTAAGTTAATTACAACGCGAATGCAATTATAATTATAATGTGAGATGTTTTTGCATTGGTTCAACAAAAATGTCCATTGAACTATGCATCATCTCTGATTATAAAACTTTTTTGGCCCACATTTGAAATAAGATTCCCTGCTATACACAAACAGTTGACGAAATTGTAAAATAAAGACAATAATCACTTGAAGTGCATATTTGACTTTGTCGTTTAACCAACAAAACATAATACAATCCAATTACAAATGCGACATTGTTTTGGCAATGTAGCATTATCACATGTAGTGAGGCAAATAAAAGTAAAATGTAAATAAAATGCAATGTTGCGACATATCTACCAGATATATAATAACCAACAAACAACTTTGAATACAGTTCTTTTTAAAGTTTGCGCGGCAATACGCTTTAAGGCTGTAGCAACATCACTCAATAACGTTAATGGTTATATTAAAAAAAATGATTTGACCCTTGAAGATGACAAAAGTGTTGCTTCTATGAAATTCGGAGGGAGGCAATTTAGTTTGAATATAGCATTCAAACATTCAAACAGGTTTATAGTATTCAAAAATTTCTGAGTGACAACATATTTGCATATTTTCACCAGGCAATCGGAAATTCAAATGGGTACAAAATGCGTCCATTTCTTTCCAATTTATTTTATTGTATTTTTTACAAACTGAATTTCTTCACCGTCTTATTGAAGACAAGAAGATAGCTAGTTCCTTTAACTTATCATATAGACAAATTGATGATGTCATTTCAGTTAACAGCCCTAAATTTGATGAGTGACTCCGTTAATATTTCATGTAGACTAAGAAATTAAAGAAGCCACAGAAAGAGCTTAATCTACATCATTTTAAGACTTTCAAATATGACACTTATGTCACCATTGCACAAGCATTTATCCCAAACGAGACCATTTGAATTTCAAAATTATAATTTTTTCTCACTTATGCATCAATATTCCTGACTCTCCTTCATACGTATCTATATTGATCACGTATGTAACAGCTTGAAGTGAGTATGCTGATTTTTGAGGAAGTATAATATGCTGTATTACACATTATATTATATTTCATCAAATCAATTTATTTAATTCGTTTGTTTGATACTATCTGAAACTATTTAAATCTATTAAACACACGTGAAATAAAAATAGGTTTTCAATTGATCAAAGCCAGTAGAAAGTTTATGCTGATCACCACTCAAAGCAGACAAGTGTAAGACTTAATCTGATTTTTCAATCTTCTTCATATGGCATTCATTATTTAGTAAATTTATATATTTTTAATTGACAGTTTTTCTTCCTGATATTTCTAGTATGTAATTTCTTTGTAACAAAAAATGAATAAATAAATAAATTAAAAAAAAGAAAACTGGTAAAATCATGCATAGAACCAAACTTATGGTGTCTTCCTCAAATGCCAACATTTTATATTAAATGTATTCCTCGAATGCCAACAAAATAATTTCGATAGATATTAATACAGTTACAAGGCGTTTACTTAAGAAGAATTAAGTTAATTAATAAATATGAAAGTATAACATTGACAGTTAGAATTAAATATAAAAGTTTTTCAATAATAAAATTTTTTTAAAATAAATAATTTTGTTTCCCCCAAAAATTGTAACCAAATATTAAGATTCATGTAATTTTTTAAATATGTTTTATGTGAACAAATGAATAGATTATTAATAATAAGTTATGAGTTTTAAAACTATTTAATTATTATGTTCACTACATGTATTATAATTTTTTTATGTCAGCTTGATCATATACTTAATAGGAGATTACAACTCGTTAATACTATGTACCAGATAAAATCATGTTAAGTTGAAATGTTCAATCTGTCACTCACTGAGTGAGCACAGTTCCATAACACCAACATTGAATAAAATGGTTTCACAGACTATTGATTGTATCAATTTCAAGTATGGCTAATGCACAATTGAATAAACAGTTTATCGAGAACAGACTCTGGAATGTACACCTAGTTTGCAACAACTTTAAATTCAGAGTAAAGACTCAGCGAGGTGACAGAATGTTACTGAAGATGTGGCAAGTCTGGGTGCCACCATCAACACAGTGAACAGAATTCTTATAAAAATTCAAGGTCAGCACAATCACCCGTCAGACCAGATACATTTTGGACAAAGTACTAAACAGAATGAATGAGAGTTGTGTAGTAGAGAGCACACCCACCGGTACCAACCATCTATAACGATGAATTATTGAGCATACGCAATCGAGAATGCGACGAAAACGCGGAAAAACATGTATATGGTATACCTACTTTTACCACATGTAAGACCTCCTTGTATAACAAACGAATACACCTCAACTACCAGCTACGAGAGAAGACATCCACTTAGAGGGATTTTGGAGTGAGAAAACCACTGGGGGCAACTTCTTACTCATTAATGACGGAGACCAAGAAAGAATACTTGTATTCAGCACTATCTTCAACCTGACTCATCTTACCGCAGCACTTTCAGTTTATGATGATGGAACTTTCTACACCTGAGCATTTTACCAGTTGTACTCTAACATGCCTTCGTAGATAATGTCATGCTTATTTGTGCTTAATGTTATTTTTCAATTTGTTATAAAAAGTAATGAAATTAATAAAAATGAAAATAATAAATGTTATTTTTAAATCATTTCAAAAAGAGGCATAAAAATTGAAAAAAAAAATAAAAAGAAATGTCTTCTGGTGAAACAAAAGGAGAAAAGAAATACAAAACAGACCTCTCCCTAATTTACTTGTAAAGTTAATTAAGAAGATTGTTTGCATAATAATGCACATTTAGTTTTAAAATAATTTGACCTTCTTCCTCGAATGCCACCAAAATTTTACGGGTAAATTTTTGGTACATCAATGAATGTTGGTATTCGAGGAATAAACTACCTGGCATAGCAAATTATCTTTTTACATGGGCTAATTACAAATGTTTCTCTTTTGATTGCGTCAATCTCCTAGTTGTCTAATTTTGTTCACCGTATAATTTCCTACAGGATACTTCCATCAACAAAAAATCACAGTGTTATCTGCCATTAATATGAAAGTGTAAAGGTCAAAACTAAATAAAGCAAAAAAATTAGTGGTCACCGTTCATATTTCAAAGCTTTAATGTCATCTTTATTACATGTACCGGGATTATATGTTATTTGGCTTATAGTGTGGAGTTCACGCCATTTTTGTTTATGACTCGGAATACACAAAATCGCAGATCGGGAAAGGGGACCTTTGATAATAAAGCTGTTTTTGCACAGAAGATAGACGAGAACTTACTCTCCAAATTTAAAAAACATGGTCACCAAATTAGGGGAAACAATATTTTTGAAAAATTTGTGTATGACAGAAATGGCTTGAAAAAAGGACGCGTTGCTAATCATTTTTAGTTCTGTATAACAGAATAAAATTACGGCACTGTAGTAGTTCTTTTTTGTGTATATCTGATTTGCAAAGTGATTAAATATTTTTTCCCCCAATTCTTAAAGGCTGCGTTGCTTGTTTACTTACAAAATAATCTTTTACGCCACCCGAAAAACGGCAACTGAAATGGAAATTTCGCGGAATTTTGAGGATAACGTCATAAACGGATTAAGAATCAATAACGTTTAAAATCAAAATGCCCAGAAAGAATAGTAGTATTTGTCTTTAATTAAAAAGCACGTTTTGCCAAACATTTGAAAAATATATATATTGCTGAAGATTATAATTTACCTTTATTTCAACAAGACAATAACCAAACATGTTTTTAAATATTGTACATAAATATATCTGTTGTTAGCTTTTGACGCGTAATTAAAGCTTCGTTACGTAATCAGTAGTAATAATATTGAAGTTGAAGTGTTTTTGCCAATCATTTCATTATTTATAAAACAAATACCGCACAAGAGAAACCACTAGCATTCTTCCGTTTCATTGATGACATATGGGGAATATGGACTCATGGAATAGATTCCCTTATTTCTTTTCAAAACCGGGCAAATGAAATTCACCAAAATATTAAAGTTGATTTACGTTATTCATATGACAAAATTGAGTTTTTAGATGTCACTACATATATAAAAAATGGTAAAATTGAAACAGACCTATTTTGTAAACCTTCGGACAAGCACCTTTTATTTACATGTAAAATCTGATCACCCGAATTCGGTCAAACGAGCCATACCTTATGGCATTGGGATGAGAGTTAGGACAATATGCTCAGAAAATAAAATTATCATCAAAGAAAATACCAAATGAAAAAATGTTTACAGAAGCGAGGTTTCAAGAAAAAAGATTTAGACCATGAATTTAGAAAAATTGACACTTTGGACAGAGAAAATCTATTAAAATATAAAACAGATAAAAACAAAAATTTAGACAGAGTACCGTTATCAATTACTTACAATAAAGAACTTCCGAACATCCACAACATATTACGTAACAGGCTTAAAACTTTATATAGATCTAAAGAGATGCAGAAAGTGTTTCCGGAACCACCAATAGTAGCATATAGACGAGGGACAAATATTCAAGATAAACTGGTTCACGCTAAACACAATAATCAATTTTTTAAACGGGAAAATGAAACGGGACCATGTGATAAAAATTGTGCAATTTGTAATAGAATGCTAAATCTTACGAAATTTACAGCTAATAATGGTGTATCATACAATGTTGACGGTAAAATAAATTGTAGGACAGCAAATTTAATATATGGCATTTATTGTGAGCAGTGTAGACAAATTGTGTATGTTGGTGAAACTGGGAATACAGTGTATGAGCGCATGCAAAATCACCTATCGTGTATTCGAAATAAAAAACAAGACGTTGTACCAATACATTTCAATCAACAGGACCATAATATCAATGACTTTAAAATAATTGGAATTGAGAAAATTAACAAATCATGGATATATCGTAAAGAAAAAGAAAAATTTTGGATGAAGAAAATTGGAACTTTGAATGAACAAGGACTGAACAAAAAAGGATAACACTGTTTAAAAATATACTACATTATATGTAAAGCTATATTGACATTGTATTACCCATTAAGAAGCCATTGTATTGTAACGTTCGTTTGTATCCCCCCCCCATTTCTACTCTTTATATTACTGCCAAATTTCACTTTTACTTTATTTTACCCGTTTATGACGTCATTGTATTATAACGTTGTTGTTGTTGTTATTGACTTCACATATACATATTCTTGTCATTTGTATATATGCCTTGAATAAAAACGGCAGTGGTCGTCAAAACGTCGGCAAAATATGGAGTTTTTATTTATTATAGTATAGTTTTTAATTATAAAACAAAGAATAGAATTTTGTGTTATTATCTTCTGACATATATATGCAAATTGACTTACTTTTAAAGTACTATACTTTTTCGTGCCAAATGATTATCCAGATATAAAATGTATGCGACAGACTAATTAGGATTCGTTGCAAACATATACACAATAACGGATATCAATTAGCATGAGAATTGTTTATACAAATAATTATTGTTAATTTAGCATAAACCCATCATTCTCGTATCAAAGAAACTATTCTGAAATCCAATGATATGCATGTTAATAAATTTGTCATTTTCTTTAAAATATAATAATGTATTCCTCCAATTAATTTGAAGTAATATTCACCATATTAGAGCACAACCGTGATATAGATATGGAATAGCTAAACAATACAACACTAATCTGATTTCTGATAATAAATATCTTTGCACGAACAAGTAAACATCATTAGAATCGAGTATTGTTTCTTTACAGGTTGCTACACAATAACAAAATTACTTCAATTGCCAGTGAAGCTTTTAGAGGGCTATCAAATCTGATAAAACTGTAAGTTGTGCGAGACAACTTAAGAAAGAACTACACAAAATATTTTCTCCATCGAGGGATAACACAATTTCCGTTTTGCACATTGTATAATCCACGTACGATTCAATCAAGTTATCAATATTGCCAATACAAGAGCATAACGTGCATACTTATTTGAAGACATAACATGTATCAAATGTGGGATTGTTTAAATAGTTAGCATACATGTGTCGGCTTTGTCGGTCATTTTTTTCCTCGATTGTAATAGACACCCAAAATATTTATGCTATCAATATCATATTTAAGCGCAACCTATTGTATTACTTGAGTTAAAATGAGCGGTGAAATAGTATTATCATAATTCGTCAAATTGGAATTCCAACTATCGGTCAGAAAAGTCCGTCAATAAACAAAAACAAATTTAATTTGTATTTATAATTACAATTCTCGTATTTTAGTGCCAAATATTTTATACTACAAGCGTTTATGTTTCATTTGTAACAGTAGGGTATAAAAACATGCAGTGTTTTAGAGCGAAACCTCTGCTTTCTCTTTGTGTATATTTGTAGTCAGTTACAGAATAACCAATTGACTGTGATCGAGGCTGGTACATTTGATTATCTTCCTAAGCTCGAGTACATGTAAGTTTAAGCAAACTTTTAGGCATTTCTTTTACTTTCAAGTAACCATCCAAGACAATAAATATGAATAAATATTGCATGCGTTACCATAGTTAGATTTCCTTTTCAAGGTTTATTGTACAGGATTGTATAGTATTATTGCGATGCATTGTAGCATTTATGAAGGTTACTAGGTTTTTTTCTAAACTTTGATTCATAAAAGGCTTACATGTACAGTATTTATACGAAATATAATTATATAGTAAAATATAATTAAGTAGTAATTTTAAAATTAGTCAAGCTGCATACTTGTTTGTTTTAGATTTGTTTCTCTGTATATTCCCTTATACATGTTTTGTGTAAGAGATGTCCTGAATATAGCTAAAATCAATCAATCAATATATCAGTAAATGGCGTTTAACTCCACTTGTCTTATCGTTTACCATCGCGAGTTATGTTGATGCGTTAAAGTACTAAGCAGTAACGTGATATTTACATTGTTTACTAGCCGCTGATTTGTACTGATTGTGCAACTTTTTATGACATAATTTTTTTACAAATATAATGAGTGTTGAAAACTGCTGATAAATTAACCTATAATGTTATATGGACAACTAAATTATGCCCTTCTTACATAAGCGATTCGGTAGCTAGCATAACTGCAATATTTCAAAATACGAAGAATTGATAAAAAAAAATGAAAATATATTGTAGAAAATAGCTTAATCCTCTCTGGAGTCAAAACAAATGTGTCAGCATTATTCTAATATTCTTGGTTGCATGTTTGAAAGAATAAACCGTCTGAGTTTAGCGTTGTAAGTTGGGAACAGAATTAAAGCTTTACTATAAGACGCTACCTTGTCTGGCAGTACAGTTATCCTTTTATCCGTTTTGTATGACTGGGGATGACATAAGTTTTATGTCTAAGTAATTAAAACAGATAAAACAAACAGGAGGGACGCCGATCTTAAAGTCAAGGGAAAGGTTATATCGGAAGGCCTTGTAGAGTGTTGAAAAATCAAAGATTGTAATTCTGTTAAATTGTCAAAGAGATCCAGATTTTAAGATCTTTTAAATTTTTTGACTTTTTTCGTATCCAAATTTTACTCCAAAAACAGCAAATGTCACTGTATTTTTGGAACCGGTTTTTATTGCTTTTAAAAATAGTGTTGAAAAGTTTTGATACAGGTTTGGAGGTACACAGACATGCTTGTTATGAAACGTGGTTTGTTTTGATTCACAATCTTCAACAAATGCTAAAATATTTTTTTCTTATCCGGAATTTCCTTTTGTGTGGATCTGTAAGAAGGATTGCCAATTGAACTCCATTTTTTATTTACCTAAAATACTCTATATATTGTTTCTTGAAACTAAAATAATAGGAGCCTTATCTGCTGGAAAAACAACATATTTGTTTTAAATATTGGACATAGTTTTAGCAGCATCAACATTCTGTAGTCTGATGATTCTTTTGTGCTCATTGGCCTTCTTAATCGACTGTTTGAATGAAAGAATTTACCCCTTTAGTAAGGTATCAATCGCCTGGGGTCTTCTTGTATTTTCCCATTTCTGTATAGTCCTTTGTTAAAACCATCAATAATTTAAAGCTGTTATTCTAGTTGATGGATATATTTGGAAAAACTATTACTTACGCTTTTTTTAATAACACTGATTAGATTTGTACGATCATTTTAAAAGATATCTTTTTTTTGGTTCGAATTAACAGACTAGCCGTCTAAGTGTATAGCTTAATATAGCATTGTACGCTACCCATAATACATTGACATTTAACTTTTGACCATACCATCAGAGTTCTACTTTGATATAAAACGAATGTGTTTCTAAAGCTTATTCAATTATACTATGACATATCATCCGAAGAGAAGATTTCATTATAATCAATTTTAATCGCTTCTTGAAATATTTTTGTTAAGAACCCATAATCCACTGTCATCTAAAGAGAAAACTCTAGTTAGTGTTCATAATAACGTATATGTAAAACTAATTTGAATTGAGAGTTTGTAAAATGCACTGTCTATGGGCATTGTGTGCTATATATGATAGGTGCGGTAAAGAAAATAATAAAACCCTTATAAAGATAGAACTGAATGTTGTCTATAAAGCTGAGCATGAAGTTAAATAATCAGTCTCTTTATGTACAGAGTGTAATATTGACTCTCTTCTGACGAGTTCATTAGCGTTAGCCAAATATAAAAAAAATGTTTTCAGAGATTTAAGCGCTAATCCAATTTACTGCAACTGTTCAAACATGTATTTAAAGACGTGGTCTGCACGCTCCCAAGCTAGACAGAGTTTAGCATGCAATAATATGAAAACCTTTTTGGAGCTGGACATATCAAAATGCACTGGTGAGTATTGATGAATAAAAAAATTATTCCCAGATGGATTGAATTTTGATGTTCAACATGTGCTTTTATCATGCCGTTCAACTTAAGGGGATGCAGGACACTATCCGCAACTTTTTGTGAAAATTTCAAAATAGATAGAACATTTATGGTAAATTTAATATTAATTTCTTTCATTATTCACTCTTAATTTCCATAAAATTTAAAATAATAATGACATAATTATACCTATATTATTACTTTAATTTATTAATAGTTGAAATAGAAAGTTTTTACATAAAGGAGTTCGGTATTGACAAAATAATAAAAATGAAATTTTTAATAAGGGAGATGATTGTGACCAAAAATGCAATCTTTATCACTTTTGACCAGTTTTTTCCCCAATGGACAAAAATTGAATTCAGAGAGCCCTATTTTTCTTTCCGTCACTAAAATTTATACCAATTGCTTGACATTAAATCAAACATTCAGAAAATTTCATTGGACATAATTTTTGTAATCTTTTATTTTGGTGTTTTTTTTATTCGCTTCTCTGTATAATCTATTGTAAAATTTAAAATGTCAATGCTCAACACCTCGAAAATAAGCTCTGAAACCCCTATTCTATTTATTTTAATTTTGATAACTTGTATAAAAAAACAAACTATATGGTGAATATAAAGACAATTAATTGACAAATTATTTTTAGTGAAAGTGTCCTGCATCTTCTTAATGGGTTTAAAATTTCAGAAGCATCTAACGCTCGCACATTATAATGGTATGTTTGATAATTATCTTCAGCTAGGTAGCTGGTGGGACAGCAATCATACCTTTTCAGAAGGTTAAATAACTGGTAAGAGACTAGCTTGTGAATAAATATGTTTAAAATATCACATATGTCCAGGCCTTTTTTTTATATAAGGATATACTTCCAACTGAAATGTGATATGTAACTACTAAAGAGTAAATTACTAATTTGATTAACTAGTTCTACAACTTTAACAGCTTTGAAGGTGGTAGTTTCAACGAGGATCAAAGGAGGTCAACAATAATAAAAATAGTGTATCATTTTATTACGTTCAACAGTTTCGCAATGATAACAAATGTTCTCAAGGTTAAATAACTGGTAAGAGGCAAACTTCGGCATAGATGTATTAAAATATAACGTATGTTCATGCCTTTTTTATTTTAGTCCTTAATGTTGAGATATGTAACTACTAAAGAGTAAATTACTAATTTCATTTAATAGTTCCAACTACAACTACAACTTTAATGACATCTTTGACAACGGTGAAGGTGTCAGTTAATACGACGACCAAAAAAGGTATAATAATAATTATGATAAAATTGCATGTTTTTCACGACCGACAGTTTCGCAATGATAACAAATTTTCTTAACCAAACTTGTATAAAGATACTATTATGACAAAAATCGATATTTGCAGTGAAAAAAATGGAATATTAGGAAACTGTTGGCACTAAAGTACGAACGCGGAGAAATGTCACGTAATCAGATTCACATGCAAAAAATATTCTCAGATGGATTAAATTTTGCTGTTCAACATGTGCTTTTATCATGCCGTTTAACCCTATGTGTTTAAAATCTCAAAACATCTTATTTTCGCTGAGTCATAAATAGTGTTTCCTATTCCTGGATTTGACTTTATTAGAAACAGGCACTGCTTACTTCTCCGGAGCACCTGAGTGCACCCATGTTTTTTTTGGTTTCCGATTACTGTGTGTTTTTTGTTTTTGATTTTTGTATTGCGTTTGTCTACATCCCGATTTGTAACTGTCCCTTGACTTTTGGCTATTGTTGTTCGGTCGGTTTTCTTTGCTATTTTCTTTACATCTTACTAAAGCGAGATTTAATGTGATAAAATGGAATATTAAAAAACTATTGACAAAAAGGTACGAATGCGCACGTAATCAGTTATTAAATGCCTTAATCTTACAGTCTTCAAAAAAGGGACACCGCTGCGAGATGATGAATTTTCAAGTTCATAAAAATAGTCATTGTTGTTAAAGGTGCAATGTGAGATATTACGTGACATTTCTGCCAGGTCGTACTTTCTAGTCAATACTTTCTTAATATTCCATTTTTCCACTGCAAAAGTTTCTATTGCAAAACATTTACTAGACAGACGATTTCAGAATATCTCCTATAACACCTTTCGTAAATAACAATGACTATTTAGTTATATGTTAATTAACGACGGAAGTGATGAAGATAGAAATATGTGCATCAGTAAGCATTTGGTTAACGTTGGTCGACTTAACACTTTCTTTGGTCTTAAATTGTAATCAGTTTTCCACGTACCAGTTATGGTAGGGATATAATGATGTGAAGTGTAAAAATAATTTAGATATATGTTAATTAATTGCGACAGTATATTTAATGCAGTGCTATAAGCGATTATGTGTATTGAAATTACACATTAAAACGTTCTTAAAAAGTTGTTGTCTAAATAACAGTGTAGTCATTAATTCAAATACAATCAGGCATAGCAATATATATTTGCAAACAACAAAGTAAATCAGTAGATAACCAGGTCCAATGAAATTCTTAATTCTTTCTACGACAAACGTTTGTAAGAACATTGTTTTTCTCGTTGTCGTCTAAATGTTTATATGCCATCTCATCAACCGTCAAATCAGAAATCGGTCTCATTTTGATTAATATGTATCGGTTATCATGCAAAACTAACACATAAATCACGTTATCAATGTTTGTTTAACTGATCAATAATTTTGTTTTAATAAATCTGTAATCGTTAATAATTCGATCATAAGTTCCGGAAAATTTAAATGAATTGTGCCGCAAGATTTTGCAGGGTTAAATTTTCGGACGAGATTTTTTTACATAATACTTCTAGCATTGTGCTAGTTAAGCACCCGTTCTTATACTCTCTTGATTCGTTCCATTGATGTCATGAATCATATTTCAATTGTGTGTATCACACCGTTAATAACATTTGTGGCATATTTACATTGTACAGTCGTCCAAATGAAGTCAAAGGCTTTTCTGTTTCCCGTTATGTTTGCACTATAAACAAATTATTAAATTTCAGGTAGCTTATTAATTGCAAATTTATATTTTCAGTATGTAAGATGACATTACATTAGGTCATTCTTTAGATCATAAGTAAAGAAAAATATTTGATGTAAATATAAATAATACTAAACCACTGCACGTGATTAATTGCCTGAACAATTGTTATTCATAACTTATACAGATTTGGAATGTACTATTTATATCTTTTATATAATATCTAGCTCGACTGTGTCCTACTGGGAGAACAAAATGTCATGACGGAATACAGTGCATTAGTGAAAGCGACCTTTGTGACGGTACAGAAGATTGCAACGACGGAAGTGATGAAGATAGAGATATGTGCATCGGTAAGCATTTGGTTAACGTTGGTCGACTCAACGCTTTCTTTGGTATTAAATTGTTATCAGTTTTCTAGCTACTAGTTGTGTATGTGTATTGAAATAACAAATTAAAACGTTCTGAAAATGTTGTTGTTTCAATAAGACTTTAGTCATTAATACAAATACAATCAGGCATAGCAATATATTTTTGCAAACAACAAAGTTAATCAGTAGATACCCAGGTCCAATGAAAATCTTGATTCTTTCTGCGACAAACGTTTGTAAGAACATTGTTTTCTCGTTGTCGTCTAAATGTTTCTATGCCATCTCATCGAACGTCAAATCAGAAATAGGTCTCATTTTGATTAATATGTATCGGTTTTCATGCAAAACTAACACATAAATCACGTTATCAATGTTTGTTTAACTGATCAATAATTTTGTTTTATTAAATCTGTAATCGTTAATAATTCGATAATAAGTTCCGGAAGAACGTTACACGTTTGTTTTCAAAATTTAAATGAATTGTGCCGCAAGCTTTTGCAGGGTTAAATTTTCGGATTTAACGAGCTTTTATTACATAATACTTCTAGCATTGTGCTAGTTAAGCACCCGTTCTTATACTCTCTTGATTCGTTCCATTGATGTCATGAATCATATTTCAATTGTGTGTATCACACCGTTAATAACATTTGTGGCATATTTACATTGTACAGTCGTCCAAATGAAGTCAAAGGCTTTTCTGTTTCCCGTTATGTTTGCACTATAAACAAATTATTAAATTTCAGGTAGCTTATTAATTGCAAATTTATATTTTCAGTATGTAAGATGACATTACATTAGGTCATTCTTTAGATCATAAGTAAAGAAAAATATTTGATGTAAATATAAATAATACTAAACCACTGCACGTGATTAATTGCCTGAACAATTGTTATTCATAACTTATACAGATTTGGAATGTACTATTTATATCTTTTATATAATATCTAGCTCGACTGTGTCCTACTGGGAGAACAAAATGTCATGACGGAATACAGTGCATTAGTGAAAGCGACCTTTGTGACGGTACAGAAGATTGCAACGACGGAAGTGATGAAGATAGAGATATGTGCATCGGTAAGCATTTCGCTAACGTTGGTCGACTCAACGCTTTCTTTGGTATTAAATTGTTATCAGTTTTCTAGCTACTAGTTATGTATGTGTATTGAAATAACAAATTAAAACGTTCTGAAAATGTTGTTGTTTCAATAAGACTTTAGTCATTAATACAAATACAATCAGGCATAGCAATATATTTTTGCAAACAACAAAGTTAATCAGTAGATACCCAGGTCCAATGAAAATCTTGATTCTTTCTGCGACAAACGTTTGTAAGAACATTGTTTTCTCGTTGTCGTCTAAATGTTTCTATGCCATCTCATCGAACGTTAAATCAGAAATAGGTCTCATTTTGATTAATATGTATCGGTTTTCATGCAAAACTAACACATAAATCACGTTATCAATGTTTGTTTAACTGATCAATAATTTTGTTTTATTAAATCTGTAATCGTTAATAATTCGATAATAAGTTCCGGAAGAACGTTACACGTTTGTTTTCAAAATTTAAATGAATTGTGCCGCAAGCTTTTGCAGGGTTAAATTTTCGGATTTAACGAGCTTTTATTACATAATACTTCTAGCATTGTGCTAGTTAAGCACCCGTTCTTATACTCTCTTGATTCGTTCCATTGATGTAATGAATCATATTTCAATTGTGTGTATCACACCGTTAATAACAATTGTGGCATATTTACATTGTAAAGTCGTCCAAATGAAGTCAAAGGCTTTTCTGTTTCCCGCTATGTTTGCTCTATAAACAAGTTATCAAATTCCAGGTAACTTAATAATTGCAAATCTATATTTTCAGTATGTAAGATGACATTACATCTAGGTCATTCTTTAGATCATAAGTAAAGAAAAATATTTTGATGTAAATATAAATAATACTAAACCACTGCACGTGATGAATTGTCTTAATTTATTGTTATGCATAAATTATAAAGATTTGGAATGTACTATTTATATCTTTTATATAATATCTAGCTCGACTGTGTCCTACTGGGAGAACAAAATGTCATGACGGAATACAGTGCATTAGTGAAAGCGACCTTTGTGACAATGACGAAGATTGCAACGACGGAAGTGATGAAGATATGTGCAGCGGTAAGCATTTGGCTAAAGTTGGTCGACTTAACGCTTTCTTTGGTATTAAATTGTTATCAGTTTTCCAGCTACTAGTTATGGCAGGTGTACATGATGTAAAGTTAATAGATAATTTAGTTATAAGTTAATTAATTGCGAAAGTATACTAGATGCAGTGCTTGAAATAACAAATTAAAACTTTCTTAAATGTTGTCGTTTCAAATTCAAATACAATCCAGGATTATGATAGCAAATTTCTGCTTACAAACAACAAAGTAAATCAGTAGATACCCAGGTCCAATGAAAATATTGATTCTTTCTGCGACAAACGTTTGTAAGAACATTGTTTTTTCGTTGTCGTCTAAATATTAATATGCCATCTCATCGAACGTCCAATCAGAAATCTGTCTTATTTTGATTAATATGTATCGGTTATCATGCAAAACTAACACATAAATCACGTTATCAATGTTTGTTTAACTGATCAATAATTTTGTTTTATTAAATCTGTAATCGTTAATAATTCGATAATAAGTTCCGGAAGAACGTTACACGTTTGTTTTCAAAATTTAAATGAATTGTGCCGCAAGCTTTTGCAGGGTTAAATTTTCTGATTTAACGAGCTTTTATTACATAATACTTCTAGCATTGTGCTAGTTAAGCACCCGTTCTTAGACTCTCTTGATTTGTACCATTGATGTCATGAATCATGTATCAATTGTATGCATCATACTGTTAATAACATTTGTGGCATATTTACGTTGTACAGTCGTCCAGATGATGTCAAAAGCTTTCTGTTTCCCGTTATGTTGACAACAATGAAAATATATACACTTTTTATGAAGATCAAGTTTGCAACAAAAAAAAATCAGTTAGCAAAACATTACGATGCACTATAAACAACATATAAAATTTGAAATGACTTAGCTGCTGGTCTAGATTTTTAGTACGTAAGATGACATTACATCATGGTCAGTCTTTAGATCATAAGGTAAAGAAAAATATACATGATTTCAAGTGTTAAAAATAGCTTAGTTATATGTAAATTAATTTCGACAGTTTATTTGATGCAGTGCTATGAACGATTATATGTATTGAAATAACAAATTAAAACGTTCTTAAAACCTTATTGTTTCTATGATTCTTAAGTCATTAATTCAAGTACAATCAAGGAAAACAAAAGGTTTTACAAACAACAAAGTAATTCAGAAGATACCCAGGCCCAATTTAAAAAGCTTGATTCTTCTTGCGACAAACGTTTGTAACAACATGGTTTTCTGGTTGTCGTTAAAATGTTTTTATACTATCTCATCGTTAGTCAAATCAAAATTCGGTCTTATTTTAATTAATATGTGTTGGTTATCATGCAAAACTAACACCTAAATCAAGTTATCAATGTTTGTTTAACTGATCAATAATTTTGTTTTGTTGTTAGATTTTACGACTACTAGCCTGTTAAATTTGTAATCGTAAATAATTCGATCATAAGTTTCGGAAGAATGTTACACGTTTCTTCTCAAAATTTAAATGAACGGTGCCAAAAGCTTTTGCAGGGTCAAATTTTCGTACTTAACCCACTTTAATTACATAATACTTTTAGTATTGTGCTAGTCAAGCACCCGTTTTTAGTCTCTCTTGATTTCTATCATTGATGTCATCAATCATTTACCAGTTGTGTGTATCACACCGTTAATAACATTTGTGGCATATTTACATTGTACAGTCATCCAAATGAAGTCAAAGGCTTTTCTGTTTCCCGTTATGTTTGCACTATAAACAAGTTATCAAATTTCAGGTAACTTAATAATTGCAAAACAATAATTTCAGTATGTAAGATGACATTACATCTAGGTCAATCTTTAGATCATAAGTTAAAGAAAAATATTTTGATGTAAATATAAATAATACTAAACCACTGCACGATTATAATTGTTTGAACAATTGTTATTCATAACTTATAAAGATTGGGAATGTACTATTTATATCCTTAATATAAAATCTAGCTCGACTGTGTCCAGATGGGAAAACAAAATGTAATGACCGAATCCAGTGCATTAATGAAAGCTACCTTTGTGACTATTACGAAGATTGCAACGACGGCAGTGATGAAGATAGAGATATGTGCATCGGTAAGCATTTGGCTAACGTTGGTCGACTCAACGAAGTCAAAACTGAAACTTTGGTATTAAATTGTAATATGATTTCCAGCTACTAGTTATGGCAGGTGTACATGATGTAAAGTATATAAATAGTTTAGTTATATGTTAATTAATTGCGGCACACATTTGATGCAGTAATATAAGCGGTTATGTATATTGAAATAACAAATTATAACGTTCTTAAAAAGTTGTTTTTTCAATTACACTTTAGTCATTAATTCAAATACAATCAAGGAAAACAAAAGTTTTTACAAACAACAAAGTATTTCATAAGATACTAAGGCTCAATAAAAAACTTGTTTCTTTTTGAGACAAACGATTGTAAGAACATGGTTGTCTGGCTGTCGTTAAAATGTTCATATACCATCTCATCGACGGTCAAATCCAAAATCGGTTTCCTTTTAATTAATTTGTATCGGATATCATGCAAAATTACCATATAAATCTATGTTATACTGTTTGTTTAACTGATCAATAATCTTGTGTTACTGTTTTATTTTACGACCAGCCTCTCAAATTTGTAATGGTAAATAACTCGAAGTTTTAGAAGAACGTTGCATTTGTTCTCTAAATTTAAAAGAACGGTGCCATAAGCTTTTGCTGGGCTAATTTTTCGGATGTAACTCACTTTTATTATATAATACATGTAGTATTGTGCTGGCCGCCAAACACCCGTGCTTGACTCTCCCATTTTCTATGCTTGATATTGTGAATCGTGTATCCATTGTGTGGATCACACCGTTAATAACATTTATGTTTGCACATTGTATGAACAATTATAAAAGGTAGAATTCTGAGTGACCAATCAGCCTATAATATTATATTATATAAATAGCACCATGTAATGATGGACGCCAAGTGGCATAACTCCTTGCTCTGTTTGTTGTAAAAGCTGGTAAGAAAAAGACATTATCTAATCTCAAATTGATCTTTAAAAAATGACGGCAAACATTATTTACACAACACGGGAGTTGATCCTTACAAGATGTTGCTAACATTAAAGTTTAAGAATTAAATCCCTTGAATAGCCAGCCTACAATAAAGGTGGCATAACAAAAAGGAATACAAAATGCATTTGCACAAAAAAAAATTAAAAACATAAAATACCATTGATTATCTCATTTCATAACACCACTTGTGTGATTAACAAGTTAAACATATGGATAAGGTCACATAATAATTTAAACTAGATTGGGCTTGAGGTGGGTTACAATTGTTTAAATACACTCAAATTGGGGAATTCTTGTCGAACGAATTTTATTCTTGTGACACGTGACCTAGAATCAGTCACTGATTGGATAGATATAAATTACAAGGGTATTGATTATTTTGTCGTTTATTTAGTAACCGTGAAAGTATGGTACACAACTGCAACCATATGAATATACTCATAAATTAGTTTATGTGGCATATTTACATTGTACAGACATCCAGACAGTCATCTGCTTTTCTGATTTCTGTTATATTGGCACAAATGAAAACATTTGCACTTTTCTATGAAACTCAAGACTGCTAAAAAGAACTTAAACATTAAACTGATCTAGTCTTAGTGAGATGAGATTGCATCAATATCAGTCACTTAATCAATTTACAAAGAAATATATTTTGATGTGAATGTAACTAATGCTTAATCACTGAACAAGATTAATTTTCTAATCGCATGTTGTGCATGTTTTATTAAGATTGGAAACGTAGTATTTATATTGATTATTCTTCAAAATCCTTTATTTGATATTTAGCACTTAAATGTCATGATGAGATCACAAAATGGAATGACGGCATACTTAATTGCAAAACATACTTTTGTGACGGTGAAGAGTATTGCGATGACGGAAGTGATGAAGATAGAGATATGTGCATCGGTAAGCATTTGGCTAACGTTGGTCGACTTTACGCTTTCTTTGGTATTAAATTGTAATAAGTTTTCAAGCTTCTAGTTATTGCAAGTATACATGATGTAAAGTGTGTAATAGCTAAATTATATGTTGATTAATTGTAACATCATATTTGAGCCACTCCTATAGGCGATAAGGTATATTGAAATTACAAATTTTAACGTTATTGTTTAATGACACTTCATCGTCTGTATTTATTTGGATTACAAATAAATTAATAAATGATAAAGTAAATAAGAAGATACACAGGCCCAGTCAAAAGAAAAAGCTTGGTTCTTCTTGCGACAAATGTTTGCAAAAACATGGCTGTCTGGTTGTCGTATCATTGATGATCAAATCAACAATTGGTCTCTTTTTAATTAATTTATATCGTTTATCATGCAAACCTAATATATTAATCAGCTCCATCCTGTTTGTTTTACTGAACAATTATTTAGTTTTGTTTAATTTTATAATCGGCCTTTCAAATGTGTAATCATAAATAATTCGATTATACGTTTCGGAAGAACATGACACGTTTATTCGCTTAATTTAAAAGAACGGTGCCGCAAGCTATTGCAAGGTATTTTTGTAGAATTAGGACACGTTTTGTACATAATACTTGCAGTATTGTGCTAGTCAAACATCCGTGCTTTGACTCTCCCGTTTTCCATGTGTGATATAAAGACTAAATTGTCATTGATTGCATCACAATGTTATAACGCTTGTGGCATATTTACATAGTTCAGACATCCAGACGAGGTCAAATAATTTTCTGATTCATATTATATTAGCAAAAATTAACACTTGAACTTTAGTATGAAACACGCGTTTCCAAAAAGATGGAATTAAATTAGACCTAAACATTATAGTGTAATATAAAGAATATACATAATTGCATGTGACTCAATAATTAAGTCTTGATTTTTAGTAATATAAAAATGACATCACTGTCAGCCATTAAATCATTAGATAAAGAGATATATTTAGACTTAATATTTCTAAGTACCCCTGAAAACCTTCAATCTTTACCAGGAAAACTGGCAACACTGGTCAATTATTACATTAACTACCCTTAACTCCTCGTGCACCACTACATTTTAATAAAGTTTATCTAAAACAATTAAACCAGTTAAAATCAAACAACAATATTCATTTATCATATACTCTCCATCCTTTGTTTTATGACATTCGAAAGACCCTGCAAGGTATCGTTCTGAGTTCTAATATGACGAATTAAGATTATACAAATTTTAAATTATATTAGAGCTATGTAAACAAAGCCGTGTCACAATTCCCATAAATTAAGTTCGCACATGCGTGAGCTGAGTGTTTTGTGTAAATGTAAAAGCTGACTTAAAAATTCCAGTTTGTTATCGGTGATCGATAATTATTGTTATTGTTAATAATGCAGTTATTTTCAGTCTGAAATCTGAGATTTGTATAATTTAACATGCATTGTTTTTAACAACTCTATGACATCCTTCATACGCTTTGAGAACATATCATAGAGCCGTGACGTCACAATTCCTACGTCATTGAACGCTCAACTGAAAATTTCAAACTGGAACAATACAATTTCATTAAGGTTTCTCAATATTTTTGTATAAAAGGTACGTATATTCAATGAAATGACGAGCACAAATGTTTATGTCAATTTTTTTTGCTTTAACATACGTTTTTAGATATGTTTTATTAGTTTTACAAAAATAATTTTACCATTGAAAGCGTCCTCTTAGAGCCACTTCGAAATTTATTGGACATATCGCATCGGGTCCCAAAATCGACGGTGCCCTAAATTCTACGGAAGTGCTTTCGTGTTTACATCTCGTAGGTAAAACCACGCGAGATTTAGTTACACCCTACTATAATTGACAGTTCATTTGCTTCGCCTAATTTTCCAAAGATATCCTGTACTATGCGTTTTAACCAAGTAAATTATGTAACTCGATAATTATGTACTTACAAAAACTCATAATTTCACTAAATCCACTAGTACCTTCTTGAATCGGTTCTCTTAAGAAGATGCAAGTTATCGTCTGCTTTACCTGTTTCTTTATAACAAAATCACGTGACAATCAATGGAATGTAGGCGAGACAAATAAAATTTGACAATGTGTGTTTTCTGTACAAATTAGATTACACAATACAGTTTTACAGCTAATATTAAATCATTTTCACACAATACACTTATATAGATTTTATATTCATGTAGACGTATTTATCTGTATTCTCAGCAAATGTGTTGATAACATTTAATTAAATATGAACCAAACAAGTTTAGTTTGCTTTGACAGAAATTTAAAATAGGGCATGTTTCATCAATAAATTACAGGAATAGTTTCCTTTCAACAAAGTATTTTTGCATTGAAAACTAAAATAAAAGTCAGTCAGCTATACTTATATTTTATTTATTACATATATTTCAGACAAAACCAAATCACTAGCCAATGCAAACAAGGCAGTGAGGGAAAACAGAAAATCTGTGAACGGAGCAGCCAAGCATTACAATGTTTCCATAACAACGCTTTAAGATAGAATATTTGGAAATGTTTGCCCTGAGACAATAAAAAGTGGAAGATCTCCTCTCCTTTCCTGTATTCAAGAATCTCATCTTGCATACATTTGAAGGTTATTCCCAGTTATGGTTATGGATATTCTCGTCAGGAAGTTGTTGATCTTGCCTCAGATTATACGGTACAGCTTGGTGTTAGATAAAAGAATCGCCCATTTAATTTAAAATGGTTCCGAGGTTTTATTGCTCGCTGGCCTGAGATGAAAGTTCAAAAACCTAGGAGTCTTGTAATAGCTAGAGCTAAGTCTGCTCACTTTATGCTGTTAACTTCCAGAAATTGGAGAAAGTCATCAAAGATAATGGATTTGATACAAAACCACACCTTGTTTTCAATTGTGAGAAAAAAGGATTCTCAAAAAATCACACTCCCCCATCTGTTGTGTGTGGATCTGGGACATATCCTCCCCAGGCAGTAACTGCAGGAAAATCTAATACCACTACTGTTATTGGATGTAGAAGTGCTAGTGGAATGGCTATACCCTTTTGTTTCTTTTTTTGCTGGTAGAAGAATGGTTCCTGAATTAATGGATGGATGTTCACCAGGTGCTGTTGGAAGGATGTCAGAGTCAATATGGTCTAATGCTGAACTCTTTCGTGATTTCATTCAAAACCATTTTCTGAAGTATGTTCCACTACAACGCAACAAGAAGTTCCTTCTTCTTATGAATGGACACATGACACATGCTAATGTTGGTCTTGTTGAATGGGGTAGAGACAGGAACATCATCCTATACATCATACCAGCTCATACTAGACACATCCTACAGCCCTAAGATGTTGGATGTTATGGGCTTTTGCAGAAAATGTACAACGTTGAATGCCATACCTTTATAAGATTTTCTCAAAGTTCTATTACCACATTTAACATTTGTAAAATTATTTGCAAAGTGTATTCTAAAGCCGTGTCAGCAGGGAACTTAATCTCAACCTTGAAGGAGACGGGTATTTTCCCATGAAACAGAAATGCTATATCACCTGAAATATAAAACCAGCTGAAGTGTTCACAGAATGTTCACCAACAGATGAGCAACAGGTGAGAATGAAGTCCCCGAGGAAGATTGAATGGGATTTGACAGCAATGACAGTGTAGAAGTAGTTGATAGTAATGACAGTGATGACCAGAAACAGAAGTTTTTTAGAGAGAAAGAAAAAAGCTTGTAGATATGAAGAGAAAAGAAAAATCAAAAAAGAGGACGACACTTAGTAAAATAGTATCTGGTAAGTGCATAACAAAAGAGAAAGTAATTGATCGTATGAAAAGTCATGCTAAAGAACAGTCACTAAAAGGAAAGAAAGTTCAACAGGACAGTCAATTGCCATCATGCTCTGGGTACAAGCCAAAAACGGAGGGAGTAAAAAAAAGACAGTTGTAGATGTGTCTGCAGAAGATGAGGATGATTCTGATGCCGAACTTTGAACTTTGTTGTGTGTGCAATGCATTTGAACCATGGGAAGTTAGACACAATGTTACTGAAATTATTACTAAATGGGCAAAATGTGATGGCATAAAGGATGGTGTCAGCATTGATCACTGGACACACCTTGGGTTTTGCTGCAAAACAAAAGTAATAAGAAGAAACGTGTAAATGTCCACATTGTGGGGAATCAGACAAGTAAAACAATTCGATGATAATAAAAATACAAACACTTCAATTTTTAACCTTTATTTAAATTAAAATAAAAACATCATTAAATTTGTTACCAAAGTTGTATTTTTGGTTTATTTATAACCGAATAATATGAATGGCATAGCCTAAATTGGTCTAACCAATCATACAGTTTGTAGGTGGAGATATCGTCGAATTTAGGACCTGTCATGGCTGCTTCCAGGTTCTCTAACCCGTCTACTTTGTTACTTCGTTTTGTGCTAAATTTTCAATAAAATAAATAAAACATAATGCATAATTTGAAGGAATGTTTCAGAATAAGAAATCTACAATTGGATCTGAAAAAAGTATACGGTAAATCAAAATATAATTTGACAAGTCTTGCACCGTCGAAATTTGGACTCACGGGGATATTACAATCGAATCGAAATAGATTATTGCTCGGTATAAAATATTGACAAATTTAAGGTATGACCATGTTCTAATTCGCTGAAAGCCCGCTCGCAATAATTTATTTCCTAAATAAAGTTTTATTTTTACCTACAAAAATGTTTTCAAAGGTAAAATATAATGAATATAGTGTTTATACGAAGAATCTTTATCATACATTCTTAAACCTTGAATCATTTGTGTTCTGACTAATTTATCAGCGTATCAGCGTATCAGCGTATATTTGGTTGTATTTTCAGTTCCTGTAAACAATCGTAATCCGGTTGCAAATATAACTGTTACATCAGAATACATAAATATCACAAGTGCAGGTGACTATGTGATACCAACAGGAAGCGACTTTACAATAGAATGTCGGGGGGATTACCCACCACTTCTGAAAGTTGTACGAGGATACACAGTTGAAGTAAGTTTAGATATTACGTAGGTAAGGTAAGTTTTTGTTTAAAAATGACATTAAAAACTGTATTACCAACCTAGTACAAATTAATAGACAACGGAGAGTTGATACTGGTAAATTGTCCGTTTCCGTAACCTTTACTTTTAAAAGTCTTTAAAACAAGAAGAAATGTTAGGTTTAACCCAGCATTTCAAGTTTATTTTGCAGCGAGTTCAAATACTTTTAATATTTTATGACAATGAAAGAATATTCTTTAATATATGTAGATTATTCAAAATTCAAAAGATATTTTTGAAAATTTAAGATCTAGATCGATATGTAAAATTTCATCTGTTAGAATCTTTGATTTTTTAACTCTTTATACTACCTTGGCGCACGATAAACTAAACTCCCGTCGTAAGGAAATCATACATAAAGCCTTCCCTTCCACATATGCCTACAAATATAAAGTTTTAGGTTACGACGGTACGTTTTTTTCTACTAAAAAATTAAAAGACAAAGTATGCTACAGCGAAAAACAGGTTTATTGTATGCAAGATTTTCTGATCTACAACATATTTGTGACTTGTGGAGGATGTTTTTTTCAGCAGACAATCGGAATTCCGATGGGTACAAATTGTGCCCCACTCCTTGACGATGTTTTCCTGTTTTCTTATGAAACCGAATTTCTTTGACGTCTTATTAAAGACAAGAAGATGGCAGAAGTTAGGTCCTTTAATTTTACATATAGATATATATTGATGTTCTGTTAAAAAACAACCCTCAATTTGCTGAGTGGCTTCCGTTAATTAATCCTTCAGAACTGGAATTTAAAGAAACCACAGAAACATCTTCATCTTCATCATATCTAGAATTATACTTCGAATATGACACCAACGGTCATCCTAGCACAAGAATTTACGACAAGCGAGACGATTGTAATTTCAAAATTATAAATTTTCCTCAACTATGCAGCAATATTACAGCTTTTCCTGCATACAGTGTCTATATTTCTCAATTGATCAGATATGCAAGAGTTTGCAGCGAGTATACGGATTTTTTGCAAACGCCATCTATTTCTTCGGGATTAACTTATAACCCAAGCTTTCCAGAAAAAAACGACTAGTCATGCCTTTAATAAGTTTTACTATACATACCAATTCCTTGTCGAAAAATATTTCTTTTGAAAATATGGTTACAGATAGTTTTCCCAGTGAATTCAGTTTACAATGATCACATGTGCTACGATGATTGTTGGATACACCTATTATTGACTAGTGGTATACGATACCTATATCTTTTGATCAACTAACCAACCCAAATAATACAGTTATAGAAGCAAGAGTTTTTAGCATACCATAAAACCTGGTTTTGAAATGCCTGTACCAAGTCAGGACCATTGCTGTAGTTACTATATTTTGGTTGTTGGTTCTGGATATGCCGGTTTCTCGGACTGATTTCTGGATTGTCTGTTTTGACAGTTTCATCGGTGTTTGGTATTTCGTTATTACCTTCGTTTCATCCTGTATCAAAAACACATATTTTAAAAAAAAACAAGCACCGTTCAAAGCTACTGTTTTCATTATGACATTATTAAATATGTAAACTTATGTATTTTTGGCCAAAAACTACGTTCATTTTTCCTTAATTAACAAGAATTTCATGTCATGATATGGATGAAACATTGCTGAAAATGGAACTATAATTAGCATAAATATGGAATTTTATTTTGTAATGTTTCCATAAATAGTTTACATTGATAAGTATACAGAAAGGACACGTTTTAATTCACATGGAACATTCCAAATTGTTTTTCAGACCGAGCCAGCTTTTGATACCTTGAACATAACAAAGTCTCTGGCAAATGAGTCCATTTTGCAAGAGTTCGTAGCAACTTACTATGTCATCAAACCAAATTACACATATACTGGTGAATATATTTGTTTTAATGCCATCAGCACAGGCCTCAACACATCTGCTTACATATATGTTTCAGGTATGTCATGTTTATCTTTAAAAACATACTTAGGTTACATACTACAACAAACAATTGTTGATTTACCGTAATAAACTGGCCGAAAGAAACGATGAGCAATTGCGCCAACTATTTGCCTTTCAGTCTGTTCTACAATCATGGTCTATTAATTATTTACATTTTAATTTTCTACTCTGAAGCAACTATACAAATTTCTTTCAATTTAAATTGTATTTCCTGCAACTGAAATCGAGGGAAACGATTTGTTTCGAGATTGTCATGCTTTCTACACGATGCAAACAGCTGCAGTTTTCTAAAAGTAGTAGGGAAATTATCGCTACTATAAAAAACTAAAATGTTTGTCCCAGTCCAAAAACGAACACACTTTTTAGTGGTGTTCTATGAATCCTCATTTTAGTCAGTACTATTTATCTTTTTAACTTGTTCTTTTCCTGAATAAAGCTGTAGTATTGCTTGCTGGAGGTTAAGCAACCTTTAAATCAACCAATCAATCAACTAAACTGTAGAATAAATCTCAAACATGCTTGTTTATGTAAATGTCTTCTTCAAATTGTGTTTTGTATTATGAATGGAAATTTCCACCACCACACTATTTAGTGTAATAATTAGACTAAAAGAGCGAATGCTTAAATGCTTTCTCATTAGAAACCACAAAGCTAATCAATATCAATGTTTATTGAATGGTAGTTATTTATTATTAACTCTATTTAATGTAAGAACCTTTTTAGAAAGAATGATTTAAATACTTCTTATTTGAAACATTTGAACCAATTGGAACCAAAATTGGTTACTTGGTACTGGGTATGTTCCACTGTACAGTTTATATAGAATTATTTTTTTATTCATCACAAATTCAAAATGGCCACCTTTGCACGATTTAGTTAAAAAGGGACACTGTTGTAAAGTATTTGAATGCCTTCTCGTGGTACGCCTAAGGGTTTCAGAAAAATATAATATCCATTATTACTTGGTGTTGTGAAGTTTAAACTATTAATTCCAATTACGTTAATAATACACTTCAACACAAGCTGAAGTCTTAATAGTAGATGGATATTTAACTATAATAGCCTTAGTGAAAAAAAGACAAGTTAGTATCTTAATGAATTTGGATAATACAGTGTCAAAAAATTTCCTTTTCATGAGGGTTGGTAATGCCGTATGAGTTTTTTCTTGCTTTTAAGGCTTGTACAATTAGATTTATTATTTTCTGACAATTTAAAAGTACATAAAAATGAATTGTATACATACAAAACCAATGACTTTGAAATTGCTGCCTTTGACAGCTTATATTTAGTTATTCAGACTTTAAAAGTTTCTGGTAATTTATAGAGTACTGTTAAACCGATAATCAGTAACTGTCATTTTTGTTGTATGGTCTAGGTAATTTGTGATATCTATTATGTTAAGGGCTCTGAGGTAGTAGATCATGTCTTCTACGTGCAAATGACGACTTTATATTTCCTCGGTAGAAAAAGATTATGTCTACTGTGTGTAAACTGTGAATATATGAAAGCCTCTGTAGTCAATAACAAATAGGTAGTTGTTATTTTGAATGTTGCTTAACGCTACCTTCAGCAATTGTTCAGCTATATCATGACGTCCAGTTTTAGTTGGCGGTGGAAGCCGGAGTACCCGGAGAAAACCCACCTTCGGTAGGAAAACTGTAAGTTTTTGTCAATTAAGATTGGAGTCAAACACACCCTGCCCGCAGTGAAAATCGAACCTGCAACGTCAGTTTTGACAGGCACGTTATAAATAGAACACTACCTTACCCACTCGTCTATCGACACCCAAATGTAGTTAATCAATTCTACTGTGTATTTTGACAGTGGACAAGCTACTTGTGCCAAGTCAGTTTACATCAACAGTCGTTGTTCTCAATCTATTTTTCCTTTAAATAAAAAAAACAACTTGATGATGCACCATGCTTGCATGATCATGTGGAATTTCCAAATGTATACCTGCTCAGGGGGATATACAGTTTAAAAAATAAACAACATTAAATAGTGTATTAAAGAATACTAGTTGTACATAACTTTAACCATTCTTGTTTAGATCTGAATTATCTCTTTGCACCGGCATGGTCACCAACATCTGATCATCTGTTACCTGATGTATACCAGCACAAGAATAAATATTTGCCATGTCGAGTCACAGATCCTTCCACTAAAGTCAGACTGATTTATGCTGCAAAATATACAGAAGTAGAAGTAACGAATTCAACTTCAGTGTCCTATGATCCTAGAATTGGCTTTATTCTATACTTGCCAAGCCATTATTTTGAAGGAATGTTTAAATGCATGGCTACATCAACAGATGGAAACATAGAATCACAGTTGTTGTATCTAAAATATTACAGTAGGTTAAATTATAAACTGATACTTAGTTACTGCGCATATGAAGGTGTAGAAGGAAAAGAGACATTTTAAAAATCTCGAATGTCAAATATCTTAAAACCCGTCTAATGTTATCTTCCAAGGGAACCTTAAAGTCTAGTTATATCAGACAGGGGTCACTGCAACAGGTTTAATACATATGCAATAAACTACAAAGATAGAACAATTACCTCTTAGCTTGAATATTGTATATTTTATTGACAGACTGTTCTCTTCAAGGATCGGTGTATTTTTAATACCAATAAGATGCATAAGTCTTTCAAACGCATATCTTGTATTGTAAATAAACAACAAGCATTCAGTAACAAACTATACCATGGAAATAAGCAACTAACATTCAGTCTCACACTGCACAATACAATACAAAAAACTTTCACACGCTATACAATAGAAACAATAGAAATTTTCTACACAATAGAAACAACAACAAACATTCAGTCACACGCTACACAAAGGAAAAGACAACAAACATTTAGTCACACATTACAAAAAAGGAAAAAAACAAAAAACATTCAGTCAAACACTACACAACAGAAAAAACAACAAACATTCAGTCAAACACTACACAACAGAAAAAACAACAAACATTCAGTCACACGCTACACAAAGAAAAAACAACAAACATTTAGTCACACACTACACAATGTAAAAAACAACAAACATTCAGTCACACAAAGCACAAAGGAATTAAACAAAAACTTTCGGTCACACACTACATAACAGAAACAATGGAAATTCCGCTCCATAATACAATGGATAATAACAACCCATAGACGGTCACGCACTATACAATGGCAATTAACAACAAACAATCAGTCACACACTATACAATTGAAATTATCAATAAACATTCAGTCTTGCCCTATAACATGAAAATTTTCAACACACATTCAGTCACACACTATACAATTTCAAGACCTCGATTGAAATCAATAACAAATATTTAGTTAAACCATCTTCAATGAAAATTAGCAACAATCAATTGTGTATTGTCCACTTTAACTATTTGGTTAGCGGAATTTTAGACGTTATAGACATCAGGCTGTCTATGTGTTAGGATCTATAACATAGTCAATTATTTTAATTATACAAAATATATACAGATATCCAAAAACATTTGTCAGCGTTATCTCCCATGGAAAGTGTACATTACAGCTCAGATGTGTTATTCTTTTACCACCAGTCCACGGTGGGAATAGGCACAAATTAGTCGGCGCTTTTATTTTCTACCATTGTGTCTCCCTGCAGCAGATGAGCTCTTTGATTTGCTTTATCATAAACTGTCGAGTATTTTCCATAGAATAAATCAAATAAACGTGTATTTATTGTACGAAATAAAACGTCAAATTAGAGTGGATACTGGTTGTCTGTCGACAATTGGAAATAGAAAATCCTACCAGAGCTGTAGTGTAATAAAACAAGGATTTGACGAAATGAGCTGTCAGTATAGCTGCAATTCTTAATACAGAAACATCTACTTATTCATTCTTTTTTAAATAGGAGGAAATAATATTATTACTCTGTAACCATGCATTAGCATAGTCAGTTTTCATCTTGCAACTTGCGAGTATTAGATGATAATTTGTTGCATAACATTGTGACAACCTTGCGACGAAATTGTTTTCAGAATACAACCAATTTAAGATAGTTATTTTGAAGCTAGTGGGTGGGAAGCAAATACAACCAATCAGGCCTGTTTGGGTCATGTAATGCGAATGCTCTGATAATTGCACAGTAAAATATTTTAATTGTTTAATTCTTTTCATCTTATTTTTTGGTAACTTTACAATTATCCATTTAAATTTGAAGGACATATGTCGGCTCCTCTATAGGTCATATGAATTTACAATAATCTATTTTAGACCAGTTTAGATCTTTAATGCATGAGGGAATTAAGAATAATTTTGTAGTAAATACGCGTCAATTCCCAGTTCCCAGAATGTTAATTAAGAAATAATTCACGGAGGCTGTGGTTTTTCATTGTTTTACCACGGGGTGACCATTTATGTCGTATTATTTTATCCCGAGCGATAGTCTCAAAGCCTTTAAAGCACGTCATATTAGAATTCAGAATAATCTATTTAATTTGTAGAACACATGTTATTACATAGTGCTCTGTTGAAGTCACAACGATATATTTAATTTGTAGGATAGACGGCTACTTTGTCAGAAAAACCACAACTACTACTAATGCTCTGTAGACTTCACAGTGATCCATTTATTTCTGTAGGACAGACGTCAGCTGCTCTTATGTATTTTTATATAAACAATAATTCATTTAATTTTGTAGGACAGTCGTCCGCTCTGGTATATAGACAAAAATCTATTTAATTTTGCAGGACAGACTTCAACTCCGCTGATGCTCTGGTTATTTATTTAATTTTGTAGGATAGCTTTAGCTTTTATAATGCTATGGTAAATTAAATTTTCAAAACGCTTCAGCTGCTCTAATGTAAGATAGTGAGGAATTACGACCTCTTATTAAATTTTTAATTCGTTGTATTATGATATGTATTTTGATGAAAGCTTTTAGATAGAGAAATACTGTAGTCAAAGTTTGGTAAAAGCCTTATGCGCCTCAGCATTTTCCCCACCATAACAGCATATTAAACTGAAAATGTATTAAGATTGTTAATTTTTAAGAAGCATTTTCTTGTCACATTTTGTTTTCATTGTATACAGCAAGTTACTATCAGATTATTGTGAACTTATGATTTTCAAGTTTTCTATGCCTTGTTATAGTATTATAATATTTTTGAAAAGTTAAAGCGATGACCCAAATAAAGTTCATTAAAACTGACGAACAATACTCTATCATTCTATATAAATCAGTTATCACGCTGATCAGAATTCTTGATATTGCTAACTTGCAATATTATACACAAGTTCTACATAATATTAGTGAAGTTTAGAGCATTGCTTAAGCTTTGTTGACATCAGACTAAAGGTTAGAGATAAAGCAACACCATGTAGCATTAACACAAATAACTGTTTATTAAATTATGATAATTAGACGTTGCAAGCTATGTGTTAGATTTTTGAAAATGTACATGTAATCTCCATGAATAATATAAAAAGTTTCATGGATTGTTTGTTTGAATATGTCATTCAATGAATTTTTAATTGAAGATAGGTTATTCAGTTTCACATTTGCACCCCTTTGATATCATGCATGTCACGCGTAACCTTCTCACTCGATAAAGTTTTAAATTACCGTAAATGTTTTAATAACATATTGTTCATATTTTAGATTTCAAGCAATGAAAATTTCATCTGTTATCTTAGGATTTGATAAATAATGATTAATTCACACTTGAGAACAAATTATGACCATTTATATTGTTTGATAGTCAATATGTAATAATTAGTATGTTACCTTGTGCAATCATAACAGAAATAAAACTGTGTCAAAACTCCCTGCGCAAATCTTCCTGATCTTTCCTGACTTATGGGATCTTATCAGAACAAGAAATTGAGAAGGAGAAGAAGAATGATCCAGATTTAAGGAAAACCATTAGTATGAAAATGTCGAAAGGGAATCCATCTTTTATGATAAGAAATTTAACAACGTTTAAAATGCGAGATACGAGATTGGAAGAAACTAGTATTTAATAAAAAATGGAACCTTACAACGAATAGGAGAACCAGCTCGTTGTAAATTATGACCGATTGCATTTTTTGATAGTCAATAAGTATAATCAGTATGTTACCTTGTGCAACCATAACAGAAATAAAACTGTGTAAAAACTCACTGTGCAAACCTTCCTGATCTTTCCTGACTTAGTGCAATAAAATTTATCATAACTTTTATCTAGGAACCATGAAGCAAGAGATAAGGGAACGTCAGAGTTATTGCAAACTGTTGACTTAATATGGCAGCATGGTTCCGAAGTACCGCTAACAGAAAATACAGTTACATCACAAGAGGGCAACAAAGACGATGAGGATAAAGTTGATCCAGAAGTTCAACGGGAAATGAGACAACTACTCTCCTATAAACAGGCTACAGACGAAATGTTAATATCAACACTTAATCATATTGTACTTCGAGAAAATGAGAGATTATCAAAAAGGAAGGGACAAAGAAAAAGTTAGAAAAATATTAGTCGATGAATAGGACAGAATGACTAAGTTTGAAGCGTAAATTCGGGAAGAAGAGTTGACTGAAATAAGGAAACTGGTTACAAAACAACAACAACCAGAGAACATAAACGCAAGTAAATGTAGCAATACAACACGTGCGGAAAGGCGGAAATTAGGATGTCCTAACTGTCAAAAAATGACATTGTTATATATGCAGCAGTAAAGATCGTTCAAGGCTGGATGTAGAAATTGTCAGAAATTTAAAGCTAAGAAAGATCAAAGACGACACATGCTAACGAACTGTTCGTGAATGACTTTAAGGTACCGTTAGACAATTAACTGGTAAACAAAAGGAAAAACTGGTAAACCGTTTCGAACTGAAGTGTGAGGTCGAATGTCTTATTTAAATAAAAAATATAAAGGTTTTATAGGATTCCGCTGGCTTAGTTTGCGTTTTTCTGAAACATTGTCTGGAAGTAACATTCCCGATTCTAAGTGTGCGGCCATTAAATGATCTCTTGGAAGTAAAGTTAACCGTTTTTGTAGCAAATGGCGAAAAAATTGCGTACGATGGATGGAATCCACTATCATTCCAGATATATGTAAAGTCATTTAAGTTCCGTTCTTTATATGCACTCACCCGGATATGGATCAGGCAATTCTCGTATATAATGTTATTGGATATAATGTTATTAAACAATATACACCCACGCCCAAAAAACCTACAGCGATCTTATCTTAAGTTACCAGAATTAAAGTAACAGAATAATACAATAGTGAACATCCTTAAATCTGGTAACGGAGACATTTGTTTGGTTAAAACCGAAACGAAATATATCATAATCCCAAAAAGTTCTAGCTGTTTTTATCAAAGGTACGTAGCACACCGGATGCAAAGAATTGAATAAACAGGTCGATTTATTAAGCGAGGGCATGGACATGCCAGAGGAACTAACGATAATGAGGAATGTGACGCATTTGCAAAGGAAGTTAGATACGTATATGACTTAAAGACATATCATACTATTGTTTCTGCGCATTTTGATTTTAAACGTTATTGTTTCGTAATTCGTTTATGACGTCGTCGTCGTCAAAATTCCGCGAAATTTCCATTTCAAATAACGTACTCTTTATGGATCAAATTAGAGGTTTTTTTATGAGTAAAATAGCAATACAGCTTTTTAGAATTTGGGAAAAAACAAAATTAATCACTTTGTAATAGCAAACATGCACAAAAAAAACTATTTTACTTTCGTGATTGTATTCTGCGCTACAAATCTAGAAAAGATACCGCAATTTATACGAAGAAAAACGCGCCCTTTACTTCCCGCCAATTCTGGCCTATACTTATTTTTCTCAAATATTTTTCCCCTGATTCGGTGACCATATTTTTTTATTTATTCAATTTGGAGAGTAAGTTATCATCTATCTTCTGTGAAAATATAGTTTTATTATCATAGGTCAGTTTTTTGCGATCTGCGTTTTTGTGTATTCCGAGTGCACAACAAAAATGGCGGGAACGTATTAATTCCACATTTATGCTCGAAACTTACGTATTTTTAAATAGATTATGGCATAGTTGTTTTCTACATGCAATGAAGCCTTCAAAACAATTTAAGTTGATTCTAACAGTAAACTATGGGAAAATATAACTAAAATAACACATAATCCTAGTACCCTAAAACAGATGATACAGATGACGTCATAACTTTTTAATACGGTCGGTGACCACTAATTTTTGTTAGCTTTATTTAAAGATTTTGTCATAAGGAAAGTTAAGACAAAATATTAAGAAAATATCATATGAAGGTCGAATAGTAGGATATGTCCTTAATTATCCGACAGTACACCAGTAATAAATTCGTATCCTACCATTTCACAGCAGCGTTACCAAGAAGTTAAGTATTATCTAGCCGATAAGTCGAAATTTGATAAGAAAAAGCAACTCGCCTTACCATTGTGGAATGGAATCCGGATGAAAGAAGGATGTAAGTTTTCGGTTATGTATCGACTATCGAGATTTTAATAAGAAAACTATACCAAATATACAATACATACCAAGATTTCAAGACTTTCTAGGTTCACTTGATGGACGGAAATGGTTCTCTTTTAGGGACTAAGGTACGCATATCACCAGGGATTTATGGAGCCTTCAAGTAAAAAGTTGACTGCATTTCCTACGACATGGGCTCTTTTTGAATTAATTCGCAACTCTTTCGGACTCAATGGGCATCCTGGCATTCCAATCATTTATGGAGGGTACACTTGCCGACATACGAGATAAAATCTGCATTTCTTATCTGGACGATGTCCTCATTTTCAGTAACGCTTTCGGAGAACATATAGCCGAAGAAGGGACGGCATTGCAGAGACTGAAGGAAATGGCATCAAAATAAGCCAACGTGTGACATTTTTAAAACCGAGACCCGATACTTTGGACACGTGATATCTTCGGATTTGTACAAAATGAACCCTGATGATAATTCATTCAGATGAAGTGAGTTAAACATCGGAAGGTCAATCATGAAATTCAATACAAAATAAAATTACAAACAACTCATGGGATCTTATAAGAACAAGAAATCAAGGAGGAGAAAATGAATGATCCTGATTTAAAGAAAATTATTACTATGAAACTGTCGAAAAGAGATCCATCTTTTATGATAAGAAATTCAACAACCTTCAAAATGCGAGACACAAGATCGGAAGAAACTAGTATTTAATGAAAATTGAATCTTACAACCAATAGGAGAACCAGATCGTTGTTAATTATATAACCGATTGTATTGTTTAATAGGCAGCATGTATAATAAATATGTTACTTTGTGCAACCATAATAGAAATAAAACTGAAAATGCATAAAGATTGTTAATATTTCCTTATGATCACCAGACTCGGATTACACTAATGCTTATCTGAATTCAACATAATTAATTAATTTTGTAGGATTGCTTCTGCTCCTCTAATAAAATTGAGAATATACAATTATCTTTAACATTTTGTAGGACAGACGTCAAATTCTCCTTATGATATGGTGACTTCACAACAATTCGTTTAGTTTAATCCGGCAGCTTCATCTCGTCAATACTCTGATGAATTTACATTAATCCATTTTTTTGTAGGGCAGCTTCAGCTCCTGTAATGTTCTGGTATATTCTTAATAATCTATTAAATTTTGTAGGACAGCTTCAGGTCTTTTAATGCGCTGGTTAATGAAGGTAATCACAAAATACCGAACCCAAAGAAGGGGTAAAAAACACCCACAAATCAAAGTCCAAGAAACTGGCAAACTCGAGAACCAAACCAAATAATAAAGGAACTACAGAAATTGTCCTGACCTGTTTTAGCATATCACAAGAAATGCTGAGTTTCATGAAATGTTTGAGTTGGTGTTGTAACGAAAATGATTAGGTATCATACACCACTAGTCAGTAATAGGTCTATCTCATAATCATCGCAGAACAATCATTATTTACTTAATTCAAAAATTTGGAAAACACTCATTATCAAACGTTCTAGTCGTTTTTTCTGTAACATTTGTTTATAAGTCTCTCCGAAGACATCGTGACGTTTGCAAAAATCAGCATATTCGCCGCATTCCTGAAAAATTGCAAAATATAGACACAGTATGCTGGAGAAGCTAAAATAATATTCCTGCATAAGTTTCCAATTGTGTCGCAACGTTTTTAGGACATACGTCAACCCACAATGCCACTTTGAATCATTTAATTTTCAGGACAGACATCAACAGTTCCTTATGCTTCGGTGAATTTACCATTGTTCATTTAATGCTGTAGATTCGTCCTAGTGTTCTGTTGAATTTACAATAATCCATTAATTGTTTTGTAGAGCAGACTCTTCAGCCAAGATTATTAGTGTCTAAATATCTCATAAGGGTGGGTGACACGTTTCAAATCCAATGTCAGGTGTTCATAGATAGCGGTTCTGCAGTCTTTATGAATTGGACACATTTGCCATCCAAGGTAAATATTATCCGTTTTAAACCACAAATTGTTTAATTATCAATTGCTTAATTAAAAATACACTTGAGTTTCTATTAGAGCTTTAAAAAATTAAATTCTACCACCTTCAACCTCTGACTGTGATTAACACTCTCGGTATTTATATTTAAAATACCTGGTAAACTTATAAATATGAATCAATAAATTTCATTGTATTGCGTGGTAACATCTATATGTTCATATTTTACAAGAGAACACATTTGTGTTATAGTGATTTAATATGATTATATTACTATTTTAACATTTATTCATTATATTGTCTCATTGTTCAAATACACAACTGCTGTTTTAATGTAATTGCAAGTAGTGGAAATAACCTGAGTTCTAGCGACCTTTTCTCTTTGTTAATCCTACGGAACAAAATACTTCGTGGATACCCTATTGTGGATACCCTTTAATGATTTTTTTTAAATTAATTAGGTCAATTAAGAAACTGAATTAAGTCTTGTAATAGTTCATTATGGATCTATTTGTTAAATCCTATTAATTTAACCCTAATTAGATGCATTTTAAATCTAGATTAATTAACACTTTAGATGTTCTATAAATAGACAATTGAGTCTAAATCTATAAATAGAAATCTAAAGAATGTCAACCTTTTCTAACCGTGTACAACTATTCCAGTTTCTTTTATGATTTAAATTTAAATAGGACAATAATGTATATAAATTGTACCACAAAGACATTTATTAGAAGTAATACGATTCTAAATATTAACAGGTGAACCCCCACCCCCCTTTTTTCATAGCAGATCTATATATTTCACAAGTCCTAACAATTGTTATATTTTTAAATGTTAAGAAAAAAAATCGTTTGCTATTAATAAACATTTAAATCTGTAGTTCACTGACCTTAACGTGATGTGACTTGAGAAAATGGTATCGATTAGTTTTTAATTGTAATTAATAGGTGTATTGTAATTAATTAAATATATTGCAGATTCCATTGTAGCCTTTCATTTTGAGTGTAGTGAATGTATTTAAATAGCCCAAAGACATGTAACTTTTGACAGGTTCACAAGTTGACAAATCCACAAACGTTAACTCGATCGGTCAAAACATTTGAATGCAATTTTAAATATCCCAAAGACTTTGTTGACCCTTTTGACAAGTTCACAAATCCCTTAACATTAGCTATTTATTTCATTGTTAAGTTTTCGTGCAATAAAACAATACAGATATAAGGAAAACGTAACTAATTTAATGAACACCGCATAATATCGTTGAAAACAAGACGTAAGCAATTTATAAAATACGATTTAAAAACCAAATAAGATAATTAAACAGTATCCTACTCCTTTTTATGTGTCGATTCAATGTCCCGACATCCTCCCCCATTTTCTTTCCTATAGTTGGCATAACTTAAAGGGGTATATTTATGGAACACATCATTTAACTGTTGCTTCATCATATGATATGCTAATTAATAGTCGGTTCCTTAATAAGTTTTGTATAAAAGTAGAATACTCCCTTGTATAAATTGTATAAAGTCGTTTTATAACAATCTCGCCTACCCTACCCCCCACTTTTTTTTGTGTAAGGGTGTCAATTTATAAGCGTTAAGTTATAACTATAGCATGATATATACACTTAGTTTAATATTAAATATCCCAAACTGTTTTTCGGATGTGTTAACCCCTACGTAATGGGTTGGAAAAACAAACTTTAAGACTGCTTCTCCCTATTGTTTTAGACTCTGTCTTGAGAATAGCAAAGATGAGGTTGATTGGTGTACACCAGTGTATGTCTTGACGGGAATGGGAAATTCCACTTTTATTTTAATTTTACCATTATTATTATTAAAGAAGAAGAGGTGAACCAACACTTTGTAAGTTGATCTTTAGTGGACGCTCCTTATTTATTATTATTATTATTATTATTATTATTATTATTATTATTATTATTATTTGAAAAAGGGGATTTTGAACAGCAGGGTCAGAACCATCCTAATTTGTCTTTAAATACAAATAAAATTTATCATTTTTAACATCTATATAAAGAAAACCTTCGGACAGTCTTCTCAAATATGATGTACATAACGAGCAGAAGTATAAGATTTAAATAACCTGCTAACCCGCTATGTTTCAATCGATCCCGTTGGACCAAATACCATTAAAGTAAATGATGTTGTAAAACTACATAGTAAGGTACCAATGGAGGAGGTAGAGGAGGAGGAAAAGGCAGAGGAGGGAGGAGGAGGGAGGAGGAGGAGGAGGATGAGGAGGAGGGAGGAG
Organism: Limnoperna fortunei; assembly: GCA_944474755.1. Taxonomy (NCBI): domain Eukaryota; kingdom Metazoa; phylum Mollusca; class Bivalvia; order Mytilida; family Modiolidae; genus Limnoperna; species Limnoperna fortunei. Next base: position 15,633,587 of record OX104122.1, read on the forward strand.
GAGGAGGCGGAGGCGGCGGCGGAGGAGGAGGCGGCGGCGGCGGCGGCGGAGGCGGCGGAGGCGGCGGCGGCGGCGGCGGCGGATACGCTTCATTGCTCGGTGGATTCTAACATAATGTTCTTTTCCCATAACGTTTTGAAAAAAATCACATAAAAAATAATATGATTAACTTACATTGCTATTGAAGATGGTTCATTTTCTGATAAAGACACTCACAAAGAACAACCAATTATCATTTATATCTGGAGAGCTTATCGCCGCCGGTACTCGCCCACGGGTCGTAAAATAGCTCTCGAATCTACCGACCGTACGGGTTCCCAGCATTGATACAAATTTGAATAACATATTGATTGATATTCAAGAACGTTTGATTAAGGTCTTAGCCAAAGTAGCCACCGCCCATCAACATTTCCATCACTGGAAACGGAGCTGCCCTCGAAAACGAGGCTGCAAAGGCTTTGGTCGGAGAGGTCTTCCTGACTATAGCGGGGCGTACCACATGACACTTCCTCTCCATTGTAAGCTACGTGGTATTGCCCTAAGTCAGTACACCTTGCCAATGCAGGAGTCTGCTTAAAACTTTCTAGAACTTTATGGAAATATACATTCTCACTGCAATAACATTTATAGGTACACCCATACACATAAATACACCCCCCTTTCAATACCATGTTGTAACTACCCGCATCTATTAAAATAAAATACATAGTATCAATTATGTAAAGAGAAATAACGTTTTAATTAGTGTCAATGAAGCGCCCTTATTTAAGCTCGGTCAGTAAGCTTAAATCTATTGTGGAGACATAGCGGACATCGAGCTGACAAACGCCCTCGTCTTCCACGACGGAGCCACTCTTCAAGACAGAAACTTAAACGCTTCGGGGAAGCTACCAGGTGACGTCCATATGAGACATTATTCCCCCTTAATCTCATATAGTCGAGAGAGTCACGCAGTCGGTCCCAGTAGCCGATGCTAATGTATATTTTGTTAATTTAGTCTAAAATATTTCACATTCATTACAAATATGATGTTAGCATAATTTTTATAAATACTTCACTATAATTCCAACTGGCTTCCATTATTCCAGCTTAAAGTCTAATAAGCCTCACAGGTAGACTGTCGATTCATAATTAAAACTCCACTCGATTTTCTCGCTTATATAGTTGCCGCGAGCTATACCATACAACAGGAAATGTCAGGACAATCCTGTGATTAAAATATATAGAAATATGGAATAACAATACTCCGAAGATCTATCTGTTAATTAATTTTATATTAAACTAGACATATCTGATGAATAAATTTAAGATATATGATTTTTTCAAAATAATCTGTAAGTCGTTTTATGCTTGTCACCCTTTTCGCTTAGATTCGTCTATTTAAAGCGTCAGTTGTGTAATGTCGCCATTTTGAACAGACGTGTTTTTTATCGCTTCGATTAAAGTCTATATATTTGACTTTGCATCGGGTAAAACACTAATATTATCTACTTATTGTGTTGATTTTGTATATTTTCTTGTAGATATATCATTTCAATTTACAACTTTATTGTAAATCTATTGGATTTATCGCATAAACAACGGTAGGAAAAAGGGGGATTGGTACAACGAATCGTCATACTATATTATTGCATTATTTTATTTTAAAGTCAATTTTTGAGACAATGTCTACAATTTAAAATGTTGCTTTATTATAAACGATTTATTTTTTCTTTTTAATCAAAGTTGCCAATTACATTAATTCTTAATAACGCCTTCGATATTTATAATTTTCAAACATTTTTGATGATCTTGATTGAACCGGTTATACACACTTGTCATAACACGTTAAGGTCAGTGAACTGGAGATTTAATGTTCATAGCAGACGATAAATGATGGTTTTTACATACAGGGAGATATAGGACAGTCGTCATTCTGTCAATACATACATTATTTTATCTTAAAATCCAATTCTTGAAAACGTCTAAAATTTTATTATTAATTTTCGTGTATCTTTTACATTATTTATTTAAATCCTCATTTTCAAACATGACGCCGATAATCTATATTGAAATGAGGCATACACACGTTAAGGTTAATGAACTATAGATTTAAATGTTTATAAATAGAAGACGATACATGATGGTTTTTACATACAGGGGGATTAGGACAGCCGATATTCTGTCAATACATACATTATTTTATCTTAAAAGCCAATTCTTGAAAAAATGTCTACAAGTTTTTGTACGATTCGTTGTACCAATCCCCCTTTTTCCTACCGTTGTTTATGCGATAAATCCAATAGATTTACAATAAAGTTGTAAATTGAAATGATATAT